>JASEVX010000001.1:173887133-174243553 GCA_031761405.1 Serripes groenlandicus | reverse complement strand
CTCGAAAATAAGTTTGGTTGATTGTTTAGTGTCCCTTTCAACCATGTTTCAGTTAGTATCCCGGCGTTTCCTTGGTGAGTTACCCGTACTACTGGTCCATTTATCCTTACACCAGCCAGTCAAGGAGGGCAGCCATTACTATCAATATTTAAGTCTTTAGTATGACCCGACCGGGGATCGGACTCGCAACCACCCGCAACGCTCTACCACTACACCACTGAGGCAGTTCGAACAAAGGTAGACACGGTTTCTTCATGAGTTTTATGACCAAGTCTCGCTATGTATACCAGCCAACTAACATGCACGAAGATACCGTAGTGTCTACCTATTTTCTGTTGTAGTGGACCGAATGATGTTTTCACGTGTCTCCAACCGATTAGTTTTACCCGAATGATGTTTTCACATGTCTGCAATCAATTAGTTTTACCCGTATGATGTATTCACGTGTCTGCAATCAATTAGCTTTACCAATACCTCTGATAAAAAGAGTTGAACGTTAAACATAGAAATATATCGTGAACAAAAACTGGAAAGCCTGACGTAATGTATTGATGTATCACTTTAAAGAATTGAATAACAATGAAGAACAATTAAATGTATTTTTTTTTCAATTTGTAAAAAAAGTTAATGTGGTTCTGAAAATATAAAAAAGAAAAGAAAAAAGAAAACTTTTTTTTTATTGTTTCTATGTTTTATATTATTCAATTCAAACAAATAGTGGTCTACCACATACATCATTATTGATACTAGCATCATATCATGTATAAGGGCGGATAAAACGTCTAGATGGTCGAGACTCATAATCAACTAGTATTTGGTTGAATTCCGGATAGGCAAATATCTTTTCAAACGTTTTGCACATGCAATGCAATGTTCCGCGTTCATTGTTAATCTCAAGGACTGGATGTCTTAGTTAGATTAAAGTATGGCGACTTGACAGTTTTATGTTTGAAGTCCTGATGAGATTATGTCTGTACACTGCATGGCTTGACTAGTCGCCAAGGGGAAGCTTATATGATCGGTGTGCGAAAACCAATCATTAGGGCATTTGCGATTAGTGTATGTCAAGATCAATCTGCTCATCAGCGCAGCTGTCAGTACATTGAAATCAATCAAGATTAACCACATCCGCGCATATTGTTCGTAATTGCACTGTTCGCCAATAAGTAAAAGAGGGAATTATTTAAGTTAAGAAAGTATCATCAAAAATTGATCCTCTACCGTGGTTGCGTAATAAAGATGTTATCTTACGCTTAGGTTGGTTTCTCGGTTGATTTGTCCGGTAGTTCCCCTTTCGACTCAGCCATATTCACTAGTCAATCATTAAGCCTGAAAATGAACACAGTACATACCTATAAAGATATCTCGTATCTCTCACTGCTTAACTTGCTTTACAAATATTATAAATATTCTGCGTTTCGCAAAGCTGGGTCTTAAATGCATTTGCGTACAGTGAAAACTCGCGCGAGCCTCTATGACTCCGTACAGTCTCACCAGAGCATTATCTTTACTCCTAAATGTAACTTAGTCCTATACATGCATCTTTTTGATAACAACTATACGCCAAATCACCTGATTGTCCCCTGCTTATGGTAAATGTACCCCTAAATCACCAGACGTGGAATACTTCAAAATACTGATAATACCAGGAATATCATCGAAAAACTAGGCGAAAAGGATATCAATTGGCATTCGAACAGTAGAAATAGAAAATTTATAAAACCATGGTCTGTATTCACCAATAATTCTACATATCATTTTAATTTTAAGTATACGCCCAACATAATACAATTTCCAATGTACTTTTCCAAAAGGATAAGCAAATCAGAAATTGTGTTCTTTGAAATTAAGAATATTCTGCAGATTAAGAATTACATTCAAGAAATAATTTAAAAAGGTCCAGATAAATATGCTTAAGTGTATACCACATCTGCATGTACCATCGCTCACAAATTTGAAATTTGTCCTAAAAGGTGTAAAGAATAAACGCCAGGGTGGATCTTAAACGTTATACACAACAAAACAAATCAAAGTACTGAAAGTACTAAACGTAGAATTGTGATCGGTTAAGAGGAGATGTAGAAGTGCATATAGAAATGTTTATCTAAAAAGAATTCCCCACCATAACAAACAATTAATGATGCATCAGGCCAGGATGAAATATTTCCAAGATCGTATTACTGTTGGTTTTGTTAAAATCAATTGACCCCAATTCCGAATATATCAGTCGGTCCACATAATACTTTTTAAATTATCATATTGCCCAATAGTTCTACGGAAATTTCACAAGGAACATTCATGACAGTACAGTGTCTTCCTATTTATTGACTGTATTGAACACATTGATGCATTATAATTCAGAGTATGCAATCTATTTATACAATATATTCATGTCCAAAACAGAGGGCAAGCGTGGCCATGAATCGATCAACCGAGTGATAGCTATGTAGTATAAATGTTGTTATGTGTACCTGCTAGTATCGGAGAAAAATTAATCAAGGGAGTGAATGAAACTGCTAGGAGTGGACGCTGTAAATGGAACTTATCAATAAAGGACATTTGTTATGATATTAAATCTTTGAACAGTTTGTAAGAGGACCACCAAAGTATCATTCCCGTGAAGTATGGTTGATATCAGTTCAATTGTTTTGGAGGAGTTTAAGTTTAAAGCTAAATCTCACTTGTAACTAAGGTAGCCTTGCTAACGTAATTCTACCAAAGATACGACAGTAACAAATCACTGGGGGCTTTATCACGTTAAAATCGCACGCGTATATGAACAAGGGGTGTTAAACGAGCATACAGTCATACGGATATATTTGCATAGCGATAAGATATTTGTCAATGAAAATGTCACAGATACAAATGTTCTGAAACCAAGCAAACCTGTAACCGAAAATTACTGAAATGTTTTGTAACTGTCTTAAAGAACAAACAGAGTTACCATAAATCTCATTGAAATTATTGATATATCCTTTTCATTTTCGCATGAAAATTGAATATATATTTTCATTTCCACGTGCAAAGTAACGGACCTTATTTGCGGAGTTATTGCATCGTATATATAACACAGTCATACATCATGTGCGTTTTAAGGGATGATATACGAAAGTAATGCTTCCATTACACCAAACTAGTTCTCAGAACGTCCGACCCCGTCCTACAAAAATAGTAGAACGGGTTGTGAACTGGCTAGAACGTGTAGATTTAGCAGGAAAATGTCTATAATACGATCATAGTTAATTCACAAACAGTTCCCAATACGTCCATCTAGTCCTTATCTCGTCTACAGTCCGTTTATATACATTCAGATCGGGTAAAATTGCCCCGTTCTCCTCATGGGGACACCGTTTCCAACCAGTCCAAACTCGTCTTTAGTCAGTTTGAACCCGTTCGCAACTAGTTCTACTACGTTCCTTATACGTCGAAATCATTTCTAACTAGTTCGTAACTCGACCATCTCGTTAAAAGACAGTCGAACTCGTTCTGAGTAAGTCCTCATTTCGTTCCTAGTCCGTTCAGAACGTAATTGCAATCACGTCCTGACCTGACGGCTATAAAAACCCAGTACGTTTCTGCCAGTCCTCATTCTCGTTCGCCGCTTCAAGCTGTGAAGACGAACTCCACAACAATTGTGACAAACATCGTAACCATCTTGCATCCTTGTGATCATCATGCCTCAAAGGAAGGATAGAGCTAGACAAACAGGGTGTGCTGAAGCTGCCACTACTAAAAGAATCCAAAGCACCTACTCAACTGAAGCCCGTCCAGATCACCCAAAAGTTCCTCACCCAACAAGTTCTTTGTCTTCTTAGTCTTCTCTCTCGCCCTACCAACTCATTGTATTGTTGCTCTGCTTCCAACAAAAAATTTACGAAGCCAACATTCAAAATGTTAACAGCTGCAAGATTATCCATGGTTCAAGGCATAACATAGTGTGCGCCCAAATGATGAACCAGTGAGAAAACGGCCCATATTTATACCATACCTTGTCTGATTGTACTGCAAACGGGATGGACGTTGTAAAACTGCGTAAGAACGCAATAAACGTACTCAAAACGAGTAGAGCGTACTGAGAACCTACTGCGAACTTTTAGAACTGTGTGGAAACGTGTTGCAAACTTGTTTAGCACTTGTTATTTTGTTTTTATATATTAAGACGGAATAACAACGCACTAAGGACGTAATGCGGTCGAATTGAGTCTGTCTGTGAAAGGGATGAACGAGCTACAAACGAACCCGGTCGGTGTGCACACGTGTTACCAATTGACGCCCGATCCCATCACGTCATAGCACGTTCCTAATACGATCCAAGTACGGCAATTCCGTTCGTAGTACGTCCATCCCGTTTTAAGTACGTTGTCACTCCGTCTAATTACAGAAGGGGATGGTCGCCCGGAAATTTTGAACAGGCTCAGAGTTCTGGAACACCATTCCCGTTCAAACCCGTCCGATCTCGTCCATGAAGTTCGTAATCAGACCTTAAAACGTTGCTACTACGTCCACTCCCGTTTGCACACAGTTTGAGCCCGTTCGGCTACATTTTTTAGAACGTAGTGAGAACGAGTTTGGTGTAAGGGGGCATAATATGGCGGAACAAATAATCCATTCGGACCATGAAACAAGTAAACTTTTCACTTATACATATTTCTATCATCATTTTACCCAGACCATCTTATGGGATTGATTGCTTGGGTGTAAGGCTGTTTTCAACAATTTTCAGTCATATCACGGCGATCAGTTCACATATTCGTATGTTTCCACATTATAGACTTATTGAATAAGCATCTACAATAGGCGTGTGGCAGTTATACAAATGAGTGATGCTTTAGGCAAACCAACTTTAGTCTAATTTTTACAAGTTAAGATAAACAAATATTTAATCTCATTCAAATGTACAGTCCTTGCAAGACTTTTAATAAAACAGTCATTGGCGATCAGTGAAGAACCAGATCAGACTGTGCGAATGCACATGCTGGTCTGGATCTACCCTCATAGCCATTGCCTTAAGGTCATATTTAGATGGAATCACTAAGCACTGTTTAATGGGGGAGCGACATGGTCTGATCTCTAGAATCATGCCGACCACTGTACTCGTAAATTGGTGGATACGGTATCGACATTATCAAGAAATACATGCGATGTTTGTTTGTTTCTTTGTTCAACCCTTTCCACGATTTTGACGCACCTGAAATGTTCAATACTTATAGTTTCATTTATAGAGAAGGTCCATATGTTTGTCTCGATGAGTCGTCTGATGCTGACTTGTCGTATGTGGGAAATAGTTATTTAATATTATAGTTGAAGGGTCGTCTCATTGAACGTTGATATGATGATAAGTTTTGTAATTATGTTTTCCATTGCTTTTGTTAACATCATACTTGAGCGTTTACTTTTATTTTCCGCGTTTTTTTAAAGGTCGAATATGGTCAAATGCCCCTATTCATAATATGGCATGTGTTAACACTTCAGTTCATCTGGCGTCAGATTCATTGTTTTCAATCTACAACGGTAGACGGGGAGGTCTAACTTGATAAATCCAAATGTTCCTTCTTTGTACAGCTAGGTGACGGGTATGGAATAAATTTGTGTAAAGGCAAGAAGTATTATTCAAAACCGTAACCAACCTGTACGAAACCTCCGTCTTACGTTGTAGATTGTAAACAGTGAGATTGCGAATATAAAAGGATAGTGCAAAGCCTCCGTCTTCCGTTGTAGATTGAAAACAGTCAGATTGTCAAAACAAGACCTCAGGCTGAGGGTGTCTCGCTCTTCTAAGAAAATCAGATATTAAATGGTATCACTATGCAAAACGAAAGTAAAGTTGATAAAATGAGAAAAAGTAAGTGTCTGTCAATACATTTGTCTTTTGTCTTTTGTTTTTTCAGAAAAACTCCAGCAAGGGTTGCTGAGATATAAGAAAGGTTAAGTTTTGAGGTTAAGTTATCTAACAAAGGTCAAGTTCTGCACAATTATGACCTTGACCCTGAACATTTTGACGTTGATGGATGTCCCATGACCAAACAATACATCTGACAAAGTTTCAGAAGAATTCCAGCAGGGGTTGCTGAGATATAAGAAAGTTTTAAGTTTTGAGGTTAAGTTACCTAACAAAGGTCAAGTTCTGCACAATTATGACCTTGACCCTGAAAATGTTGACGTTGATGGATGTCCCATGACCAAACAATACATCTGACAAAGTTTCAGAAAAATTCCAGCAGAGGTTGCTGAGATATAAGAAAGGGTCAAGTTCTGCACAATTATGACCTTGACCCTGAACATTATGACGTTGACAGATGTATCATGACCAAACAATACATCTGACAATGTTTCAGAAAAATTCAAGCAGGGGTTGCTGAGATATAAGAAAGGTTAAGTTTTGAGGTTAAATTACCTAACAAAGGTCAAGTTCTGCACAATTATGACCTTGACCCTGAACATTTTGACGTTGACAGATGTCCCATGACCAAACAATATATCTGACAAAGTTTCAGAAAAATTCAAGCAGAGGTTACTGAGATATAAGAAAGGTTAAGTTTTGAAGTTAAGTTACCTAACAAAGGTCAAGTTCTGCACAATTATGACCTTGACCCTGACAATTTTGACGTTGACAGATGTCCCATGACCAAAATACAGCTAACAAAGTTTCAGAAAATTTTAAGCAGGTGTTGCCGAGATATAGCTATTTGTAAAAGCGACCGCCGTCACCGTCGCCGTCGCCGTCGCCGGGAAAGTGACTGCTATGTCTCACTCCACTATCGTGGGCGAGACAATAAAATGATATGTTTGTAATTTTTTTAATTTCTAAAGTGGTCTGAATCTTCATATTGCATTTTTGTTTTCCGACGTGAATCTTAAAACTGAACTTTGCCTAAGGATCTACTTAACATAACGTTTTTAAATGAGACCGTTGAAGGACAAAGTTTAGGAAGAAAAATTACTTTTGTCAAATCATCGTAAAAAAAGAAAGCCGAGCTGGCATTTGAAATCACGATCCTTGAACTGATAGCCCTCTTCATTACCGATGAGCTATCGCAACCAACAACTAACTTATAACAAGTGTAGAACAAAACTATTTATTTTTAGAAAACAGATTGTTAACTACCAAAATCCTCTGTCACTTATTGACGAAAAGTGAAGATCCAGATCAGACTGGATCGATCTCGACAAAAATGTCATCTGATTAGTGCGACGCTTCTATTCACAGATTTAAATAGCGATCCGCTCGCTCACACATAGTATGTGGAAACGTTGCTTCCTGTATTTTTCTTTTTGTTTCAGTCATTCAATACTTGAATTATGCATTATCTGTTGTGAAAATCAACTGACCGCAGATACTTGAATACATCATTCGGACCATCGCAATCAAAAATGGATAGACACAGTTCCTCGTGAACGTTTGTTTGATCAAGTCTAGCTTTATACACTTTCCAACGAATATTCACGAAGATACCAATTTTCAAGTATAGTGGTCTAAATGTTTAAAGAGATCACACAAACCGTTCGCTCCTCCATTAAACAGTTCAGGTATTCCATCTAAATATGACCGGCGCTCTGCGAAAACTGACCTTAAGGCATACATTTTGCAACTTGTGTAGAACCAGACAAGCATACGCACCGCGCAGTCTGATCTACTTCTACATTGTTCGCAAATGTGTCGCATTATGTTTAAATAACCTTCTCACGCGTCAAATTACGTCTGTTTTTGGAAATCAGGTTACCTTGATCGCCATTTATTTTACAATCATTTACTTAATGTAACTGGGATTAAGATTGAGTGAGAATGAAAAGGTATGCTTATTTTTGCTTGGTGCATGGTGTTGCTTATAGACACGGATGACCCGCGATAAGTCGAGTACTGGATATCTCGAATATGTCGTTTCATTCTTACCATTTCTATGAATGGATCAGTTCATCAAAACAGTATAACAGCAGTTCTGATAACTCATACGAGCACTCGGAACGGCCGCTTCATTGCTTCTTGAAGTGATTTTATTACTTGCTCGCTTTTCTCAATAAATGGTTAAGTACATGTATTAATGAACTACGAAGCAATTTGTGTGTCCCTTTCGCGAGTTTACTGTAGGAAATGTCGAAAATCATTTTGTCGTTGTTATTTCTGAACATTAATTGAAATATGGATTTTGCGTACATTTTTATTTAAATGTTACTTCTGACATTGAAGTTCGTCTTGTGTGATATTAATACCCCACGGCAGGGCATTACAATGTCTCAGATAAATAAATCCCGAATTTCAAGTGATTGGAATTGTTGGAGTTTGGTATATATTTTGTTGTTGTTACAAGAATGTAACGAGCAACTGCCGATATAAAAGTACTTTTTTATTTGTTGGTATCTCTGCTCACCATATGAATAATTAACCAATCAAAACAATTCCGATAAAATTGTTCATATTTTAGTACAATGAACATTTTTAAAAACAGCTCAACCAATTGGGTTTAAATTATGATTTGTAACCAGTACGTGCATGATGATGGATATGTTGTTCATGAGGCTGTGTATGCCGATAAATAGCATTGTGTGTATGCTGATTGGTAGTGTGTGTTTGACGATGAATAGCATTGTGTGTATGCTATTGGGTATGATGATGTTCATGGTGACGTGTATGATGTGTATGACGATGTATAGCAATGCGTGTATGACGATAGGTAGTTTGTGTTTGACGATGAAAAGCATTGTGCGTATGATATTGGGTATGATGATGTTCGTTTTGCTGTGTATGATGTGTATGACGATGGAAAGCAATGCGTGTATGACGAGAGGTATTGTGTGTATACCGATGAAAACTGAATAGCAATGCATGTATGACGATGAATAGCAATGTGTGTATGCCGATGAATACTGAATAGCAATGCATGTTTGACGATGAATAGCAATGTGTGTATGACGATGAATAGCAATGTGTGTATGACGATGAATAGCAAATGTGTGTATGGCAATGAATAGCAATGAGTGTATGACGATGAATAGCATTGTGTGTATGACGATAAGTATTGTTTGTATGACGATGAATAGCATTGGGTGTATGGCGATGAATAGCAATGAGTGTATGACGATAAATATTGTGTGTATGACGATGAATAACATTGGGTGTATGACGATGAATAGCAATGCGTGTATGACGATGAATAGCAATGAGTGTATGACGATGAATAGCATTGTGTGTATGACGATGAATAGCATTGGGTGTATGACGATGAAAAGCAATGCATGTATGACGATGAATAGCATTGCGTGTATTACGATGAAAAGCATTGTGTGTATGACGATGAATAGCGATGCGTGTAGGACGATGAATAGCAATGCGTGTATTACGATGAATAGCATTGTGTGTATTACGATGAATAACAGTGAGTGTATGACGATAAGTATTGTGTGTATGACGATGAATATAAATATGTGTATGACGATGAATAGTAATGCGTGTATGATGATAGGCATGATGACAGATACCATGTAGATCGAGACTAGCATACACATCTTTTCAGTCTAATCTGGTTCTAACACTATCCCCCAATGTGTCGCTTAATCTTTTAATAA
The DNA here is from genome assembly GCA_031761405.1 of Serripes groenlandicus. Taxonomy (NCBI): domain Eukaryota; kingdom Metazoa; phylum Mollusca; class Bivalvia; order Cardiida; family Cardiidae; genus Serripes; species Serripes groenlandicus. The sequence goes on along the minus strand of JASEVX010000001.1, from coordinate 174,233,992 downwards.
CATTCTAACAATACTTGTCATTTGAATGAGATTAAATCTTTGTGCATTCTGTTTTGTTCTTAACTTGTTACAATTACACTAAGGTCTGCATTAGTCACCGCAAATATCTATAACTGCATTAAACCTATTTCAGTTGCTCATAAGATAAGTGAGGCTTCACTTCCAGTTGTATGTCATATCGTGTATTTAGGTATGTATAACATGTATCATGATGTACAGGCGCTCCTGAGTATTTACTGTACGCAGATGTATAAAGACGTCTAACCGCTAGACCCGGCTCATTTATGAACACCATATAGGGGATCCAGTATCACATATCTCATAACTTGGTCAGGGTAAGATATAGATAGAAATATAGATAACTTTAAAGTTTACTTGTTTCATGGTCCGAATTTGTAACACCATTTTTCTTTCGTATAAAATCTACATTAAAAAGCACGCGATTCACAAATGCAGAAGGCATTATGAGCAGCTGGAGAACATTCTCATTTTCCCACAATGTCAACTGGTTCATTCAAATGATAATTTTTGATATTTTTTCAGATTTTGAGTTTCTGTTACTAAGATTTGTCAATGCAGGCGACTTTTAAGAAGCGTACCAGGGAAAGGCTAGTTCTTATTTACAGTGAATCATCAAGTTTACGATAATACAGAAATATAATCAAAGCACCGAAAGTGCTGTGGGACGGTACCACATGTAATGAGTGGATAAGCTGGTAAGCTGTTGAAGTGTTTGGCGTGTAACAACAATACATGATTGATATTAACAATATAAATATGTGATAATACTATGCATAAATGTATAGAGTATAAACATTTATTTTAGAAACAGTCAAGTGGTTAGATATTCATGTTTCCAACAATCATTTAGAACAAAGGAGACATTTACAATAAGTACAGTTGAATATTTACAGCGCCTGTTTTACATATTTACATATTCGCCACACTAATATGTAATGATAATATACTTTATAGCTTTTATCATTGACATTTGCTACTTACAATATATAGACATGTATCACTGCTACACTGCTACACGTTTAACTGTTACGAGTATGGCTAACTCATATGCATTTTCCGACAACAACTTTCGGCATCATATCTCTAAAGACCTCCTAAAAAGTCATTTACCGTATAGTACCAGGGTGCAGAATTACGTGGACTTTTTACATATTGTCTAAATCATTAAAAAAATCATGAATATATTATTTAAAGTATTCTGCATAGACGATATAATTTGTTCAGGTGGTCGTACACACACTGGGGGTGGGGCGTAGTGATATCCTTATCCTTTATTATACTTAAATATGATGTTTACACATTCAGAGACTTGTAATCTTATTTAGTTACCTAGAATAAGTGATATTTATTTTACATAGTTGACCTTTGCTTGTGTTTGCATTCGTAATTCAGTCTAGAATTTGTTGCACTATTTCTTTGGCGACCTAATATGATAGAAATGGTGTTCTCAGTCATTTTACATCACGTGACTTCAAAATCTCACTTGCTACTATGGTAGCCTTGCGCAATTCTACCGCCGTTTTCAGAAAACGAAACGCGTCCGCTACGAGAGCTGGTGATTCTGGTTCGCTCCTCAGTCGGATCATACCACATGCTACTGGAGTGCATTGAGAATTGTCCTTACACACTGAGCGTTTGGGAATGTGCTATCTGAATTAACCAAACAAATGACAGCTGTTGGCTAGCACTCGCCGAACACTCAGTGTGTTTGGGTAATCTTAGTATGGAATTACCTGCCACTACCATTACACTTATTAGTCCCCTACCGGTCGGAGACTTTTTGGATTATAGGTTTGCTCGCGTCCGTCAGCTAGGCCGTCCGTCCGTCTGTCTGTCCGTCTGCAATTTCATGCCCTGGCTGTATTTTTTGTTTGCTTGAGTTAATTTTGATATTACTTCACACAATTATTATCCATAACAAGATGATGCGTCAATCGCATCAAATAAACATCTACTCCCAAGGTCAAGGTCACACTTTGGGCTCAAACATTGTCCGTCTGTAATTTTATGTCCAGACTGTATCTTCCATATGCTTGAATGGATTTTGATATTACTTCACGGAATTATTCTCCTTAACAAGATATGTCATGCACATCACCCAACCAACTTCTCCCAAGGTCAAAGTTTCAGTATGTCCTAAATTTCGTGTCCGGTATGTATCTGACACATGTCTGAATGGATTTTGATATAATTTCACACACTTATTCTCCATAACAAGATAATGTGTCATGCATATCACCCAGCTTCCTAGTCACAGTTTTGGCTTATACAATGTCCGTTTGCAGTTTCGTGTCGCAATGCTGGGTCTTAAATGCATTTGCCGTACAGTGAAGACTCGCACAGTCTCACCAGAAGATAAACTTTACTTCTAAATGTAACTTAGTCCTATATGCATCTTTTTGATAACAACTATACGCCAAATCACCTATTTCTCCCCTGTTTATGGTAAATGTACCCCTTAATCCTCCGACTTGGAATGCTTCAAAATACTGATAATACCAGGTATATCATCGAAGAACTAGGCGAAACGGATATTTATTGTTATTCGAACAGTAGAAATAGAAAATTTATAAAACCATGGTCTGTATTCACCAATAATTCTACATATCATTTCAATTTTAATTATACGCCCAACATAATACAATTTCCAATGTACTTTTCCAATAGGATTAGCAAATCAGAAATTGTTGGCTTTGAAATTAAGAATATTCTACAAATTAAGAATTACATTCAAGAAATAATTTAGAAAGGTCCACATAAATATACTTAAGCGTATACCACATCTGCATATACATGTACCATCGCTCACAAACTTGAAACTTGTCCTAAAAGGTGAGAAGAGTGATACGCCAGTGTGGATCTTAAACGTTATACACAACAAAACAAATCAAAGTACTGAAAGTACTGAACGTAGAATTGTGATCGTTTAAGAGGAGATACAGAAGTGCATATATAAATATTTATCTAAAAAGAAATACCCACCATGACAAACAAGTAATGATGCATCAGGCCAGGATGAAATATTTCCAAGATCGTATTCTTGTTGGTCTTGTTAAAATTAATTGACCCCAATTTCGAATATATCATTCGGTCCACATAACACCAGCCATGGAGAGATAAGACACGAAGTTCCGCTCTGCCCTAACACCTGGACTGAAGATGACAGTGACATTGAGACATCTGGCCACTGGTGACAATTACTCGTCTCCTATGCGTTCTGGTGCAGTAAAGCAGCCATCTGCCATATGGTGCCAGAAGTGTGCAAGGCTTCGTGGAAGCCTACAAGGATGACGTTTTTGCTCGGTCCACAGTCTTTCTTTCGCCGCCGCGGCATTGTAAACAGCCAGCCTCTTGGAGTACAGCGTGGGATTCTGCTGGAGGAAGTCAATGATGAACTCCTTCTCATCCTCCGATAAGTTAGTAATCTTCAGCCTCAGGTTCAGTTCAGGTTATCAGCTCAGGGACCGGGTCAGCAGCAGCAGCACGCTCCTCTTCATCTGGCGGCGGTGAACGGCGAGTATCTTCAGACTGCTCCTGCTTCTCTAATGGTGGTGGTGGTGTAGGACGGGGGGGTGGGGGGCTACCTACGTCTTGGATTTCTCGGTGGCATTTCTTGGCTTTAAAGCGGTAATGTGTCGTCGATTGCTCAGACTCGAATGAAACTCCCCTGCCTGCCCCGGCTTTTATATACTCCCTCCCAGACCGTTGGCGCCGTGTCAGACCGTAGTAGAACGCAACGCGCCGTAGCGCGCCGGGCCCTTAAACCGTCACACGCCGTGATTGAACGTGACACAACTTGAAAGGACCGTGATATGACGGGGAATACACATGCTTCCCGTCCCACTACGGACCGCCTCCATGTTGTGTTATTACGTCCTGTCACGTTTTGTTGCGTTCACCCCGTTTTACTACGGCCTACTAGGTTTCTCATCCGCACCGTGACTGCCGTGGCAAAGCTTTTGACAGTTTAAAAATCTGGCCCGGCACTCCCCATATACAGCTGCATTACAAGTTGATTGTTTAACTCCTGATATTGTTTTGCAAAATTTCAAATGGATTTATTCTAATTGTTAAGACTTGTTGAAACCCAATGTTTGACTCCCATAATTCAAAATTGGATTTACAAATGCGTCAAAAAGTTGCATGGATACTTTTGGATAACATTGGGTTTAAATATATTGCTTACTAAAATATGCATAGCTTTAAGTGATGTACCTACATTGTACCATATACTGATTAGTTAATGCAAAAAATACCTGTATAATTAATCAAAGCGCTGAAGGCACATAATTTGTTTGGGTACACAAAACTGTACAAACATTTTCCATAGCATAGACATACATGTATTTCTTGTGAAAGAAATTGTATAGATCATTACAAGTTAGGGTAAAAGAACAAAGACACATGAATAACAAGATTTTCTATCATTTGGCATAGTAACCTATATTTGTTTTACCTGATATGACCCATATCGAATATGGACTAGATATCATAGAGTCAATCATTCTGACAAAGTTTCAACTTTCTCAAAGTAAAAATGCGACCTCCGGAGCTTTAACAAAATTTCCTTTAATTTGGCCTAGTTACCTAGTATTAAACATGTTATAACCTATATTTAAACTTGGTTTAGTAATCATTAAGACAAACATTCTGAACAAATTTGAAGATGCTGAAGCTAAATATTCTGCATCCAGTGTTAACAAGATTTCCCTTCAATTTGGCCTAGTGACCTAATTTCTGACCCAATATGATCCATATTCAAACTAAACCTAGATATCATTCAGACAAACATTCTGACGACATTAAAAGCTGCTGAAGCTGAAACAGTATTTTCCTTCAATTTGGCATAGTGACCTTGTTTTCGACCTGGCATGACCTATATACAAACTTGGCCTAGATATCATTAAGATATACATTCTGACCAAATGTTAAGCTACTGAAGCAAAATATGCGGCTTTAACAGTGTTAAGAAAAGTTCTTTCCAATTTGGCCTAGTGACCTAACCCAATATGACCCTTATTCAAACTTGACCTAGATATTATAAAGACAATCATTCTGACAAAATTTCATACTGCGGGGGAAAAAATGTGACCTTAAGTGTTAACAAGATTGTCCTTCAATTTGACCTAGTGACCTACTTTTTGACCCGACGTGACCCATATTCGAACTTACATATCATTTAGACAAACAATCTGATAGAGTTTTAACATGCTCAAAGTTAAAAATGTGGCCTCCAGAGTGTTGACAAATGTTCCTTCAATTTGACCTAGTAACCTAGTTGTTGACATCATATGGCCCAGTTTCGATCTTGTCCAAGATGTGATGGAGATGAATGTTTTAAGCAACTTTCATGAAGATCGGATTCAAAATGTAGCCTATAGTGTTTATAAGGTAATTGTTGGCGACACACGACGCGGACGCCGGACAAAATGTGATCACAATAGCCTATCTTGAGCACTTCGTGCACAGGTGAGCTAAAGAACTTTAAAATTCTTCGTTTCTCAAACTGTTTGGACGCTTTTCAAATTATTTTGTAGAAGTGTTCCTTGGGTGACCCTCTATCAGATTCCTTCAAGCCTTATTGATTGGTCAAAAGACAAGGGTACGGTGCTTTTTTTCCTTATATGGCTATAGCGGAAACTTAAACAGCAGGGCCATGATGGCCCTAGATCGCTTACCTAAATAATGAAATGTGATTCTAATGCAAAACATATCAAGATGATTATTCCACTAAAGATTTAAAATGATATACCTAAAGACAAACATTCAGATAAAGTTTCAACTTGCTCAAAAACAAAATGCGGCCTCAGAAGTTTGTACAATATTGTCCTTCAAATTGGCCTAAATACCTTGTGTCTGACCCAATATGACCCATATTCGAACTTGACCTAGATATCATTGAGACAAACATTCTGACTGCTGAAGCAAAAATTGCGGCCTCTAGGCTCTAGAGTGTAAACAATAATTTCCTTCAGTTTGACATATTTACCTACTTGTTTACCTAACACGACCAATATTCAAATTTGACCTACATATCATAAAGACATACATTCTGATAAAGTTTCAACATGCTGAAGTTGAAATTGTGTTAACAAGATTTTCCTTCAATGTGACCTAGTTTTTGACATCATATGGCCCTGTTTCTAACTTGTCCAAGATTTGATGGAGATGAATGTTCTAATAAACTTTCATGAATATCGGATGCAAAATGTAGCCTGTAGAGTGTTAACAAAGGCAATTGTTGACGACGCACAACAGACGGATGCCGGACAAAATATGATCACAATAGCATCTTCAACATTTTGTGCACAGGTGAACTAAAAACCTTCTCCTCCGAAACAAATATTGTGAAAAAACATGGCCGCCAGGTTATTTTGCGTTATATGGCTTAAGTGAAAACTTAAAAAACCTTCCTTCAAGCCATGTTGATTGGTCAAAAATCCAGGGTCATCATTGCCCTCTTGTTTTATACTACACCTGGTTGCTGTGTTTAGGGAACCATTTCATATGGATTGAACAGGTTATATAGAGGCCCACTGAAGGAACATTCTGCTAAACTATCTTGAAATCCCACATGTATTATCATTTGTCATTTTGTTTATTTTTTATGCCATCCTGCAGCCATGTTTTTCAAGAAATCAATATAATTTGAACAAATTGTGAAAGGGCCTCTAAAGGAACATTTTATCTTAGAATAGGACAAGTTAATTCACAGGAATTTTCTTTTTCTGATGCCATAGCAACCAAAGTTCAGCTTTGAATTTTACATCTTTAAACAATTCTGAAAGAGGACTACAAAAGGAACATTCCCGTTAAGATTAGTTGAAATTTGTCATTTCGTTTACAAAGAGATTCTATTGAAGGTAAATTTTGACAACAGACAGACAATAGTCAGAGAGTGATTATAATAAATCAACTTGAGCCTTATGCTCAGGTGATTTAAAAATATGTAACAGCAAAAGCATACAAATGATAATATACATTTATTTATATTTCTTAATTGTGTTACTTTGGAAACAAAACACCATATGCACAAAAATAGGAGTAAACATGTATTCTTCCAATTTTTCTGTATCAAAATAAACAATTATTAAAGCAGAAAAATAGTGACTGGTGAAAAGACAATTCCTCTAATAAGGCAAAGACATTTTGAAGCAAGTTTGTAATTGACTTCACAAGATTTTCACTTGATATTCTGTTCATTGATTGCTATTAGTATTATGAAGTTCATATGTAAGCAGCAAATACCGCTCAAAATGTGATACTTTGTTGTCCCGCACCAGTACTCAACATACAACTATTTATCTTACTATAAAGATCTTAAGGCATCTGCATTGTCTTTTCATATAAATTAGATTTCTTCTATTATAAAAACCATAGAATAATGAGAGTATCTTAAGTAGCACCATCAGTGGAAAATGCAACAGCTATCAAAATGAATGAGTAATTGAAATCATGTAGATAACATTGAGGAAAAAGGGAAAAGTTATAGATGTATTTATATGAGCACTTTCTCCTTTTTATCTGATTTATAAAAGTCACCTGCTCGCTGCCTGCTGCAGTGGCATCCAAAGTCATTTTCATACGAGAAATGTTCAAATGCTTCAGAGAGACATGAACATCAATTTTAAACTGTAACTTAGGAATATTTTAAAGTCATATTGTTCAAAACATCATGGAAAAAAATGTGAAATCTCTCAAGAAGGAGTTTTCATGATAAAAGCAGAAAATAAAGGGTTTATTTCTCCATTATATTCCAATTTAATGTGTTCTTAAATCTAGTTAAGAAGGCTAATTGTGGTATTTTCCTGTCTGTTGCTTGTCCATTTTGTTACACCATGTTTGTAGTAATCATCTATTCACCATGTTCTTTGAACTTTATACACATAAAAAACAACTGTTAGTTTTCAATAAAGCTTTACAAAAACGTTCCCTGTCGAATACTCCATATGTCTTAAACATCTAAATTTAAATTTAAATCACAATTGATGCCAAAACATGTCAAACACTTTTTCATGGAGCCTATTTTCCTTTAAATTCTTTATCAAAAGATTCTTGCTCAGACCTAACACTTGTTTTTGGTAAGTAATTATTGCTATGATGGAGTGCCAGCCAAACTTCTGTAGGATTGTGTCACTCAACATTTGACATACCGGTACATGTTTCCTGAAAAGACAAACAAGAGAGCCAAATATCATAAAATACACCAGTGAGGGAAGCATAACTCTGGAACGTCTAAACATATTTGTCTACTTTTTGTTGCAAACGAGGTTTCATTGCCTATAAACATTCACATCAAGTCTGATGCAAATTGGATAAGAACTGCTGAAGTTTAAGACCAGACAAGGTCTATGGCTAATTTCAAAAGGCGCATTGATTTATTTGGCTGATTATCAAACTAGGCCCAGAAATTATGGTCACAGACATGTTCACCAAGTTTGGTGTAGATGGGAAGAAAACTGTTTGACGAAGAGAGCAGACAAGGCTATTTTAGATAATTCAAGGCAATATTATTAAAGTGCCTTGGTAATTTGACTGATTGACTACACATCATGGCAACAAATATTGACAACAAGAAAAGACGAAATGACAAATGTTCAACTAAAGAGAGCAGACTTGGCTAATTTGACCAATTATGGACATTTTTTGACCTAGAGACAGACCTTCTATAGATTATCCCGATATACAGCCTTATGTGCGAATAACAAGGGTTATTCTGATTAACAAATTAACCCTTACCAACATACACACTTTCTGATGCCTCTGATTTGACCTGATTACTTTTGAAAATATTGTGGCAAAAGGAGAAATTGCTACTTGTTAGTGATTTTTCCTTTTGCTACAATATTTTAAAAGGCGTAATGTTTTCAACCGTATTTAATAATTAAGTTTTCATTGATATTTTTGTTTTTATATTTTTCCTTATGTTTCCTAGCTTTCTCTCAACAGTACTCCACACAACATACTTTCTAAGCAACTAGCTACTTTTCCACATATAATTTAAGGCCATTGGTGAAAAAAGAATGACGCTTGTCACAGTGACTTTTGTCAAACGTAGGAAAGAATGATGATCGAGCTGGGATTCAAACTCACAACCCCTAGAATGACAGCCCGCGTGTTGCGGCGTTTCTACCAACAGAGCTACCGGAGCTCGGCTTGGAGTAACTGTAAATAAACTATAACAAATAATTGTTTTTAACTTTTTACCATATACTCCCTGCAGGTTATAGAAAATCTCTATGACATAAAGGTATTGAAAAAAGTTGTTAATATTGTGCCAAAAGGAGACATTGCTTGTTTTGAACATTTTGTCTTTTTTTCCACAATGCTTTCAAAATCATCCCTGCAGAGGTGTCAGCAAGTGTCCATATTAAGAAAAGGGTTAATAATAAAAAAATGATATGAATTTGAGATTACAACTTCTTTGAAGAGAAGACAGACTGAATCTGTAATTTATGGATCAGTGTGTCCTCTTATAACAAGAGCTGTCTGTAAGACAGGGCGCTTGACCTTTTAGTGCGAAATATCTCTAAAGGTTTTGAAAAAAGTAAGGTGGTACAAAACACGTAACCAAGGTGTGACGCAAAGCCAACGCCGTGGTGAGTAGGATAGCTAGCCTTTTATTCGAAAAGTCAAGCTAATATAAAATACTGTCAGACAGGACAATGTCTAATCACACACACTGTAAAACATATATTAACTCATAAAAAATCATATTTGAAACGATTATCAAAACAATGTGTTGTTTACAACTGCAATATGTTTTTTGCAAAACCGAGTGTAAAGTGATCTTAAATTTAACAAATCAGTGACATACAACTACAATGTCATGTTCCTGAATATTATAAAATTACAAGAAAAAAAATTAAATCAAGCGACAATGTTACCTTAGAAAAGATCTTAGATTCATGCTCTTATAGAAGCAACAGCTCACATTCCTTCCATGTCCTTTCTTGTAAAAAGTATGGTTGGTTTACAGCTTCACCCATGTTCACATCACATCCAAGTTGGTTGATATCAGGAAAGAGCAATCCACGCTTAAATGAAAGGTTTTGTTATATGTCCTGTTAAAAAAAATTAAAAAATTGTCATCATTTAAGTGAAAAATGACAATTAAAAGCAATTTCATCAGGCAAGATTTACTTAAACTTTAAAAGCATGCTGAGAAACAATTACACGCCAATCTGTAAACACCTTTATCGAACATAAGACCTCGTAAACTTTAACAAAAGCTGTTATGAAATGACATAAAAAAACATTAAACTAATATTTGTTATCATGTACAATATTTGCAATACACTTAACGGATCAGTAACGAAACAACGTAGTGCATACAAGAAACGGTCAATGTTTCGGAACTTGTTTGTTTATAGTCCACAAGTAAAATCATTTTCTTTTAAATTGACAAACACTTTTTCAGTTTTAGTGCAGAAACAGCTGTACAGACCGTTGTTTACCAGTTCGAGTTATTGATGCATTAACGGATCAATTGTAACAATAGGGGATCACGTGACTTTCTGATATCAGGGGGGTCATCTCAAGCAACATTTTAGCTGTTAAAACATCTGCTGTTATTGTACAAGTTATGTTTTATCTAACTGCAGATTTGTATTGATATATTTCCTATTTAATCACTAGCATCTTAGGGAATGGCTAAATTGTCGAAAATAATTTTTTTAGAAAAAAAAACTCAGACTCAGTCATGGAAACAAAGTGGCGATCCGCTAATGGTAACTTACCTAGCTATTCTATAATCGCTTCAGTGTAAACATGCAAAGACAAATGAGAATGATTGGTAACATTTCAATAAGTGTATGTATTTGTCTTTCATAAAATGTCAAAATAAATAACTAACATAATTAAGATTGCTAGATGTTGCCGCGAAAAACAAATGTTCTTTTTCAAAACAAGGTAGAAATAACTGGGTCACGTAAACACTTGCATCAGACGTTCAGATGATACGGATGAATTTGGAGTACGACAAATATCATTTTGATTGTGTATTTAAATAATACCATAAAGTACTTACCTGCCAATTTATACACAATAATTTTGTCTAATAAATAAGTTAGCGTGTCTTAAACATTAAAGTGATCCGCTATTGGTTATGATCCGCTAAGGGTTACTTGACTGTACCACTTAATATTTTGCAATAAATTGTGTAAACATATGTAATATGATTCAAATACATTAATCTATAACTTATTGTTGGTTACAAGGCCGGTTTTGAAATAACTGACACTAGGGTATGAAATAACTTGCAAATACACCCATGCATGTAACAATAGAAAAAATAAATAGGCCTAAGTGTTATGAATATGAAATCTTAGCTTTATCTATGTCTTATGTTTACACTACAGTTGAAACATTGGGAGTAAAATCGTCTACTACAGATGCGTCTGCAAGTTGGACAGGGTTAAACTTCAGGTCTCCGGAATAATTCATTAGTAGGACGATGAAATAAAAATCAAATAGTGTGCATATGATAAATCACACAGACTTACTGTATTGCATTTAAGATATATGAGAGAAACATAACGAAGTAATTACTTGAGACGAAAAGACAACATGCCATTTCAACAATACTGTAGATACATACCTTTAATTGGTCATAATCAACTACGGGAGATCCACTGTCTATTCCTTTTCATTTAATATGAAAAACTTAAATAAAGAACCAGGTTTTATAAGGTTGTGAGACAGCATTTTGTGTCATTGCAAAAAAAGGTCAAATCTGTCCAAATGACCACAGGAGTCTGACGTTTTATAACAGTCTATATATATATATAAAAAAACAAAACCGTATACTATAAAAAAACACAAGGAATGAAATGAGTCGCGGGCACAAAATCTAACCACCTTCGATAAAAAATTCTGCAAAAATCGTTCCGAGCTATGTCTCCTTATCTTAAATCGCTTATCAAACAATAATAACCTAATCTTCAAATTTATCAACACAAACCTGCCGAAATCTGCATCCAACTAATAATATTCCTCGCGTATTTTGGAAAAATTCATTTTACGCGGCCTAGTTTGTATTCCTCCCGAAGCCATGGCGTGACGTCACAGTTATGACAGTTCAGCACAGAAAGTGTAAGTATTTAATATTTATTTAATAAAGGAGAAAAAATACGAAGTCATGATAAATTGATTGTATTCAATATATGTAAAACAACTGCATAACACATGCATAGTTTAATGAGTTACAATTAATAGTGGTAGTTATAGTAGACTTGTAAACAAAGAGGGGTAACTCTACCGGGCGGGAAATTCAAATGTCAAATTTTACAACAAAAAAACGTTCTATGAAAAAAATTAACCGACTTCATCATGTCGCACTTTTTCGATAGTGCAGTTTGGTAAGCAGTCTTTTGATGAGAAACATTACATATAGTCATCTTTTACATATATATGATTATCTATTTATAAGGCAAACATTGAGGATTTTAGCTCACCTGTGCACGAAGAGCAAGGTGAGCTATTGTGACCTCATTTGTCCGTCGTCAGCATTTACCCTTGTGAACCTTCTACATTTTGCATCCGATCTTCATGAAAGTTTATCAGAACATTCATCTCCATCAAATCTTGGACAAGTTCGAAACTGGGTCACAGGGTCAATTTAAAGGGAAATCCTGTTGTGAGGTTGTGAGTTTGAATCCGGTTCGGCCAACTTTCTTTCCGACGATTGACAAAAGTTAATGCGACATGCGTCATTCGTCTTCCACCAATGGGCTAAGTCTATATGGAAAAGCAGCCAGTTGCTTGGGAAGATTGTTGTGTGAAGTACTGGTGTGAGAAAACCAGGAAATGCATGAGTAGGTGAACTGGCCGCCGTGATATAATCGAGAACCGAGAATTTGGCTACAGCAGCTTCAAATTTGGTCAGAATCTTTATCAAAATAATATCTAGGCCGAGTTCGAATATGGGTCATGCCGGGTTAAAAACAAGGTCAGTAGGCCAAAATGAAGGGAAATCGTGTTTACACTCTGGAAACTGCATTTTTAACTTGAGCATGTTGAAATTTTATCCGAATGTTTGTCTTGATGATTTATAAGTCAACTTCGAACATGGTCAAAAAGTAGGTCACCATGTCAAATTTAAGGAAAATCTTCAAAGAATAAATTTAAATGATGACTTTGGTTCCTGTATATATGCAGAAAGGGGGTAAATGACAACACTTAAACAAATCTTCTGCTCTGATTACCCTCTGACTACTGAAAGGCATCAGTATAGGGGTTGCATGACACAAATTTTAATATTCTTTCCTCTTGAACTGCTTGTCTGATTCCAACATAAGTATGCAGAAATGTTCCCATGATGACTATATACAGAAATTCTCCTTTAAGCCATTTTGATGGGGACATCAGAAAATGATTAAATTGACAAACAAATAAACAAATTGGTTGTCTTATGTCAAGATATGTGGACAATTGTTGTGTTTGCCCCTAGGGATTAGGACAATCAAAATTACAGTTCAGATATGCTTTAACCCTTCTCCATTTGTAGACGCATATGCAGCAGACGACTTTTGAAAAAAATCTGACAAAGGGAAAAAATGCTCAATATGAGCAATTTCACCTTTTGCCACAATGTTTTCAACTCTATAATATAATACTTGAGTTATATTTTATGGAGATTATTTTAGGTTTTTGCCACTATTCTTTAAAAGTCGTCTGCTTTCCCCACAAACAACATCTCTGCAGCAGATGACATAGTGACGAAAGATTAAAATATCTATTGAAATAAAAGTTTAATCATTATTTTGAACCTTATGACCAATTTCTCCTTTTGCCACAATGCTTTTAAAAGTTGTCTGTTTCAGATGTGTCTGTTACACATCTGTATGTGGGTAAGGGTTAAATGGGCAAGCGTTGAAATACATTAATCAGTATAATTGAATGACCTGGAAATAATAATCTTGTCATAATGAGCATATTTTCAGCTGAGCGGTCCATGGCCTCATTGTACTCTCATTTCTATATCTTGACCCTTTCCCACATACAACAAATCAGCAGCAGATGAAACATGTGGTCAAAAATATTACATTGGCACAAAGTCAATTGCATGCATACACCTGTATATCATTCTGGCACCAAGGCAGTACATACATATATTATGCTAGTACTGAATCAATACATACAATCATTAAATCAATAACTCAATAGCACCAAGTCAGTACATGTATATATTACATACACACTAGCACTAAGTCGGTATACATGTTACACTTGTAGTACTTTGATTGATTGGGGTTTAACGCCGTTTTTAACAATTTCTCAGTTATATCACGGCGGCCACTTCACCTTCTCATGCATTTCCTGGTTTCTCACACCAGTACTCCACACAACAATCTTCCCAAGCAACCGGCTGCTTTTCCATATAGACTTAGCCCATTGGTGGAGGACAAATGACGCATGTCGCATCGACTTTTGTCAATCGTCGGAAAGAAAGTTGGCCGAGCCGGGATTCAAACTCACAACCCCTGGATTGACAGCCCGCGTCGCTACCGACTGAGCTACCAGGGCTCGGCCCTTATAGTACTAGACTAAACATTTTTGCATATTCATAATATTACTATGGAAGCGCACATTGTCAGTTTATCTTCATTAACCTGAATATTTCAATATTGACTAATAAGTGTAGTGTGAGAACATACATGTACATAAAGTTTGTGAAACCCAGGCCTGATGATGGTGAGCTAATAAACATTCCATAGCTATTCACTTAGGTTTTCCCTTTCCTTTCCCCTTTCTTTTTGAAGATATGCACAGAAGACATTTCCACTTGGAATGAGAATCTTTCAAAAATGCCTCTGATCCTTTGACACCAACGCACTTATAGTGATACCAAGAGTTACAAACATCACATGCAAGGCTTTCTAATGCCAAGTCAGCCGGTTCCCATTCACACACATTTCCACACTCCCTACATATGTACTCATCTTCCTCTTGTATTTCAACTGCAGCTGCTTTCCTCTTTTCACCTTTATTCTTACAACCCTTCTCTCCCAAGGCCTGTATCTTCTGTCTCAATGCCTGCTTTTTCTTGCGAGGAACCAGAGCTTTGAATGTATGCAAACCTTCAATTAATGCAATACGAACAAAATGTTCATTGATAAAACTATAAAGATCAAGGATAAGTGACAGGTAAACATCATCCTCTATATACTCAGAGGTACAGGTATTTGAAAAAAGCTGAATCCAGGCATCCAGCAGGTCTATATTATCCCCTAAAAATTCTCTGCAAACAATGTGAATGTTTTTACCATGCAAATGAAAAGATGCTGGAGACAGACAGACTTGCAATGCAGAGTTCAGTTTGAGGAAGTATTTGAACACTGGGTCACTAATGATGCGGAGGCCTCTACTTGGTCCCTGCTTAAATTCTATTTCAGCAAAACTCGCCTGATCTGAAGATTCCGACACTTCACTCTCTTTGATTTGAAGCTGTTTAAGTAAATTTTGTTTTTGATAATTAAACTTGCGTGTAAATTTTCCTTTGCTTTTCCCAAGACTTCTGACTACTGACTGGCGCAACCGTGACGAAATTTTGTGGATGCAGGCTCCAGCAATGTACCGAAGCTTGGCCTTTGCTGCCTCTGAAAAATCAGAGTCTGTAGAGGACTTGTCTTGTTGCTGTAGTTTTTCTGTTTGAGATTGGATGATATTTGACGAGCGCAGTTCCGTTTCTTTTTCAAATAGCCAGATGTATAATTTTGAAGAGAATTGTTTTGAGGTTTTGTTATTCTACCCGATCTAAAAAGTTTCTTACATTGTTCTATGTGAATATCACTCAGTAGGAATGTGTTAAGTTCCTTCATGGCTCCTGTCCACTCTGAAGACTTTTTTGGCTCCTTTGCCAGTATATCCACCACAGATGAATATAAAAACTCCATGTGCTTCTTCAGATCCTGGCTATCTTCGAAGCCTAATGGTATATCTGCAACACATGAAGATTCTTTGTTCAACTGCAAGTAGTCTTTAATATCCCATGGACATTCCTTCTGTGGAACAGTGTCGCTATCACTGTCACTACATGGAAACTGATAGGGTTCCTCAGGATCTGTATCTTCGGATTTTTGTGATGGCTGCGATGAACTTGGGTATATAGCTTCATCAGTTTGACAGCAACTGAGATCATCTTTTGTCTCCACAAATTGTTTCCTGTAAAATTCATAAACATCAGGAGTATGTTTAAGATGAGCTGCTGTGGAGTTGTAATTAACAATTCTCAGTCCTTTTTTTGAAACTGCCCGTCCTACAGCCACACCCATTTGACCGGGTGCAAAAAATGAAAAGCAGTCTACCTCTACAAAAGGAATAGTTTGTCCTTGTGCCCTATGCACAGTCAAAGCAAATGCCAACTTCATTGGGAATTGTTGTCGAGTAGCAAGTGTTCTTTTTTTTGTCTTGTCATACACTTCAAACTTTGTAAGTGGCACTGCAACATTTTTCCCATCAATACAGACTATTGGTCCTTCATCTGTTAATCTGCACACTTCCCCCTTGGTGCCATTAAAGAGATTATGCTCCAGATTCCTGATCAGAATGACTGGAGCCCCTACTTTCAAGAGAAGGTTCCTAGGAGCTGCACTGTGTATTAGGAGCTTTACTTCACCTGCAGAAAAAGCATACATAATTAAAATAATAAACATTCTTAGTATAACAATTCTTTTTCCTGTAATGTTTCTTATATTTACTCATCTCGCTAAGGCCTAGAGAAAATATAACCCTGATCCAACAACATTCAGTTTTGAAATACTGGTCAGTTTCCAAAGATTATCTTGATAAACATCTTTAATCAGATAAATGATATTATTCCAGAAGTATCAAGTATAAAATGTAGGTCAGATCCAACTTTTGAAACATAGCATAGCAGGTTCTCTGCCTTGTAGAAATTAATACCATAATGTCCGGTTAATGTATTTTATGTTGTAACTTCAGAACTTACCCTAACCATTCTTATTAATTGAATGCCAAAACTGACACAACATCATCAGCATAAACTAACCTCAATCTTTTTTAAATTATCTTTAATCATGGTTAAAACTAGACATTAGAGGGCCAAGATGGCCCTAAATAGAACACACGAGTGATAGTAAATTTGTAGCAAATATTTAACTGCAAAGATCTGGATTTTCTTTTAACCAGGAGTGCTTATGCAACTGCAAGGAGTGGACACTGTTAAAGAAATAGTCAGTAAAGGCCATTTGTATCTTAAAATTCAAAAACAACTTTAATAAGAATGGAATTATAAAGTTTTGTCATTTTGCCTCTTTCCTGATGCTCTGTTTTTCAACGAAATCAATATGGCTTGAACAGTTTTTGTAGAGGGTCACACAAGAAACATTTCTACCAAATTATCTTGCAATCGGACAAGCAGATTATAGAGGAAAAGGATTGTTAACATTTGGGTATTTTTCTCTCATTCGTAAGCAGCAGCAACCAAATTTCTACACAGAATTGAAGTCTTTGAACCATTTTGAAAGAGGACCAACTATGGAACATTCCTGTGAAGTTTAGTTGAAATTGGCATTGTGAAATGGAGTTGTCATTTGTAGCTAAAAGTTCAATTTACCCCTTTTGTGATGACGCCTGGTTGCTATGATTTTGTAACCAATCAATACGGGTTGAACAAATTAATTAGAGGCTCACCTAAGTAAGATTTCCTATTCAATTTTCTTAAAATCAGACAAGTACTTTCATAAAAATGGAATTTTCAAATTTTGTCATTTTCCCCCTTTTCTGATGCCGCCTGACTGCCATGTTTTTCGACCAATCAGTATTGCTTGAACAATTTTTGTAGAGGGACACCCAAGGAACATTTCTGGAGAAGAAGATTTTTAAAGTTTGGACATTTTGCCCCCTTTCTGATGTCGCAAAGTTCTCAAAGTTCTCAATGGAATTAAAATCTTTGAACAATTTTGAAAGAGGACCACCAGAGGAACATTATTTTTGCTGTTCGGGAGAAGATGATGTTTAAAGCTAAAAGTTAACGCCGGACGACGGACAAAAAGTGATCAGAATAGATCACCTTGAGCCTTTGGCTCAGGCGATATAAAAAGTCATCAATATGCCTAACACAATATAAAATTATATTGATGGTAATATAATTCCATCAACAAAACAAAAATAATCTGTTCCTTTAACCCTTTCCCTCATATAGACGCTTTCTGACGCCTCTGCAGCAGATGGCTTTTTGAAAACATAGTAACAAAAGAAGAAATTGCACAAAACGTGCAATTTCTCCTTTTGTCACAATGTTTTCCATCAACAAAACAAAAATAATCTGTTCCTTTAACCCTTTCCCTCATATAGACGCTTTCTGTCGCCTCTGCAGCAGATGGCTTTTTGAAAACATAGTAACAAAAGAAGAAATTGCACAAAACGTGCAATTTCTCCTTTTGTCACAATGTTTTCCACTTTTTGTCAAAGGTTATCCATTCAATTATGGAGATTTTCTATGTTTGGACAAATACGTTCAAAGTCGTCTGCTGCAGAATTGTTGTATGAGGGAAAGGGTTAATACAGTATTTTTTTTTTTTTACCCTTACCTTGTTAAATGTTGCACATAATTATTGTGAATATTGTGATGGCAAATTACCCTAAATCTATTCTGTCTATCCTTTACTTAAATAATGTCTAGATACTAGGTATTTACTTCCACAAAATTGAACAGCAGTGTACATAAATTTAGCTCTCTATTTCTGGATTGAAATGACCAGGGCAGGAAATGTTTTGAGAAGAATGCATTAAAGTGCTTAGTGGTTAAACCATTACCTTCATCTACTGCTTTGTACATGCGATCATTGCCTTCCATACTATCAAGCATCTCATGATTGACGTAGTCAGCATCAAAGTTTGTCCCAAACAACTTCACCATGCTCACTGGATTATGGATGGGTCTGTTCAGCCTTTTCAAGAGCTGCTCTGTTTCCTTTGAAGGACTTCCATCACATAGCTGATTAATAGCTTGGACCAAATCCTCCTCATTTTGTCTGACAACCTGAAAGAAGCGGTTAAATAATATAATTTCCTACACAATCCTAATTTCTCTCTATATCCAAGATTTAAGCAGATAAAATTATGCCAGACCATAAGCCTCTGTTTCATGCCGAGCTCATGCTCTGTACTAATTAAGCCAATGACTGGTAGTAAGCCCAAAACAAATACCTGCCTACCCAAAGTTAATTATTCATCATTAACATTACTATGGAAAAGATTTTGGACATCCTTCAAAAGGTTAAGCATGGAAAGGAGTAAACTCCTACTCTTTAATACTACCATGCTTAAAATACTTATTGTACAGCTATATATAGAAGACATCATCATACAAACCTCTTTTAAGTTTATGTGGTGTGGAAATGTCCTGGCAAATGATTCACTGAGGAAGCAATATGAACAATCATCAAAAAATCTTCTATTTGGCACTGGAGGCAGTTGTTTGAAATCTCCTGTTGCTATCACCTGAAAATTCATATATTTATTATTTTACTTTATTGGTAAAATTATAAACAAGAGTTGTCGGAGAACAATATAGGTCGCCTATCAGGGCCATCGTCTATCAGGGCCTACTTCAGAACAGTTATAAATAGCATAGATAAAGTCACACAGTATCACCTATTGTACGCAAAGGTTTGACAAAAATTCTAAGTTAAAAAAGGGGCACAATTCAGTCAAAATCCATTCCAGACTTGACATACAAGGTCATCTAATGACCCTGAATAAGTGTGTTTAGTTTCAAAGCAACAGCATACAGTGTCTGAGAAAAGGCCTTGTACGCAAAGGTTTGACCAAATTTCTAAGTCCAAAAAGGGGCACAATTCAATATAAAGCAGAGGTTTGACCAAGATGGCAATGCCAACGCGGACGACGGGATGACTACATAAGCTCCCCCATTTCTTTGAATAGGTGAGCTAAAAAGTAACTATTAGTACATGTAGTACTGTCTTACTGATACTTTCATTTGGTATCAAAGCAAACTGTTGGCCTTAAACATATCCTTTATCTTTCTTACTTCAAAAAAGATCCTAGTTCTTCCAGTTGATAAATGTATCTACAACAATCAAATTAAGTTACAACAGGTTGTTTTTGTTGGTTGCAGAATTGTTGGAAGCATCTTCTCTCTGTGACACAACTAAAGTGACGCAGAGAAACTGACTTGTGATGAGACAGTAACAAGTATGAAGAATTTGTGTTCAAACCACACACTGTTTTTTATAATTACCTGCAATTCTCCAAATACTGATGTATTTCCCCGAACATAACGACACACAAACTCAACCATCTCAAACACAGTCTTCGACATCATACCAATTTCATCAATGACAAGGGTTTTGGCTTTCAGGATTCTGGTCTTTGCTGCCTGGA
The DNA here is from genome assembly GCA_031761405.1 of Serripes groenlandicus. Lineage (NCBI taxonomy): Eukaryota > Metazoa > Mollusca > Bivalvia > Cardiida > Cardiidae > Serripes > Serripes groenlandicus. The sequence goes on along the minus strand of JASEVX010000001.1, from coordinate 174,213,601 downwards.
ATCTGTCATCACTATCAAATAGTATCATCAATTCATCATGGGTGTGGCGACAGTCTAATATTCCTGCCCAGTGATGAATAGTTGTGGCCCCATGCTCCAACTGCAGGCTTGCTATGCCTGTCATGGAAGTGACAGCAACATGTCTGGCTTTCTGGAGCTCTTTTATAATACATCTACAACAACAATAAGCTTATAAATACATGTAGTCACATTACATCAAAAGAAAAAGTTACACATATATCCCTAACAGGCCTGTAGGCTATGTATAAAAAAGCCGTCCTACACTTTGATCTGTACTTTTTTGTTATTTATAAATGTGAATTTTTTTAGAGATGCTAGTCTGAACAATGTTAAGCCTTTCCCTCATATAGATGCTTTCTGACGCCTCTGCAGAAGACGGCTTTTTGAAAACATAGTGACATAAGAAGAAATTGCACAAAACGTGCAATTTCTCCTTTTGCCACAATGTTTTCCACTTTTAGTCATAGGTTATCCATTAAATTATAGAGATTTCCCAATTTTTGACAAAATATGTTTAAAGTCATCTGCTGCATAATTGTTTTATGAGGGAATGGGTTAAATTTAAGAAAAAGCAAAAAAATCAAAGTGTAAGATAGACCCAAATAAATGTTGCATCACTACTCAAAGCAGAAGGAAATATCACATAATATTTTCTAATTTTTGTTTTCTCTCCTTTCAGGTTAATGCTTCACTATGTTAAAGGAGGTGGAGACACATTTATGTATTTAGACAACATATACCAATCATGCCTGCAGTTTTACACTGCCTGTAATATTGCCACTCCAAGCAAGGATATGATAGCCAAGCTTCTACCCAAGCTTTTTCATACACAAAGCTCACTCAAGTATGAAAGGAGTATGAAGTACACCATTTTCAAGGGAGTCACATTTAGGAGGGAGAATTTATTGGGAACCAATTTCACTATGCCTCCAACTTGTTCTGCTTCTGTATCTGAGGACAATGAATTAACCATGACATGTCCAATACAGCTGGTGGTAAATGGAAAACAACAGAAAGCTCTTGTTAAATTTGGAATGCAAAATACAACCATTACTATTAGAAATCAACAGTTTTCATTAGGATATCCATTAGGACCATCTGAGAATTTTATCGGTGGCTTGTTTGATTTTTTACAAACTTTGAAATTCTGTAAAGGTTTTCTTAAGGACAACACATCTATCAGTGCTCCTAGATCTGCTGTAACAGAAACAGTTAGTAGTTTGCTCAGAGATGATGCAGAAGAGGTGACCAGAGCTGCATCATGCCAGTTTATTGTTAATTGGAACTCAAAACATAGTGCATGTGAAACATGCATTTCAACACTGAAGGAATGCAGAAAAACATTCAGCCTGCTTTCACAACCAAATGCTGCTTCGTCTACCATTTATGACACAACAGATCATGATGTTTCTTTGAAGAAATGCAGACTTAACCTGAAAACTGATGTTAATATAGGCCCTGATATTGAACATACATGTAAAGAAAATATTAGCCCTATCATTCTTGAAGAAACCGAACATCAACACATGTCACACATTCTCAACACCCTTCTCACTGCTGAGGTTCCTGAAAATTTCAAGCTTTTACTTCAGTCACAGGCTAGAAACTGTGCCAAAGGGCTTGATGTTCATCAAAGACGTTGGGACCCCCAAGTGATCAGTGTTTGCCTAAGTCTGTATTCAACATCTCCCCAGACATACAGTCATCTACAAAAAAGTAAAATGCTAGTTCTTCCATCAAAGAGGCTATTACAGTACTACAAAAATTCAATAAGGCAGACAACAGGTGTGAATGAGAACAATCTGAAATGGATGGAGAAAGAAGCAAAACGGCAAGAAGTCAAGACATTTGGAAAGAGAGGAGGACTAATTGTAGATGAAATGTCGATTCAGGATGATTTAGTTGTAACAAGGAGTGGTAATGCATGGTCTATCATAGGAGAAGTGGATATGGGGAAATTAAACAACAATATAGACATTATCAGTGAGGGAGAACATAAAGTTAAATTAACAACACATGCGCTACAGTATGTCTTCCATGGATTTAGTGGATTTAGATGGCCAGTCGCATATTATGGAGCCAATCCTGCAACAACTCACCAACTGTACAACTCATTCTGGGAATGTGTGGACAAGCTAGATGACCATGGCTTTACAGTGGAGTATGTAATGCTGGATGGAGCCTCAACAAATAGGTCTGTTATGTCAATGTTATGTCAAGGACCACCAAGAGAAGTTCAGTTTCAATTCCATGATGTGTTCTACAGACAGCATATCATATGTGCTATTCAGGACATCATGCATGTCTTAAAGAAAATCAGAAACAACATTGAGTCAAGTGTCATTCAGCATAAAACAGCTGCTGGTAGATATCTTCTTTTAAATGACAAGGCAATTATTTGGAATCATTGGGAAGAATGCTTTAAGTTCAATACTCAAGGTGGGTTTAGGATACACAGGAAACTTACAGAAGAGCACATTTCACTCACACCAGCATCCAAAATGAGGAACAAACTAGCAGTTCATGTGCTCAACAAGGACATGCTGTTTCTCATGAAGTCATATCAAGCAACTCTTGGGAACCCAGAGAAGCTATCATCCTCCATTGAACTACTGGAAAATACGTCACTGTTAGTGGATATCTTCTATGACTCAAACCGACCTGTGTCAAATTCTGATGACAGCAGGATAAAGCAATTGAGGTCTGTGGTGGATTTTTTTAACACCTGGGAAACACAAGTGTATGAGTCTACTTTATACATGAAAAACAAAAATCTCATAACACAGGAGACTAGAGATGACATTAATTCCTCCATTACTGGTTTCATTTCACTGTGTGAATTAAATCTGAAAGATGGAACATCCAGCATCAATCCAGGATTCATCAACTCTGACATTGTGGAGAATCTATTCTGTCAACAGCGAGGGGTCAAGAATGGGCTCAATACAAATCCCACACTTGCCCAATATGGACCATCAAACACAGCCATAACACTAGGGCAGACAACTATTTCATCTAAATGTAACTCTGGCAACAGTGCATTGTATTTTAAGGCTACCACACCGTGTCCGCTGAACCCATCGCAAAACAAGAGTGCCAAACAAACAAAACACAATTTAATTCGAGTGTAAACATCACTAGTTTCTCCATGACAACAATACGAATGTGCCTACCTAAATACCATTTTCTCTTTTGAAACATTGATTTATGTGTACAAACTTAATACTTACTTCAACAAATATGTTTTTCCCGTACCACACTGCCCAGTGATAATTGCATTGTGTCCGGAAATCGCAGTGCGTAATGCGATATTTTGTGTTGGCATAAGGCGGAAAGTGGTCATAGCTTCAGCCAGCCTCTGTTCCATGTTGACCTATTTTTTCATTCTGTGCGGACCTGTTAAACTGGGAAACCCTCTCATAACTGTGACGTCACGCCATGGCTTCGGGAGGAATACAAACTAGGCCGCGTAATCTGAATTTTTCCAAAGTACGCGAGGAATATTATTAGTTGGATGCAGATTTCGGCAGGTTTGTGTTGATAAATTTGAAGATTAGGTTATTATTGTTTGATAAGCGATTTAAGATAAGGAGACATAGCTCGGAACGATTTTTGCAGAATATTTTATCGAAGGTGGTTAGATTTTGTGCCCGCGACTCATTTCATTCCTTGTGTTTTTTTATAGTATACGGTTTTTTTTTTTTATATATATATATAGACTGTTATAAAACGTCAGACTCCTGTGAAATGACGCAATAATTCCTAACAACCGGTGCTATGGGAAATTCTACCACGGTGAATAAGGCATAACCGAAGAGCACGGTTTCTCTGCAAATGCGTCACTTTCATCTTTATTTCATTTAACGACGCACGGAAACTGACGTTTAATCGTTAATCTGGATTTATTTGCATGATACGACACACATAATATTTTCAATTCGGGGTCTTTTCTCTGCATTTCAATGCGTGATCAAGTATTCGGTTCACGGCGTATGAAATCTTACTGGTTAACCATTCCTGCAAACGAACACATTATTAGCATGTTCGGATAAAAATCGCAACTGAAATATTTATTATTCCATAATTAAGTTGAAATCTCACTTTCATCATATTTGATTTACATTATATAGGTTTATAAATGTGGTACTATATTTAGGCGTATGTTTATATAGGTGTGAATTGGTAAAAATTGGTAAAAAATAGATCCTGTTGGTTAATTTACTTATTTTGACCTTTGCTATTACTTAGTCATTTTTCTTCAATACACAATTACATTTCATTTCCAAATTCTCTTTGAATAGCAGAACCAAATAAGAAAACACAGACGATATAAATATATAATTCTTTCAAAGATCGTGATGTATACATGTACATTTGAAAAGTAAGAGCATGTATTGAGTACTACTTTCAGGGCGTATGAAATTTAGGAACGTTTACATAAGAAGTATGGCTTTAGAAAGCTATATATATATTTATTTGGACAAGTCCAAACAAATAATAAATGATTAAAGTTATCGACTATTTCAACTTCATTGTTGATATAAAACCATTTTTCATTTGGTAGTAATTTACCCCTTTTTCTAAAAACCATGATTTTAGTCTTGTAAATGTTGTCATGCACCCCACCCAACCACCTTCTCCCAAGGTCAAGGTCACAGTTTTGACTCAACAGTTTTCGTTCGAATGTTCTTGTCCGGGCTGTATCTTCCACATGCTTGAATGGATTTTGATATTACTTCACACAATTATTCTCCATAACAAGATTATGTGTCATGCACAACAACCAGAGACCTATTCTCAAGGTCAATGTCACAAGTTTGGCTAAAACAGTCTAAGGCTTTTCTGACGTGTCAGGGCAGTATCTTCATATGCTTAAATGGATACTCCTAAGGTCAAGATAGTAAGATGATGTGTCATGAACATTAACCAGCCACTTACTCCCAAGGTCAAGATCAGACTTGAAGACTTTGTTTCCCAATTTCAAGTCTACACCTCTAGAACTTCACACATTTAATCAGGACCATAAGAAGACCATGTATGTCAAGGGGCATAACTCTAAAGTGTGGTTAGACAGAATAATGTGCCTTTTTCAACTTATGAATTGTTGTCCGGTAGGGGACTTTTATATTGCTTGCAAAATACTTCATTAACTTGTTTACTATAGTACGCCAGTTTGATAGTTTACTCAGCAATCGCTGTTGAATGTGGGGCATAGCAACAAACAAACTAACAAACGCGAACATTTTGAACTTTCAGTTGTATTGTTCTTCAGGAACGTAAAGTTCTCACATACAGAAAATCTGCAGCAGACGACTTAAAAACAATTAGGCATAAATAGCAAACATTACTTTAAATGGAAGTGTTATTATCCCACAGAGTGTTACCACAATTCGTCTGCTGCAGAGGCGTGAGAATGGGAAGCAGAATACAATTTAAAAACCATATGTTTGTCATAGTGACGAGAAATGATATACCTCTTAAGAGCGTTAGCATTATTTGTTTATGGAGATATTCGGGACTGTACTAATATCTAAAACCTTTGCATGCCAAAACTGTAATATGATAAGAATTGCACCTTGCTCAGGATCTCTCAACATTGACTACGGTAAGCAAGCATCGAACCAGGGACACGCTGTATCAGAGCCTACGGCGTACGCGCTAGCTACTCGTTGTGGCGGCAAGGTAGCCTACTGGTGGCCCGGGCCATAACTCCTGTGCTTTTGAAAATGCATAATTTACATAATTCGGTATAACTATCCATCTTTGGAACAAGCTGTGTTGCATACTCAATTTCGGTAACTATGACTTGACCTTGACCTCTGATCGTTTGTAATTGCACATGGGGTTACCAAATTTGGTATGACGATGCATCTTCAGATTACGGTGTGTCGCGTATGAAAAGTGTTTATTGTTGACTTGGCCTCTTATCACATTTATAGGAAAAATCTTATCTCGACAATGTGAACCTAATGTAAAGGGTATGTCCAGGACCTGAAAACCTTGACATTTACCCAGGTTAAAGCTTGTCTATGCCCTATTTCCTACACGTTTACACATTGTTAATCAATTTGGTATGAAGATGCATAGGGAAGTTAATAACAATGTGTAACAATTAATGTATTTGCTTGTTCAATTCGAGCCTAGCACGAAATAAAAAGTTAATGTGATTCTGAAAATATAAAAGAAAAAAGAGAAAATATTCACACTTTTATTTTCTATGTATTGTATTATTCAATTCAACCAAATGATGTCTTCCACACCAGGACGTACTTACTGTTTATCATTGCTAATATCATAGTATGGATATATGGCAGAAACTCATAATCAATCGGTATTGTGTTGAATTCCAATGTCTTTTCAAACGTATTTACAATGCTCTGTTCAGCGTCTTTTGTTAACCTCAATGACTAAATGGATTTGTTTGAATACAGTCGCTTGACTTGACAGAATTATGTACATGTATGACGTCCTAATGAGATAAAGTCAGTACACTGCATCATGGCTAGATGAACATTTACTAATCGTCAAGTTAAGTTTATATGAGCGATGCTCTGCTTAACCCAACCTAAGGGCATTTGCGACCAGTGTAGATCCAGATCAACCTGCACATCCGCGCATCTTGATCTGTATCTCCACTGTTCATCAATAAGTCAAAGAGGGGTTCGTTAATGGTATGAAAGTAGTAACACTTTTGATCCTTTATTATGCTTAGGTAGGGTTTTCCAGGCTCACCGATCATATATGACAGTGAACCGCAATAAACCAACATCAATCAATATATATGATTTGTATTTACATTTCATATATTTCCTAATTAAAAGATTTGTATGGTGTTATTGCCCTTACTACCAATTAAAAGTTGTTGTTTTTCGTCGGAAAAGAAGATGCTGAATGGCTGAAATATCCCATTCTCTTTACCCAATATGACGTGACCGTGAGAAAGGTCTGGCGATATCTCAAATATCATATGCGAACCATAACTGCACACAAATATCTTACCATCTCTGCTGCGAGTTATTCCTCTAGGGTTTATCAGATATTTATGTGTGAAGCTCGCCAGAACTTCACCTTTCAGTGTCATAAGTGATACCTCGTTTCTCGTTCCATCAGTCAGCAAGACAGTTTTTGTACCAAAACCTTGTGAAATGTATTGGACGTCACCAAACCTAACAAAGCCATCCTCGTCTTTTTCACTTACAGTATGCTTAACCTTTCCCTCCAATGTTTGTACTTGTATTGCATTAATTTTAATACAGTTACATACAACCAGATTATCATTGATATATGTTATACTCCTAATGTATTTACTGTATCGATAGTCACCTATACTTTTATAGACTGTCATTTTATCGGATATAGAAATAAGAGTAATTCTATAACTACGTGAAGATGTTACAGCTATGTTCTTTTCATCAATTTTTGTTACATCGGACGGGGCCATCTCTAACTTTAAGTCTAAACTAACAGTCCTACTAGTAAGATTGATAACTTTAACGTTTATATTATTGTAATCAGCTATTACGTATTTATCCTCAGACAGTCTTGCTATACCTGTAACATGACATTTCATCCTATCTGTTTCCGTCTTAATATTTATAGTTTCGGGTTCTTTTGGACGTTTCACGAGAGTTCCCATTTTTCTAAAGGTTCTATTTTGATTGTCTGATTTGACGAAAATATATTCAAATAACTTGTTATCATATCTGACCTGGGTAAGTTCACATTCAAATGTTTTAATCAATGCCTGTGCCTTCTTAAGTTCCACAAAGAACTGCAACTTATCTTCTTTTGCAGACAAGCTTTTCAAATATTCACCCATCGAAACTAACTCTAGCAACATGTTTTCGCATGTTGTACTTACAGCTTTTGTCATTTGGATTTCCGATTCTTTTATCTTTTTTATTTCTTTGACAACATGGGAATAACTGACTTGAATGTTGTCGCCTGCTTGTGTCGAAACAGTTATGTTGTTTTCCAATTCTTTTCCTAAATCTACAATTTGGCTCTGAATATGAGTGTGTTGGTCAGTATCTAAAATAACTTCATTTAAGTCAATCAGATTTCCATCTTTCTGGCATTTTCTATGGTCAAAGAGCTGACATAATTTACACAAAACACTGTAATGTTTAGTGCAATAGGAAAGTACAGTCTGCCCTTGATGCGTCAGACAATGGCTCTCATTTTGTCTCTCTTCACTTGTAGTCAATTTAGTCTGTGGCATACATTTCTTGTCCTGTAAAACGTGTAGCCTCCATAGCTTTGGTTTTCTGTGGATTCGGAAGCAATCTAAACACAAGAAAGAATTGCAGTCCACGCAGTAGCCTTCTGCTGTCAGGCTTTTGCCATCTTCTTCACAGGGGTCACAAACCATGCACATTTTTTCGCTGCATCCTGGAAGATCCTCTGCCGTCTTAGAACCTTCCTTAGGCTCATTTGTGAATTTTGCAGGAATTTCTCCATCATCGTGCGGGTTCTCAGGCGATGTGTCAAGTAGTTCCCCTTTCGACTCAGCCATCATTACTTGTCAGTCACTAAGGCTGAAAATATACACAGTATTATTTCTTAAAAATCGTCTTGTACCTCGCTCCATCACATGTTATACAAGTTGTGTAAATGAGGTTTTGCGTAAAGTGGAGCCTGTGCACCCGCAGTCCAACCAGAGCCTTCTCTCTCCGTCTACATGTAATTAAGTCATATACTCATCTTTAGTGCAATATGGGAAGTGTCGTGTATTTTGTTTTACGCACATTCACCTTTAAAAGATCCTTAATCGGAATCAAACATACCCCGATCACCTGGCGCGGCTAGTAGCATAATATACAATACAATGTCGGTCCATTCGTCAAGATTGAAACCATACTAATAGCATAGATATCTTATCTTATAGTCTATTCAAAAGTCAAATACTTTAGACTATTGATTATTTAATTCTAGCGAAAATGATATATCACTGAATCTAAAGATAAGCATATTTTTAAAACCATATTCGCCATTCAATCTAAATGTCGCCGAGCCCCGGAAGCTCAGTCGGTAGCGACACGGGCTGTCAATCCAGGGGTTATGAGTTTGAATCTCAGCTCGGCCATCATTCTTTCCGACGTTTGACAAATGTCACTGTGACAAGCGTCATTCGTCTTTCACCAATGGGCTAACAGTATATTTGGGAAAGTAGCCATTTGCTTGGAAAGTACGTTGTGTGGAGAACTGGTGTGAGAAGGCTAGGAAATACATAAGTAGGTGAACTGACCGCCGTGGTATGACTGAAAGATTGTTACAAAAGCGCGTTAAGCCCCAATCAATCAATCAATTTCCGATTCGAAATGGTTAAACACATCAGAAATTGTCATGGATTAAAATTCAGAATATTCTACAAATTTAGAATTTTATGTAGAAATAATTTAGTATGGTTGGTAAATTGCCCAGAAGAACAAGCTTATGCGTATATCACATCAACTATGACTCAAACATTGACTTAACAGTGGTATAAGTATTACAATGTAATGTAAGTACCTTTCTCCTCTTGAATCTTTTCCTAATACAGTATATGTTACGAGTGTAGTCCAGGTATCGCATCCATTGTAATGTCGATATATTGAGACTAGTGACCAGTTGTAAGAAGTTTTGTGGTTTTTTTGGTTGGGGGTGGGGTCGGGGGTGGGGGATTATTTAAGAGTGCGTCGCGGTTCTCGATCTCTGCATGATGGAGTACCCTTGCAAATATGATTACCGAGCACTGACTTAATACATTAAAAAGAACAATGAAACAGACACACAAACAACGCATGTTAAACAAAGTTATTTTGCTGAATGTTTATGAATGTATCCTATTATGTTTTACTATTTGGTGACAATATTATTTGAAGTAATTTTTAATATTACTACGTATTCTGAAGACTTAAGTATAAACAATATTGACTTGTCATGAGCAAGAAGAAATTGAAATAGACCTACCTTTTCAAATGTATAATACGGGTTGTATCTTCAAGTCTGCATTGACGCATTGCCCGTGTCCGACTGAATATGAGTAGCTTACATACGCGCTCATTCGATAAACACTTAACTCAGTGTTCTAAAACTGAGCATGTCTAAAAACAATCAAGCGTTGCACTTCAAGAAAATAAAAGTGAAATATTACAAAACGTATTAAGACGATGCATGGTCAGAGATTAAGCCGTTGATTATGCTCCCTTTCCTCCAAGTTAAAACATCACATACATGTGTACATACACGATTTGCAATAAAAAAACAAAGTCCATAACTAGAGTAGAGGGATGTTTGTATTCGATATCAAATTGCAGTTAAAATCATTGCGCCTTATCTGTAACACATGTACAATATGACCTAATGTTCCTTTTTCAGAAAACATGAAACGAAAGTTTACCGAGTCCAGATACTGGGATGTAATCCGGTTGTTCGTAAACACCGCGATTGTGCTAGCCGAAATAACTAATCAATTGAGCACTCGCCAAACACTCTATGTGTTAGGGTATTCTGAATAGGCAGCCCTGGTCTCAGGATAACCAACCAGCAGTGCTGATAATTTACTGAAGCAAGCGCGGTGATATTTAACAAACTGTCAAACATTAGATTAAACGAAAATTAACCCCTTCCCACATTAAGAGAATCTGCAGCAGACGACTTTGAATATAATTAGGCATAAATAGCAAACATCTATTTAAATGAAAATATTATTATAGAACAAAGTTGAGTAGTACATTGTGGCAAAAGGAGAAATTGCACATAATGAGTTATATACTTAGTTAACACAATCTTTTCAAAATTCGTCTGCTGCAGGGACGTAAACATGTGAACAGTGTACACTTAATTGTAGAACCATATGATTTGTCACAGTGCCAAAAACTGATAAAAGTTCTGAAGATCGGTAACATTGTTTGTTTATTGAGATTGTCGGTAATATCTTTCCAAAGGGCACTCAACATTGTCTGTCGTAATCAAGGATCGAACCAGAGACTTATTGTCTCAGGTCCTACGCGATATCTCCTCTTGTACCCTACTCTCTCTCTCTCCTCTTGTACCCTACTCTCTCTCCTCTTGTACCCTACTCTCTCTCTCTCTCTCTCTCTCTCTCTCTCTCTCTCTCTCTCTCTCTCTCTCTCTCTCTCTCTCTCTCTCTCTCTCTCTCTCTCTCTCTCTCTCTCTCTCTCTCTCTCTCTCTCTCTCTCTCTCTCTCTCTGAGTTACGTCATTACGTACTATTATAGGATCACTATGACTTGACCTTGACCTCTGAAACTTTGCAATAGCACATGGAGTTATAACATGCGGTATGACGATATATTATGGAACGCCGTAGCTGTCTTATGTTGAGACATCTCATGTCATGTTTTATAACGCATAATATCATGTGAGTTTGACGTAATAACATGTTCTATTGACAAGATAGCATGACACTTTGACAAAATAACATGAGATGTCTAAACATAAGACAGCTACGGCGTTCCATAATATATATCTTCAGAGTACGGTGTGTCGTGTACACAAATTGTTTCCTATTGACCTTGACCTCTAATCTCATTTTACGAAAGAAGCTTTTCTCAAGCATATTTTACCAAATTTGGTAAGAAGATGAATCTCGTGTAGAGGGTATGTCCTGGATCGAAAATCAAGGTGCTCTGACCTTGACATTTTACCAAATTTAAAGAAAAGGCGTGTTACGACCATATTTCCTACACGTTCAAACATAGTTACAAATTTGGTATGGAGATACTTCTTGGGTCGACGGTTTGTCGCATGCTTCACATTTGGTAACTCTGACCTTGATTTTGACCTCATTTAAAAAAACATCTTGACGGGGTAATCTTTCCTATGCTATCGCTATAACAGTTACCAAAGTCAGATCACTTTTAAATAAATTGGCCGCGGACATTAGAATACATCATTCGGTCCAAAACACAGATTGTCTGTTGTTTTACGTCGCTTTCAACCATTTTCTTAGTTATATCACGGCGTGTCCTAGGTAAGTTACCAATGCTTCTGGTTCATTTGTCCTTACACCAGTCAGTCAAGGAGGGCAGCTATTACTACCATTAGTAAAGTATTTGGTATGACCAGGTCCGGGATCGAACCCGCGACCTCGCGCACCCCGAAGGCGGATGCTCTACCACTACACCTTTGAGGCGGTTCGAAAATAGGTGGACTCGGTATCGTGAATATTCGTATAATCACGTTTCGCTATGTAAATCAACCCACTTCTATTCACGAAGGTACCATAGTGTCTACCTATTTTCTGCTGGCATGGAACTAATGATGTATGCACGTGACTGCTATGAATTAGCTTTACCAATTTCAACAAATGTTTTCTACGAATCATTACTGCTTTTAACATCGTAGCACGAACAAAGGAGGATAGAACGGCTTTTCGGTATTGCTTTGTAATCCGGATTGGCAAATATCTTATGGAACGTTTTGCAGAATTCAATGATATGTCAATTGTTAATCTAAAAGAATAAATGTCTTGGATTGAAGTTGCGCGACTTGACAGCATTGTTTTTGAAGTCCGGGTGAGATAAAGGCAGTACAATGCATGGCTACATGAACATTCAATGGTCGTCAATGTAACGTTTATATGAGCGATACTCTGCTAAACCCAACCTTAGAGCATTTGCAACTAGTGTAGATTCTAATCAACCTGCACTTCCGCGCAACTTGATCGGTTAACAAACTGTTCGTCAATAAGTGAAAGAGAGGCTTAATGGAGGTATGGAAGTAGTAAATAATGCAATCCTTTATTATGCTCAGGTTGCGTTTCCAGGATCACCGATCATATGTTAATGTGAACCGCGTTAAACCAACATCAATCAATTTATATAATGTGTTTTTACAGTTCGATCATATATTTTAAAACTGAAATATTTGTATGGTGTTTTTGCCATTACTGCTAAAATTGAGTGAAGGGTTTCAAATCGATTGAGCTATAGTGTACACTTTAAAACTCATATTATACATTTTAAAAGGTAGGCCTTTTTCAATTTCTTCTTGCACATTACTGTTTATTGTTTTAAAAACATTTGGATGTAAGCTTATCCAGGCCAGAAATGATAACAAGAATTTTGAATATATGTTCATACGTGCAGATCAGATAAATAAGAAATTTGGAAAAGTGGGAACTCTTTTGAATGTCCTATAGAAATTGAAACAATAAACATTAAGACGGAAACAGATAGCATGCGACAGACTGCCATATAACAGGTATAGCAAGACTGTCTGAGCATGTTGAAACTGTTTCAGAATGTTTCAGAATGTTTGTTTTGATGATATGTAAGCCAAGTTTAAAAATGCCGGGTTAAAAACTAGGTCACTAGGCCGAATTGAAGGAAAATCGTGTTAATACTATGGAGGCCGCATTCTTTGCTACAGCAGCTTGACGAGAACAAACGTTTTGAAATGAGTCTATATGTTGGAAATGTTAACAGAATACAAATTATTGTAGAACAATATGTTTGTAATGATGACGAGAGTATGAAAGAGCTCTGAAGATCGTTAACATTGTTTGTGTATTATTGATATCTTCGCGACAGTACCCGTATCCAAAACCTCTGCGTGACGAACCGGTAAATGGCTATGCGTTGCACCTTGCCCACGGACCCTTAACATTGACTGCCGTAAGTAAGGATCGAACCAGGGACACGCTTTCTCAGATCCTACGTGCGAACTCCTTGGACGGGCGGCAATGTCCAAGATCAGGATGTCACAGCCAACACTTAGGAATTGAAGTTATTAAAACTATCAATGCTAACTTCATATAATGGATTTGTCCAGCTCTGCATGTGAAAGCGTCCATTATTGACCATAGGTGTATCAAAGTAAAATGTTAAGTTGAGCAGCCAAGATGATAGAACCTGGCTCAAATTCGTTCTCCAAATTGACCAAGCTTTATTTGGAGCATGGAGTTCATTTCTGAGCACCGAGAACGTTTTCAGAGTTTTATTGTTTCGGATCCTGGACTGACGGCGTTGATACGCCGGCTGGTCAGACACAGGCTTCATAAAATCAGTCCAAGCATTGTTCATTGTTTCTTTGATTGATTTATAGTGTGAGAATAAATTATGTTTATTCTTGAACTCGGACAACAAATCAGATAATCGGGACCTCGTTTTAAATTGTGAAGTAATCGGGTGCTTTGGAGGAATGATTCATACGGTAGCAAGTAAACACGTAGTTATGTGATCTTAACGCCGGGATATACCTGATATACTGTTGAAAAAGGTGTTGATCTCAATTGTTATGAATAAACTGATATTTCATGTTTGAACATACTATATGCATAACTATAGCCTGCTTATATATGTGGTTATCTCCATGTGTTATTTGTTTACTTAGACGGTAAACGTTGTTTTTGTTTGGCAGATTCACCTCAAAATTGTAGAAAAAATACCTTGTGTTTAGGAGAATGGATTATACAATGTACACAAATCTGCTCTGTTCATTTTGGAGTTATCCACCCTTTTCGTTCTGCTTGTATTGGTTTTTTCTCAATTTCCAAAGTTACAATTTAAAAATTTGTTTGTAGGTAACTTGTGACGTGTAGAAGTGGAGTACACAATAACTATAACTCTAGTATGCTTGTTTTATACTTTTGTCCGGCCAATTTTCTCACTTTTAAATCCTGTTTTAACATATATGTTTTGTGTTTGTCTGTCATTATTTTATTAAATATTGGGGGCTTTTAGTCTCCATTAACATTGAAATATTATACTTAAGTGGCGCTTCCTTGCTGTTTGTCCATTTTTGTTTCTTTGTTCAGTTTGCACTAATTCAGGTTATACGGAAAAACACCTCAAGGGGACTTGGATAAAAAGTTATTGCCAGACACAGTGTGTTGCTTTAAATAGGTGTTTTTGTTGTGTGTATTCAAGAGCAATGATACAATCAATGCACATCAACGTTTGTTCATAATAACTATGACATATTTTCCCCTTACATACATAGTGCTTTCAGCGCTTTAATTTTCTCTACGCCAATTGTGTTAGATCATACTGTCTGCCAAAACCAGTGATGTACGGCTGGACACATAATCAACACTTCTGTTTGTTCTCGGCCATCATTTGAACTGTTTCTAAAGTCTGGCAGATGTTCTTCAGGCATTGACTAATCCTCCTACGCACAACGCTCCTACGTGTCAATATAACATGAATGTTGGGCTAAGTTTACGTTAATACACATTTAAACGGCAAAACTTTTTTTCAGCAACCAATAATGCAATGCTTATTATTATTCGCGGGCCTCGAATAACGCAAAGTAAGTGTCACGTGATATCATATCGTCTGCAAAAAGACCAGAAGACAGAAAAATGGCGTCTACAAAAGCATTTCTACATTCTAAAAATCATTTTGCATTAGCAAATATTCATCAGTAATAACAGAGACATATAAACACATGTATTTATATGTCTCTGGTAATAACCGTCTTTTTATCAGTTGTAGTTGAATAAAAAGAAATGTGTTTTTGGTAAGCTGTCTCAGTTATTCTTTTATTAAACATATCGAGCGTATTTTCCAATTAACTGCCCTACGTGCACAATACGTTTGTAAACAGTCTTGATAGACCGCTGACATATAAAGACATAAAGAAAATATCGTAGATCTAGATCTATTTCACTTTCAGAATTAAATAAGATTTCGATAAATGAATAATTTTGGATCTTTTCATACAGTCTACCAGGAATGTAGATAAGATCATCAGCCTACTAACTCATTGAAACCGAAGATTTTATTGAATCAGGGTCAATCAATCAATTTATGTATAAAGAATGTTTCTTTCTTTAGTAGTTATAAAAATGTCTTTATTCAATTCAAAACTGAAGCATCTTTCACCTTTTCCAAACCAAAACGTACATGAAACATACATGTAGAATTTTATTTTAAAGGGGAATAACTCGCATATGAGGAATTATTGTCTTAGATGCACTAGTTATTCCCCTTAAATACTATTAAAGATGATGTTTATTTTTTATCTTCATTTTTCACAGAACTTTGTTTTGAAAAGTGGCATTTTCTGAAGTTGTGTCAAAACGCAGTTATTCAACTTTGTTGCGGTATATTTGAAAGGTAAGACAGTTCTATATTAACTTTATTTGTATAAATCGATAGTTGTTTCCACCCTACTTTCATTTTTAAAATGTGAGAGCTAGAGACCAGGGTTGATTCCCAGTTTGGTCATACTACAGACTTTAAAAATGGTAGTCATCGCTTTACTTCATGGAACTCAGGGTTGCAGAGATACATATTGCATAACAACTGATGCATCATGTCATAATAATTAATAGCACTGGTAATTACGACGATGCTCCAGAGTGGGCCCTGTGCAACATAGGTAGAAGGAAAAACAGTGCTATTACTGAATTACTGTTGAGCTTGCACATTCTACCAAGACTAAAGACTATAAACTCTATACAAATTGTTTTTAACATGTAAAGCAATTTTTTTCTAGAAGTTATTTCATTATGTTGTCTATTTTGTAGTGAATATCGACGCACACAAGTTACTTGACAAGTAAATCATTTTTACTTCACTTTAAAAAACCGACAAATGTAAATTCACTGTACAAAATAAAGCTACGTTTTGCGTTAATTTTTTCTGATGATATTTCTATTTTTAATGGTATTACATGTAGTTATATATAATGCAAAGGAGCTTTCTAAGTGGACATAGACTTACTGTCTAGCGGTTTCCTGTTTTGTTTTGCCTTTGGTTCTTTTTTCATTTACCAAAATCGCATCATCTCGATAATGAACTGTGCTACGATTGGCCAGTTATGAATTGCTCACTTCATCGGCACATAATTGAGTTTTCGAGTAATTGATGCTTTGGTTACGATTTGAATTTGAAAAAAAAGGAGTCCGGTGAAATTTAGCAAATTTTCCGATAAATGACGGTTCGGATACGATATTGATTCTGAAAGTAAGATGTTCGAACGAATGCCTTCACGCCAAATCTGTGAGGACTTTAAGAAGTCTCTGACTACCTGGCTCACGTGAGGGGTCGAAAACTGAGAATTGTCTAGAACAAAGAATTCAAAAACCAGCATGATTTAATCAATACAACATAGTTTAACCCTTTCCCACTTGTAGACGCATTCTGACGCCAATGCAGCAGACGACTTTTGAAAACATTGTGGCAAAAGGGAAACTTGCTCATAATGAGCAATTTCTCCATTTGCCACAATGTTTTTGATCAACTCTATTTAATAATAAAACTCCCATTTATGGAGATTTTTCTATTTTTTTGACAGGATGCTATTAAATTCGTCTGTTGCAAATTTGTTGTATTGAAAAGGTAATCCAATCTCATTTAAATCAGATCCAAAATACTTCGTTGTGCGTATATTGGATCTGACAACATCGAGTTGTCTCGAGTTGCTATCAAAATGGTAACATCACAACTGGAACACTTAGCCATCACGATTTCTCTATCTCATTTATGTATATGAGTTATCTTCCCTGTTGATACCTAACTCTTTTGTTGGTGACAGTTTGATTGGCTGAGATAAAGGTCAATCTCAGAAGGACTGGAAAAGTCAGTCATCATATATATACGAGCGTCTGTACTGCAGCGATGTATAAGTATGGCTTCAATGAGACTGGGAGATAATCATACAGTAAATAAAGCAAAAGATACTCGTGACTATCTCCACTGTTTCCCACATATAGATGCATTTTGATGCTCTGCAGCAGACAACCTTTGAAAACATTATTGTAAATGGAGAAATTGCTCGTTGTTTAGCATTATTTCTCCTGTTGCCGCAATGTTTTCAATTCTTTCAATAACTAAAATATTATTTCTAGAGATATTCTATTATTTTGCCTATATATGTTTAATGTCGCCTGCTGTAGATTTGTTTTATGTGGGAAAGGATTAATCTTGTCCCTGATAAAAAGTTATATTATTCCTTGGAAGACAGCTTTTTAAAAACATTGTTTGTAAAAAGAAACAAATTTTCAAGGCTATCAATTTCTCGTTTTGCCACATTGTTTTCAAAAGTCATCTGCTACAGAAGTGCCAACATGTTGGCTTGTGGTACAAGGTAAAAGTGTTTCCAATTCTCCAGTTTTATTCAGATTGCTGGAAGATCTTTAACTGACATTTTCATAAATATTTTAAGAATGTATTCCCAGCAGTAAACTTACACAGTAGAATTTCTTTCAAATCACCTTTTTTCAAACATAAAAGAACAGGATTCGATTTCACAAAAGGACAGCCTTCGTGGTGTAGTGTTACTGTGTCCGCCTCTTGTGCGAAGTGTCGTAGGTTCATACCAAAGACTTTAAAAACATTAGTAATGGCCTTCCCTTTCTTGAATTGTGGCATTAGCATTATGACTGACACATTGGTGTCATTATAAATGGACCAGTATTACTTGTAACTTGCCCAGTAAACACAGTTATATAAATGGACCAGTGATACTGGTAACTTGCCCAGAAAACACAGTGATATAACTGGAAAGCTATTAAAAGCGGCGTTAAATACCATACATACAGCTTTCACAAAAGAGGGTTTTAACCCTTTCCCACATGCAGATGCAAATTGTATACAGCAGATGACTTTTGAATACAATATTAATGAGCAATATCCCTGTTTGCCACGATATTTTCAACTGTATTAAATACATGTAATTACACTTTCATTTACAGAGACTATCAATTCTTTCCACCAGATGTTTTCAAAGTTGTCTGTTGGAAAGAGTTAAGATCATCATTCTGTCAAAAAAAATTAAATCTTTGTTTACGTAGAACTTGTAGCTACTTTCAAGACAAAAGTGAATTCATTAATATGGAATGAGTTTTAACAGCAAACTCTGTTTCAGTCTCGTTTTTCAACTCTGATAAATTTCAACAAAAAGAGAAGAAACTCGTCATTATTGTTAGTTCTCATTACAGATTGTTTGGCATTGGCAGATCTCAGAGCTCTAATTAAGGGGAGTTTTACATGTTCTAAAATCATTACCTGACTTTATAACCCTATGTTGTGGGTGCTCAAATTTAGTACCCACACCATAGCGTTTGGTTGGATAATAAGGGAGTTATTGTTTTGAATTCTTATCAATGAATGAAGTTTCCCTTTTAGAGATTTTCCATTTTATTGTCTAGATGTGTTCAAAGTAATCGGCTGCTTATTTCGTGTATGTTGGAAAGGGTTTACGCTTTTAAGCTAGACCAGGTAATGAACTTTAACAGCTATGTCTGCTCCTTTTCCCCACAATATACGATAGGTGTTCGAGATATAATTGGATTGTAGGTGTATCTTGTTTTATATTTTTATGATTATGAATTTAAATTTTCAGCAAAAACACCTGTATTTATGTTTGATCTAAAGCCGAAACAAACCTATTTCAGAAAGACGATATGGTCATTTTATTCTATACTAAGATAATCCATTGTCCTTTAATCGGGGCCGGTGCCATTTTCCGCTTTAAAGTAAAATACTACAGTGAATTTGAACAGTTTTAAATAGGATATGTTTGCTCAGAAATATTTGATTATAAAATGACGTCACTAACAAGCATTTAACTTTATTAGGTAAATAATGGTTACGGAACACGGCGTCATCTGACAAGAAACGCGCGTAACTATTAAACCTTCTTGTCAGCTTGGCTTTTCACCAAAAAGAAGATATGAAATTATACAGCAGACATCTACAGTGAAGAACATATCTAAACACAAATGGTGAATAGCTACAAACGATATGTGTAACTGTTGACTGACGTAAAATATAGTATTCGCTTTATCTGTACAATATGACCTATTATTCCGTTTTCAGAAAATATCGGACGAAACGCGTCCGTCTCGAGATTGGGAGATCCGGGTTCGCTGCACAGTCGGATCATACCACATGGTCCTGGAGCTTTTAGTCTCAGTACAATGTGTACTATTAATGAACTATTGAATGTGAAGCGTACCAACAAACTAACAAACACGAACATTTATTGATCTTCAGGAACGTAAATTAATCTACACACTACATGCAGCAGACGATTTTGAAAAAATAAGAAATAAATATCAAACGTTGAAAACGTTATGTCAAAAGGACGCGCTGATTGGCTCTATACTGGTGGAACAGGCTTCAAAATATCTGAAAAAGCAGTCAAAGGCTCATTGGTTTCTTTGATTAATTTCAAGGGTGAGAATGAGTTGTAACTTCTTCGTATCAACTGCATGAAGGCATTGTTCCTGACCGACCGAGCATAGAGCCTCATTAGATACACACTTATCGCAGTGTCAGAAATCTGGGTATTCATTTCTAAAAGCAATTAACACTTCAGAAAAACAGAGATAAAAAACACAACAAGGTTTAGACGAGACACGATCAGAGCTTAAGTCATTGATAATGCTTTCCTCCAAGCATTATACGTGACAAACATCAACTATTTAAAGTAAAAACCCAAGTACATAACTTTAGTTAGGGGTGTTTGTATTTGATTTGTAAAGACGGGTATAATTTGAATGATATAACCTACTATTCCGTTTTCAGAAAATATGAAACAAAACGCGTTAGCCACGAGTGCAGGAGATCGGATTATACCAAATGGTGGGGTGTATTCAGAATATCACAACGCACTGAATCAAGTCTGCAGAAAAACAACACAAATACTACAACAATGATTTAGACGAGACACGATCAGAGCCTTAGCCATTAACCATACAGCCTTTCCTCCAAGCATAATACGTGAACAACTAATTAAAATGAAATTATAACTAGAACTATGGGTGATTGTATATTTAAAAAGGCGGGTATAATATATTGGCTTCATCTGTAACACATGTTCTGTATGACCTATTATTCCGTTTTCAGAAAATATGAAACATAACGCGTCAGCCGTGAGAGCAGGATATCGGATCATACTAAATAGCGGGGCGTATTCAGATTATCACAACACACTGAACACTCGGCAATACGCTAGCCAAAATTAACCAATCAGAGCTTTTGACGAGTACTCGCCGAGCGCTCGATGTTTTAAAGTAATCCAAATACGCCCCTGGTATCAGGATAAACTAACCAGAAGTGCTGATAATTTACTAAAGTAAATGCTACTTGTAACTGTTGACTATAATATTCGCTTTATCTGTAACAAATGTACAATATGACCCGAAACTCAGGGTGCTGTGACCTTGACATTTTACCAAATTAAAAGAAAAACTTGACGGGGTCATCTTTCCACTACGTTATCGCTTTTACAGTTACGAAAGCCAGATCATATTTAAATTAACTGGCCGCGTACATGAGAATACCTCTTTCGGTCCAAAATACTCGAAAATGGGTTTGCTAGATTTTCTGGTGTTTTACGTCGGTTTCAACCATTTTTCAGTTATATCACGGCGTTTCCTGGGTAAGTTACAAATCCTACTGGTTAATTTGTCCTAACACCAGTAAGTGAAGGAGGGCAGCTATTACTACCATTATTAAAGTATTTGGTGTGACCCGGCTTGGGATCGAACCCGCGACCTCCCGCACCCGAGCCAGACGCTCAACCACTACACCTTTGAGGCAGTTTGAAAATAGGTGGTATCGGTATCGTTAATATTCGTACAAGCAAGTTTCGCTATGTAAATCAACCCACTTATATTTACGAAGGTGCAGTAGGGTCTACCTATATTCTGCTGTTATGGACCGAATTGTGTATGCACGTGTCTGAAATTAATTAGCTTTACCAATATCTCTGATAGAAAGAGTTGAACGTTAAAAATAGAAAATAGATGTCTAGAAAAATTGGAAAGTCCGACTTAAAAGATTTCTGTATCACTTTAAGGAAGAGAAAAACTATGAATACCAATTGAATAATATTAACTTGTTCACGAAATAAACAAGAGGGCCATAGTTCGCTCACCTTAATTAAACAATGTACTGCAATGCAAAACACATCAAGTCAATTATTCTGAATGCCTTCATTTTGCCTTGTGATCTATATTTCTTTACCTGATATGACCTATATTCCAACATGGACTAGATATGCGGCCTCCGGAGTTTGAACAATATTTTCTTTTATTGAACTTGTTTCTGACCCAATATGACACACATATTCGAACTTAACCTAGATATAATTCAGAAAAACATTATGACAGAATATCAAGCTGCTGAAGCAAAAAATGCGGCATCTAAAGTGTTAACAAGATTTTCCTTCAATTGACCTAGTGACCGAGTTTTTGACCCTACATAGATATCATTTAGATAAACATTCTCATCAAATGTCAAGCTGCTGTACCAAAAAATGCGTCTTCTACAGAGTTAACAAGATTTTCCTTCAATTTGGCCTAGTGACCTAGTTTCTGACCCACTATGACCAATATTCGAACTTGACCTATATATTTTTAAGACAAACGTTGACAAAATTCCAAACTTCTGAAGCAAAACATGCGGCCTCCAGATTGTTAACAAGATTTTCCTTCAACTTGACCTAGTGACCTACTTTTTTGACCCAACATGACTTACATATCATCAAGACAAACATTCTGATAAAGTTTCATCATGGTCAAGTTAAAAATGCAGTATCTACAGAGTTAACAAGATGTTCTTTCAAAAACCGACCCAATATGACCCATATTCGAACTTGAACTGAATATCTTTAAGACAAACATTCTGACAAAATTTCAAACTGCTGAAACACAAATTGCGGCCTCTGGAGTGTTAACAAGATTTTCCTTCAATTTGATTATTTTTTGACCTCATATGGCCAAGTTTCGAACTTGTCCAAGATTTGATGGAGATGAATGTTCTGATAAACTTTCATGAAGATTTGATGCAAATTGTAGCCTATAGAGTGTTAACAAGCACAAATGTTGACGACGCACGACGCACGATGGACGACGGGCAAAATGTGATCAAAATAGCTCCCCTTGCCCTTCGTTCATAGATGAGCTAAAAAGTTAATGTGCGTTTTGGTTCTGAAAATATAAAAGAAAAAGAGACAAAACTTCACTTTTTTATATATCTATGTTTTACATTATTCAATTCAAACAAATAATGTCTAACACATCATTTTTGCTAATAACATCGTAGCATGAATAATGGAGGATAGAACGGCTTTAGGTTTATACTCATAATCAATCAGTATTGTTTTGAGCTTTTAACCGTTTTGCAAAACTCAATTTGAAGTCCAGATGAGATAAAGTCAGTACACTGCATTGCGGTGCTCTGCTTAACCCAACCTTAGTGCATTTGCAACCAGTGTATATCCAAATCAACCTGCACATCCACGCAGCTTGATCTGTATCAGCACTGTTCGTCAATACGTAAAAGACGGTTTCGAGTAAATTATGAAAGTTAAATCCATTTTGATCCTTTACCATGGTTGCAAGCCCGGCCGGGTAGCTCAATTGGTAGCGTATCTGACTCGTGATCTGGAGGTCACGGGTTCGATACCCGGTTGCGGCGCGTTCTTTCGGGCGATGTTTTCCATTGCCTCTCACCTCTGATCTATGTGAGAAAGTAGTCAGTGGCTTCGGAAGAATGTTGTGTAAGTACTGGTGTGGGAAAGCCAGGAAAACATGGGTAGGTGCACTGACCGCCGTGATATGACCAAAGCTGTTGAAAACGGCGTTAAACTCCAAACAAACAAACCATGGTTGCATAGGAAGATTTTATCTAAACGCGTTATGATTAGGCTAAGGTAGGTTTTCAAGGGTTACCGCCCTTATATTGTAGCGAACCGAGTTAAGCAAAAATCAATCAATCTATATAATGTGTATTTAAAGTTCATATGTTTTATAACTGAAATATTTGTACGGTGTTTTTTCCAATACTTCCAATTAAAAGTTGTTGTTTTTCTTCAGAAAAGAAGATGCTGAATGGCTTAAATATCCCGCTCTCTTTACCCAGTATGACTTGACCCTGAGAAAGGTCTGACGAGATCTCAAATATCGTATGCGAACCTAAACTGCATACAAATAACCTACCATCTCTGTTGCTGGTAATACCTCTAGGCGATTTTAGATATTCATGTGTAAAGCTCGCTAAAACTTCACCATCCAGTGTCATTCTTAAAACTGTATTACTTGTTTCATCGGTCAGGCAGAGAATGTTTGAATCATCGCCTTGTGAAATATAACGTACGTCACCAAATCTCACAATGCCATTTTCGTCTTCAGCACTTACAGTATGCTTGATTTGTCCATCCAATGTGAGTACGTGTATTTCATTTGGTGTACCATAACTTACAATCAGTGTGTCATTGTTAAATATTATACCCTTACACGTAGTGTGATCACTTGTGTCTATAGTATATTCCACAGTTATTGTATCGGTTATAGCAATTAGAATAATTTCTTTAGCATTGAAAGTTGTTACAGCCATTTTGTTTTCACCAACTTTTGTTAAATCGCACGGTGTCATGTCTAACTTAAAGTTTAAAGTAACAGTCTTACTAGTAAGATCGATAATATTAACTGTGTGATTGTTATAATCAGCTATTACGTACTTATCCTCGGACAGCATGGCTATGCCTGATATAAAACATTGTTTTGCATCTGTTTCGGTCTTAATTTGTATGGTTTCGATTTCTATTGGACATTTCAAGAGAGTTCCCATTTTTCCAAAGGTCTCATCTTTCTTTTCTGCTTCAATGAACATATATTCAAAATTCTTGTTATCATTTCTGACCTGGATGAGTTTGCCTTCAAATGTTTTTACCAATGTTTGTGCCTTCTTAAGATTCAGAAAGAGCTGTAACTTATCTTCTGTTGCAGACAACCTTTTTAAATCTTCACTCATCGAGACTAACTCTAGCAACATATTTTCACATGTGGAACTTATATCTTTTGTCATTTGGAGATCCGATTCTTTTATCTCTGTTATCTCTTTGACTACACGGGCATAACTGACTTTAATATTGTCACCTGTTTGTGTGGAAATAGTTTTATTACTCTCCAATTCTTCTTTTAAAGCTGCAATTTGACATTGGACACCTGTGAGTTGATCAGTATCTAAACCAACGTCATTTAAGTCATTCAAATTTCCTTTTTTCTGGCATTGTCTGTGGTCAAATTGCTGACATAATTTACACAAAACACTGTCATGTGTAGTGCAATAGGAGAGTACAGTCTGCCCTTGATGCGTCAGACAATGGCGCTCATTTTGTCTCTCTTTAGTTGTAGTCAATTTAGTATGTGGCATATATTTCTTGTCCTGTAAAACGTGTTGCCTCCATAGCTTTGGTTTTCTGTGGAATCGTAAGCAATCTAAACACAAGAAATCGTTGCAGTCAACGCAGTAGCCTTCTGCTGTAAGGCTTATGCCATCTTCCTCACAGGGGTCACACACTATGCAATTCTTTTCGCTGTCATCAGACAGATCTTCTGCTTTCATGGAATCTTCTTCATCTCTTTGGACCGAGTCATGGAATTGTTCCGTCGCGTCTTTGTCTTCTGGCTCTTCCGGTAATTTTCCAGGAATTTCTCCATCATCTTGCGAGTGATCTTGCAATGTGCCTGGTAGTTCCCTCTTCGACTCAGTCATCTTCTCTTGTCAATCATTAAGGCTGAAAATGTACACAGTACTTAAGCTATAAAATCGTATTGTATCTCACTGCTTTACATGCTATAAAAATAGTATAAACTATAACTATCACTGAAGATGATAAATACCCCAAAACAGCACATTGACTCAAACTATGGCTTCCGACCGACCGACCGACCGACCGATAGGTAGTCCTATCAAACAGTACTCATCTGCATGTACAAAAGATGTAATTGAATTCCACCCAGTGGTTTGTAAGAAATAGGCCGGACAAAATACCGACCGACCAACCGACCGTCCGACACAGGTACAGTTCTATCAAATAGTACTCATTTTGACCTTTGACCTCTAAGTGGGACCTTGACATTTGAGGTACAGTCCTGTGTCTTGTGCGCGACACGCCGCCTCACCATGGTGAACGTTTGTGCCAAGTTTCGTTCAAATCCTATGATGCATGGTTAAGATGCGGGCCGGACAAGATTAGGTTGGACTGACAGACAGTCAGATGTAAAAGGGCTATACCGCTGTAAAAATAACATGCAATTGTAAGACCTTTAGGGTATGCACATCTCCTCTTGGTATAGAAGCTTCATGTAAAAAAGATGTAATTGAATTCCACCCAGTGGTTTGTAAGAAATAGGCCGGACAAAATACCGACCGACCAACCGACCGACCAACCGACCGACCGACACAGTGACTCCTATATACCCCCCAAAACTGTTTTGGGGGTATAATAATCCGCGTCTCGCGATGTGAGGTCTTACATGTATTTGCGTACAGTTCATTTATCGGTCAAGCCTGTGTATCCGCAGTCCCAACAGAGCCTTCATTGTCCAACTACATTTCATTTTGACCTAGATATATCTTTCGAACAAGACAAGAAGTGTAGTGTTATGCCGTTGAATTTGAAAATTTAGTTTTTGCAATTCACTATGACTTTAGCTATTTTAAAATTATGTATAATTTGAATGTTGATGATGAATTGAAATATGTTACAAGTTAACATCATGCCTTCAAAAAAACATCAAAAGGATATGGATATTTGATGTTTGTTAAGGTTTTTATTGACGCCGCGTGGAAGCGCGGCGTCAGTATGGGATAGGTTTTAATTTTGGGGTGACGTAATTGAAAAGGGAGCAACCAACATTATTATTGTTAAGAAAAACTCTGTAATATGTTTGAAACAAGAGGGCCATGATGGCCCTGGAATCGCTCACCTGATTTTTTTTTTCACTTTAGCTATATAAGCCCCGCCATCTGGCGGACATAGTTTCCGACCAATCGACTTGGCTTGAAGGAATCTGATAGAGGGTCACCCTAGGAACATTTCTACAAAATTATTTGAAAATCGGCCTGACACTTTTGGAGGAGAAGATTTTTTAAGTTTTCACTATAGCCATAAAAGGCAAAATAGCCCCGACCCCTTGTGGCCATGTTTTTTGACCCATCAACATGGCTTGAAGGAATCTGATAGAGGGTCATCCAAGGAACATTTCTACAAAATTATTTGAAAATCGGCCTGACACTTTTGGAGAAGAAGATTTTTTAAGTTTGCACTATAGCTATATAAGGCAAAATAGCCCCGCCCCCCCTGGCGGCCATGTTTTTCGACCAATCAACATGGCTTCAAGGAATCTGATAGAGAGTCACCCAAGGAACATTTCTACAAAATAAGTTCAAAATCTGCAAACCAATTTGGGAGGAGAAAAATTTTGAAGTTTTTTTCGTTTCGTTGCCATGGAAACCAGAATTCTGCATGGATCCCAATAAATTGAAGGAATTCTGGTGAGGTCATTGAGAGGATGCTTTCTGTGAAGTTTCATCCCAATTGACCCACTGGTTACTGAGGAGAAGATGTTGAAGATTTTTTAAGTTTTCACTATAACCATAAAAGGCAAAATAGCCCCGCCCCCTGGCGGCCATGTTTTTCAACCAATCAACATGGCTTGAAGGAATCTGATAGAGGGTTACCCAAGGAACATTTCTACAAAATTATTTGAAAATCGGCCTGACACTTTTGGAGGAGAAGATTTTTTAAGTTTGCACTATAGCCATATACGGCAAAATAGCCCCCCCCCCCCCCCCCCCCCCCCTGGCGGCCATGTTTTTCGACCAATCAACATGGCTTGAAGGAATCTGATAGAGGGTCACCCAAGGATCATTTCTACAAAATAATTTGAAAATCGGCCTGACACTTTCGGAGGAGAAGATTTTTTAAGAATTTTGAAGTTTTTTTCATTTCGTTGCCATGGAAACCAGAATTCTGCATGGATCCCAAATTTTTTAAGGAATTCTGGTGAGGCCATTGAGAGGATGCTTTCTGTGAAGTTTCATCCCAGTTGACCCACCGGTTACAGAGGAGAAAATGTTGACGGACGATGGACGACGGACGACGGACGACGACCGACGGACGACGGACAACGGACGCCGGACATAGGGCGATCACAATAACTCACCCTGAGCACTTCGTGCACAGGTGAGCTAAAAAGTAACCTTTGTGAATAAATAAATTGTATAAAATGATTTAAGAAACAGCAAAATACGTATGTCTTCTACCGTTATAACAAAACTTTAGACACATGTAATATAACTTTCCCCTAACTTCCTAGGCTACGCTTTTTTTATAGTTTGGTTTACGACCCGATTCATCAAAGCCCAGAAAAAAGTTTCTGGCGATGTTTTTGCCTATTTACAATATTGAGATTATTAAATAAATGGGTAATCTTTAAAAAATCAATGTTGATTCATTTCAATTACTACATATTACAGTATAATTCTAGAAACTGTAAAAACAACGTTAACCCAACTATGCAATAGGCAGGGCAGTAACGTGACCCATTCTATTATTTTTAATGCAGCATGTCATCGCTTGGCGATTTTGGTTATTCTTATTTAATAGACGACAAGGTGTCATCGGTTCCGAAATTCATCGGATTCGTACTCGGTTTTTCATTTTTCGTTCGAGAAAAACGATTCGTACTATCTGGCTTCGCTCTATGCTATTAAGGACTTGACCATTTTCTTTTGATTATTTTTTCAGTTTTCGTCTGGCATGTTCAAAACGATTAAAGTGACATTACAAACAAACAAAACAGACTTATTAATTATTGCTATATGTTGACTATACATGTGAACTTTCATAATTTTCAATCTTGATCATAAATATCTTTAATTTACTTGTGTGATAATATACTCCCGTTTATTCTATCATACTTCTGCTAAACTGTAAGAAGAATAGACTTTCCCCTCTCCTTCCAAAGCTTGTGTCACACTTAACTTACAACTAGAGGCAATAAACCTTTAAGCACCTATGTTTTGTTTTGTTTTTGTTAATTGATCTAGTTAGAGGATTTAAAACAGTTAATTGGTAAAAGAACAAGAGGCCCAAGAGGGCCAGTATCGCTCCACGGCCATAAGGCAAAAATAAAATCTCCAAACAGCCCTGCCCCGTGGTGGCTATTTTTTTTACCAACCACCATGGCTTAAAGGAATCTTGTAGAGTGTCACCAAAGGAATGTTTCTGCAAAATTATTTGAAAATATGCCTGACACTTTCGGAGGAGAAGATTTTTTAAGTTTTCACTATGGTCATATAAGTCAAAATAGCCCCGCCCTCTGGCGGCCATGTTTTTCGACCAATCAACATGGCTTGAAGGAATCTGATAGAGGGTCACCCAATGAACATTTCTACAAAATTATTTGAAAATCGGCTGAACACTTTCGGAGAAGAAGATGTTTTAAGTTTTCACTATAGCTATATAACGCAAAAAAGCCCCGCCCCCTGGCGGCCATGTTTTTCGCCCAATCAACCTTTCTTGAAGGAATCTAATTAAGGTTCACACAAGGAACATTTCTACAAAATTATTTGAAAATCGGCCTGACACTTTTGGAGGAGAAGATTTTTTAAGTTTGCTCTTTAGCCATATAGGCAAAATAGCCCCGCCCTGTGACGGCCATGTTTTTTTACCAATCAACATGGCTTGAAGGAATCTGATAGAGGGTCACCCACGGAACATTTCTACATAATTATTTGAAAATCTGCTGAACACTTTTTGAGAAGAAGATTATTTAAGTTTTCACTATAGCTATATAAGGCAAAAAAGCCCCGCCCCCTGGCGGCCATGTTTTTCGCCCAATCAAAATTTCGTGATGGAATCTAATAAAGGATCACACAAGGAACATTTCTACAAAATTATTTGAAAATCGGCCTGACACTTTCGGAGAAGAAGATTTTTTAAGTTCTCACTATTTTTTTCTTTCGGTTGCCATGGAAACCAGAATTTTGAATGGATCAAAAAAATTTGAAGGAATTTAGTAGAGGACATTGAGAGGATGCTTCCCATGAAGTTTCAACCAAATTGGCCAAGTGGTTAGGGAGAAGAAGTCGTTTAAAGGAAAAAGTTAACGCACGCACGCACGCACGCACGGACGCACGACGGACAATTCGCCATGACATAAGCTCGACTGGCTTTCAGCCAGTGGAGCTAAAAATGAGAATCTTCAGCTTGTATGACATATTATAGTTTCAGTGAATGTTAATCAACAGTAAACCAAGTGGTTTCAGGACTTAACTTAGCATTTCACGACTAAATTTCACATGCTGAATATCACATATTTCGTAGCATATAAAACGTTTAATCCCTATGTCAATATTTACCCTTTGGTAACTTTTTTATATAGGCTATGGTAGCCAGGTGAGCAATATAAGCACATATTGGCCTTCTTGTTTAAAATAAAGGGACATTTGGCCTTCATGTTCGAAATATTTACATCCTTGCACAGGTTATTTAAATGTACTGAACTGCATCTACTTCCTTTAAGTCATGCTTCAAAATCATGCGCGGCGCCTTTGATGCTTTGCATCAAAATTCTTCTTGTATGTAATTGTTATTCAATCAGCCTTACTTAATTATATCCCCTTTCTACCTAATAACGAAAAAACATTTAAAATTAAACAGCATACTTTGGCAATTACAGTTGAGTTTTAAAAGTATTTGACTAGACAGGGGGGTCGTAGTGTAGTTTCTTCTTTTCAGCCCTTTTTTGATGTCACCTGGCGACTACCTTTTTAAACCGGTCCAAATAGCTGGAACAAATATTGTAGGGGGGGTCACATTTCTGTTAATTCTTTCTCTAATACAGACGATTATTCCAGCCATTTTCTGATGCCACCTGGTGACTACCCATTTCAACCAATCAATATGGCTTACACGATTTTGTAGAGGGTCACCCATAGAACATGTCTACCAAATTATCTTGGAATAAGCGGATTCACAAGACAACAATTTTTAAAGTTTTGCAATTTCCAACCCATTCTGATACCGCAGCAAACCAATTTAAAGGTAGAATATAAATTGTTGAACAATTTTTGATGAGCGTCACCAAAGTAACATTCATGTCAAGTTTGGTTAATACCGCATCAGCAGTTTTAGATAAGATTTGACCGTTTGACGTACGCCGTACAGTGAGTGGTCACAATGGAACACCTTGAGCCTTCGGCTTGAAATTGATCTTTAAACAAGAGGGTCATTATGGTCCTAGATCGCTCACCTGAATGATGCATTGTGATTTCTAATGCAAAATACATCAAGACAATTATTCTGACAAAGATTCAAAATGCAACCTCCAGTGTTAACAAGATTTTTCTTGATTTGGCCTAGTGACATTTTTTTTTTTTTACCTGATATGAACCATAACGTGGACTAGATATAATCAAGACAATCATTCTGACAAAATTTCAACTTGCTCAAAGAAGAAATGCGGCCTCCGTGAGTTTAAACACCTTTTTCTTCAGTTTGGCCTAGTGACCTAGTTTTTGACAAGGCATGACTCATATTCGACCTTGGCCTAGATATCATTCAGAGAAAAAATTCTGACAAAATTTGAAGATACTGAAGCAAAATTCGGCTCCTACAGTGTTAACTCGATTTCCTTCAATTTGTCCTAGTGACCTTGTTTTTGAAAAGACATGACCAATATTTGAAATAGGGACTACATATCATCAAGACAAACATCTGAAAAAGTTTCAACATGCTCAAGTTATTAATGCAGCATCCAGAGTGTTTACACGATTTCCTTTCAATTTGGCCTAGTGACCTAGTTTCAGACCTAATATGACCAATTTCCAACTTGTCCAAGATCTGATAGAGACAAATGTTCTGATATACTTTCATGAAGATCTAATGCAAAACTTAGCCTGTATAGTTATAACAAGGCAATTGCTGACAATACAGACGCAGGACAAAATGTGATTACAATTACTCACATTGAGCACTTCGTGCAGTAGTGAGCTGATAATTAAAAGTGTAACATTAAAGCTCAAATCTTAACTTTAATTGTTGTAGATATTGTGAAAGAAAATATTTTACTCACAAAGCTTTGAAAACAACCTAATATTTATGATACAATGGCATATGAGAAGCATTTATTAACCCATTTTCACATACAAGGAATTTGAAGGAGATTACTTTATACATTTGTCATAGTCTTGAGTAAAGCATGATGAATCTTAATATAAGAAATTGCAATTCTGAGATGTAATGCAAATCTTGGTTGGAAAATAAAGAAAATTCATCATGAGAAATGTCTGTGTTCATTTCATTGGATACATCAGAAGTAGTCTGTAAGAGGTAAAGGGTTTATCATTTTCTACATGTAGATGCTTTCTGCAACCTCTAGACAAATTTTGAAAAACATTGTGACAAAAGGACATATTGTTCATGATGAGCAATTTCCCCTTTTGTCACAATTTGTTTACTCTATCAAATAATTACACTTTCCTATTAAGACATTTTCCAAAATTAAACCAAAATGTTTTCAAAGTGTGGTTTGCTGCAGATTTGTTCTAGATTGGAAAGGGTTATGAAAACAAAAAGTACTATAAGGTATGTATGTACATGTATAATTAATAAAAACTATAATTGTTTTTGACACAAAAACAGATGTCTCCCCCTCAAATATCTGTCAAAATCTCTCAAAACATTCCAACCTATAAAGCAAACAAAGATTTGGCCAAGTCGGACAGTATTCAACTTTTAATTACTAATTTTATCTTGGCCTTGTACAAAGTGGACATGATAGAAAATGGTTTACAATAACACATCTTTTTACTGCAGCTGTAACATTTCATGAAAATCCTTCAAGCCGTCTTGGAGATATGGAGAGGACACGAAATAAAGCCTCAAACCTTTGATCTTCAAATGTGACCTTGACCTTGAACCGGTATGGCCGAGATATGGGTTCTGTACATCGCCTTG
This sequence comes from Serripes groenlandicus, assembly GCA_031761405.1. NCBI lineage: Eukaryota > Metazoa > Mollusca > Bivalvia > Cardiida > Cardiidae > Serripes > Serripes groenlandicus. The sequence continues at coordinate 174,180,863 of JASEVX010000001.1, read as the reverse complement.
ATGAGGTGAACATTTGAATCAAGCATCTTAGAAATCCTTCAAGCCGTCTTGGAGATATGGAGCGGACACGAAATAAAGCCTCAAACCTTTAACCTTCAAGCGTGACCTTGACCTTAAACCGGTATGGCCGAGATATGGGTTCTGTACATCGCCTTGATGAGATGAACATTTGAATCAAGTATCTTAGAAATCCTTCATGCCGTCTTGGAGATATGGAGCGGACACGAAATAAAGCCTCAAACCTTTGACCTTCAAGCGTGACCTTGACATTGAACCGGTATGGTCGAGACATGGGTTCTGCACATCGCCTTGATGAGGTGAACATCTTACTCAAGTTTCTTAGAAATCCTTAAAGTCATCTTGGAGATATGGAGCAGACACAAAATAAAGCCTCAAACCTTTGACCTTCAAGCGTGACCTTGACCTTGACCCAGTATGGTCGAGACATGGGTTCTGCAAATTGCCGTCATGAGGTTAACATGTGACCCAAGTTTCATTAAAATCCTTCAAGCCGTCTAGGAGATATGGAGCGGACACGAAATAAAGCCTCAAACCTTTGACCTTCAAGCGTGACCTTGACATTGAACCGGTATGGTAGAGACATGGGTTCAGATATTATTATCTCAGTATTGACTTGATGCATTTCATTAAATACTTTCTACAACCCTACCCATTTATCACACCTGTGTAGATTATTAAGTTAGATAACTCTATCCTGCATTTTATGCAAGTTATGGCCCTTTATTTAACTTAAAAATTCTGGTTAAAGTTTTGCGTGCAACTACATTAAGAGACCATCTCTTAGTAACTGCTTGATGCATTGCATTGGAACTTTATATAACCCTTTCCAACCATCACACCTATGTAAACAATCAAGTATGATAACTCTATCAAGTATATTTTGCAATTTATGGCCCTCTTTTTAACTAGAAATGTTGTTAAAGTTTTGCATGCAACTTCATTAATAGTCGATAACCTAGTATTTACTTGATGCATTGCTTTGAAACTTTATACAACCCTTCCCAACTATCACACCTATGTTGATTTTTAAGTTAAATAACTCTATCCTGCATTTTATGCAAGTTATGGACCGTTTTTGACTTATAAATTATGGTTAAAGTTTTGTATGCAACTACATTAAGAAACCATATCTTAGTAACTAAATCATGCATTGCATACAGCCCTTCCCAACTATCACACCTATGTAAACAATCAAGTACGATAACTCTATCTCTCATTTTATGCAAGTTATGGCCCTTTTTAAGTTAAAAATTTTTGTTTAAGTTTTGTAACTACATTTAAAGTGTAATCTCAGTAACAACTTGAAGCATTGTAATGAAACTTTATACAACCTTTCTCAATTTCACAACTATATACACAACTAATTGAGATAACTCTATCCTGCATATTTTGCAAATTGTTGCCCTTTTTTTTTTACTTAATTATGGTTAAAGGTTTACATGCAACTACATTCAGAGTCCATATCGTAGTAACTACTTGAAACTTGATGCATTCCATTGAAACGTTATACAACCCTTCCCAACTTTAAGAAATTGTGGTTAATGTTTTGCACGCAACGAGTCCATTATCTCAGTAAATTTAATAAGCGGTGAAATAGTCCTCCGACAGCTCTTGTTAATTCTAAATCGATGTTTAAGGTAACAAAACGAGAAAAAATGATCGGAACTAAGAATGAAATATTTTGTTTCCGTTTGATAAAATAGCCGCTTAATACCGTACTAATCAAGGAGAACTAGACGCACGTCATTTACAGTAAAGCGCGTTACAGACACAACGGAAAATTGCCGTTTGAAGCCTTAAATTTAGAGACGTATCTGGTGAAATATTTAAATAGAAACAACTCCAATCTATCGTCTAAAGTGTTGGTAAGTAGGCCTAACATTCTATTATAGAGATGTCGGCAGTCTTCGCGAAAGTCTTCATTCATGACTGACAACAAATTCTTCGAACTGACAAATATTCAAACACATTCTCATTTTAAACCATCCGATACTTTTTACAACCTGGACTACACTACATGTACATTCCAGTTTGGAATTATGCAAAAAGATATAGAGAATGGGATACATTCTAATTAAATTTTGGTACTGTGGAAAATATGCAGTGTAGCGAATCCGTCTAGTTATACATGTATACTGAAAGAAAAAAGAAACGCAGGGTAGGCTTTCGTGTTGAATTAAAGTAGTTTATCACATTTATTTTAAAATAATCGTTACATGGTTTTCAAGCACTACCTTTAAAGAGCAGTACTGCAAATTTTCATTAATTTTTGTCGATTAATTGCACAGTAATTGATTCGCAGAGGAAGATACCCTCAATTTTCGAAATTGAAAAGTCAATATCCAGTATGGCCCCCTCGCGCCGCTATTCCTACTTGTTTTCTCCGATGCATGATCGACCCACCCCCAAACCTATCCCTCTCAATCACACAGGCGTCGACAAAACGTTCCCCCACGACGTCGGTAGACACGGACACGACGTCGCCCATCTGCACGAAACAAAGAGTAAATCGCGACTCATCACTGAAGAATACAGTCTCCACTGCCTCATGGGAAATGTCCGAGGAGCATGTGCATTCAACCATGCCATGCGACTCCTACGACGCTCACGAGTTAGTGGCAGACCAATATACGGACGATGTGCTCTCAGAACGACCTCTCGAAGTCGATTGCCAACAGTTCTTGCATGAACAGGGCGGTTGTGAGTTTTCAGAAAACTTCATATTTTCGTACCCTGCGTTTCTTTTTTTTTTTCAGTATAGTTAACCAAAGTTGTGTCCCTTTTTTTAATTTGATCCATTTGTATAAACATAGGTCAACAAGAAAAAAGAAAAATTAATTCTGGTCATTACTGGTTTAAATATACTACAAGAGAAAGTTGATGCAGCGTATCAATGTCGCCGGAAATCCATACTGCAGTTATGCATTACTCTTACATTGTAGCAGTCATCAACTGAGGGGCATATTGGAACATTAGGGGTGGAGTCAAGTGAAAATGTATCATAACTGATCATACATTTTCACTTGACCCCGCCCCTGATTAACTTGCATTTTTTTGTCAACGAAGTGAATGTCTTTCATTGAAATATAATTGAAGGCTTTCATTGTGTATGATCAATCTCCATTCTAAGGTAGGTTGACCATACACACAGCCAACTAATAATTCATTATAAACAGTAATGGAAATGAGTAATCTTGTCTTAGTATGTATACAGTGCTTTCATTAAGGAATAATTATAAGATGTGTGAAGTTCACATACACTTTTCAAGATGTTTGTCAGAATATTTGAATTTTAGTATGTATCAATAAAACCACAAAACAGACAATTTAGGATTTGCATGCAATAGCACTTCATTTAAAATTTCCTCTATTAAAGTCAACATTGGACACCTTTGCAGCCATCTACTTTCAAAACAATGAGAAAAGGGTTAAATCACTGAAGACATGAGTTTTCTCTTTTTCTCAAAATGATATTAGCTTGGCATCCTAATTGTATCATACTTTGACAAATGTTAAAATGTAGTCCAATATTTATAAATTAAACCACCCTCGAAATATAATATCAGCTTAACAGTTAAATTTCATTGAAATTGTTGTATAATTTCAAACTTAATTTCGAACATAAACTAAACACTACAACATGTTAATTTATTGTTATTCTTACCTTCCTTTTTTATAATAAAAATAACAAACTACTTGTGTTTTAAAATTATATTATGATGAGCACCCTTGTGTCAATGATGCATAACAATATGCAGATCGCAAGCAAAAATGCCGGTAGGGAATCTAACGACACATTTAAAATTGTCAATGACGAAAAGACCCGATTCTTAAACCAGATTCTTCTTCGCAGAGTTGTCATTCTTTACACTCTCTTTATAGGCAGAAAGTGTTCATTCAAAGTATTTTTAAAACCAGTTTTATCTCAGTTTGTTCTTTTCATCATTTGTTTCGAACTAAATTAACATTTTAAATCACCTATCTCCTACATTCTGCCGTTGCACTCGTTTCGTGACGTATAAGAAATCCATTTTTGGAGCGAAATTTTTTGTCTGCATAACTCGTCAATGTCATGGAAGCGCTTTTCTAAGTTTACATTTTACTTCCGGTTACTTACCTTTAAATGTTGGCAATATGAAACTAGGTCAGGAACTGAGGCGAAAGCGTTTTGACGTTCACGACCGATAAACAGGCATATTTGAGACATATTTTCAAAATATTTCTTATTGGTAGACTTGCGCATGCGCAGAGGCTGCCATAGTCATAGTGAGTTTGAAGTCACGTGATGTATATGCCCTTCACCACCAACAATTAAGTGCAATTTTTGGTTTGACTAATTTACGAATGCTCACAAAAGCAAACATAGAGTAACGAAAAAAAAATTCGATTATTCAAGATTATAATAGAAAATAACAAGTCTTGTAAGTGTAAATATCATATTTAAAGTGTACACAATTATTTAGATATCACTACGCCAATATAGCACTGCACCGCGCAATTACCCTTTGTAAATTGTAACCCTTTATTCATCGGCAGAGATGTAAACATCCACTCGCCCGCTAGCATAAGCGAGTGGAATGAAGGATCGGCTAGTACGAAATTCTAGGCGCTAGTCCATACATATTCGTTCATGTCCTTATTCATAAAGATAGTATGCATTGCTAAGCCTATTCTTTCTCTTTCTCTCAGTCCACGATGACTTTTGCATTTTGGATGGGTGCTTTCGACAAGGTCCGCGTCTAAAGAAACAAATTTCATCAAATGATTTGAGCGCTTTAAATCACTTGTTTATAAAGCGTTTAGAATACTTTGATTATAATAAGCAGAACGAATAACGAATAAATCTTGCAAGAAATCGATCATTTCTTTCGGCCAAAATCAGGTAAATGACCCGCGGATATTGGTTGTTACAACATAACTGATTCATCCTTTTATTCTAAATTTGTATTACACAGTTCAAAATTAGATTTTGACAGTTTGTTCGTTATGATTTTGACGCGATTCAAGATTTTGACGCGACTATTTCGTTCATAGAGTTGATTACTAACAGATGACTAAGTTGATGATGGAAAGAACATTAACAAGTTAAGTTAAGCTAAAACATGCACAGGCAGGCGAGTGTTTCATTAGGATAAGTGCAACACTCAATTCCCAATCCTGCTTGCCCTTTAACAAATCACAACCCACCCCACAATATAAAAACTCTGCAGCAGACGAATTAAAAAAAATCTGAGCAAAGATACAGAAAATCACATTTATTGGAAGTGTAATCATTGAATATAGTTGAAAACATTGTTGCAAAAGGAGAAAGCTTGTTATGAACAATTTCTTCTTCTGCATCAATGTTTTCAAAAGTCGTCGGCTGCAATTACGTATGCAAGTGGGAAAGGTTTAAATAAGAAACACTTTTTCAAATGATAGTCAGTTGGCTATTCTAGTATATAATGTCCGTCTTAAATAATAATGACAAAACTTTCAAAAAACAAGAAAGGGATTTTTTACAATTTAATTGAAAACATATTTAATCAAAGTTGGGAAAGTTGTCCCTGTCCGTGCTTTTTTTATGAGAGTTCAAATCACAAGCAAAACTTATGGGACAGAGTTGACAAATAACACATTGACACAATTTCAGATTTAGGCTTTGTTTCTGTCAAACTGCTGAAGAAGACAACACTGAGACACACATTTTGATTAAAAGTTTACTTAAAAAAAGGAATAATTTTATTTATGATTAACAACATTACAATGATGGTGTAGAAAATACATGTCAACAATACATTTTTCAATTAGTACATTCATTGCACAGACCAAATCTTAGCAAGTTTGAAATTATGTACCTCTCAGCACATTTTTTTCTCAATTCATTACTTCTTGGCAGGATTTTACTGCTAAAATTGATGATTTTTTTTTATTTTTGGCCGGATTGCTTTAGCAATTCCGTCTATAGATTGGCGATGTCTGTCTCTCCGTCTGTCTGTTCGTCAACATTTTGTAAAATAAATATTCATATATGCACTTCTGTATCTCTTCTTAAACGATCGCAATTCTACCTTTAGTACTTCAGTACTTTGATTTTTGTTTATGTTACCAGTTTATGTTGATACTTATCTAAAATTTCACTACTATAAACACATTTTGACGCGTCTGCAGCCCGGCGACAAATAATATTTTGACCACTCGCTTCTTCATATCGAAATGCGCATGCGCGAAAATCGATGTTAACGGTCACGGAACTAGGACAAAACAGGACAAGACGAATGTTTGAAGCAAAGCGTCAATGAGAAGCCGCAATATTTCGTTGCTTATGTAGAAATAAGAAAATATGAATATTTAAATCCACAAACATTAGAACAATTTAAACTGTAGTCAGTAATGCTGATATCGGTATTTGAAGATATAACCTTCATGTAGGATGTTTAACCCGGCAGGGTCAGTGTTTTAAATGAATGATTAATAGTTGAACTGATCATGGAAATTGACTTATATAATACTCAAGATAAATAGACAAGAGGTTATGATAAATTTCAATTTTTACCAAAAAACTATTCTTGTTAAACACACCCTGTTATGATTAAGTTTTTGTCAAATAATGCTGAACAGATCATCTGTTTTTGCTTTAACATTACACAATAAACAAATCTGCAGCAGATGACTTTGAAATTTCAAGACAAAATATAAAACAATCTCTATGATATTGCAATAGAAAGTATGAAATTATGTGTACAAATGCAGATTTTCTACAATATGAGCAATTTCATCCTATTGCACCAACATTTCAATGTTGTTTAACTTAGTACTGAACTATCACTTCAGACTCATCTAACACTAGAAAACTCCATAAATGATAGTAAGAGTTTAAATTATTGTGGCAAATGGAGCAATTGAAAATCAAAGCTGTCGGATTACAAAAGCACAATCTCGAGTGGACGACAATAATGTGAACTCTTGTCGTGATTAGCATTCAGAAATTTAAGGAAACGCATTTCAATATTAACGTAATCCGAAACACTGACAAGAGAGAAATGTGGGCACGTCTGCAATGTTCGTACAGTCAGCATTAATCTTAAAGCGGCCAATCTTTCACTGGTAAGTTGTTCAATGAAAAAATAAATGTACAATTCAATGGGTGGGTAAAGTCCATATTTTGTTAACCATTTCCTTATAACATATGCATTTTGAAGCTGCTGCAGCTTCGTGACCTAGTATCATATTGCCAACATTTAAAGGTAAGTAACCGGAAGTAAAATGTTAACTTAGACAAGCGCTTCCATGACATTGACGAGTTATGCAGACAAAAAGTTTCGCTCCAAAAATGGATTTCTTATACGTCACGAAACGAGTGCAAGGGGGATACTTACGGAATGAATAGCATACTTGTGGGTTGCAACCTTGCAATCCACAAGATTCAAACAAAAGAAATAACCCCACAAATACACTTTATGAGTCCGTCCGTCTGTCTGTCTGTCTGTCTGTCTGTCTGCCCGTCTGTCTGTCTGTCTGTCCCAAAGCGTGTCCGCTCCATATCTCCAAGACGGCTTTAAGGTTTTTCATGAAACTTGGGTCACATGTTCACCTCAAGGCGATGTGCAGAACCGATGTCTCGACCATACCGGTTCAAGGTGAAGGTCACGCTTGAAGGTAAAAGGTTAGAGGCTTTATTTCGTGTCCGCTTCCTATCTCCAAGACGGCTTGGAGGATTTTCATGAAACTTGGGTCACATGTTCACCTCATCAAGGCGATGTGCAGAACCCTGGGATATGGACTCTTAATTTAGTTGCACGCAAAACTTTAACCAGAATTTTTAAGTTAAGAAAGGGCCATAACTTGCATAAAATGCAGGATAGAGTTATCTAACTTTATAATCTACACAGGTGTGACAGATGGGTAAGGCTGTAGAAAGTTGTAATGCAATGCATCAAGTAAATACTGAGATATGGACTGTTAATTTAGTTGCACGCAAAACTTTAACCAGAATTTTTAAGTTAAGAAAGGGCCACAACTTGCATAAAATGCAGAATAGAGTTATCTAACTTTATAATCTACACAGGTGTGACAGATGGGTAAGGCTGTAGAAAGTTTTAATGCAATGCATCAAGTAAATACTGAGATATGGACTGTTAATTTAGTTGCACGCAGAACTTTAACCAGATTTTCTAAGTAAAAAAAAAGGCCATAACTTGCATAAAATATAGGATAGAGTTATCTAACTTGATAATCTACATAGGTGTGATAGTTGGGTAGGGTTGTATAAACGTTCAATGCAATGCATCAAGTAAGTACTGATATATGGACTCTTAATTAAGTTGCACGCAAAACTTTAACCAGAATTTCTAAGTAAAAAAGGGCCATAACTTGCTTAAAATGCAGGATAGAGTTATCTACTTTGATAATCTACATAGGTCTGATAATTTGGTAGGGTTGTAGAAAGTTTCAATGTAATACATGTAGTATTTAAGTATTTGCATGCAAAACCTTAACCTAGGTGTGACGTGGACGCAGACGCAGACGCCAGGGTGAGTAGTATATCTCTCATATTCTTTGAATAGTCGAGCTAAAAATGATTGACTAGACCACATAATTTTCAATCTGTGTTTTACGTCTGACCGACAGCATTTCATAGGGTCCGCATTTTATACAAAACCAAAATGGCGACTCCCATGGATTTGGCGAGGGTCATTTCAGAAAGTTCATGGGTTATGAAAAAATAATCTCACACCTGTTACCTATGAGCGAAAACCCCCATTTTTTCATATAACCAATGGCTAATATTGAGTTAATTGATCATGCTATTTGATTAGTCAATTAATAAAACCGAATTTGAGGTTCTGAAGTCAATTTGGCATAAACTTACATTCTAGTTTGAAAACGAGCATTACAAGGAGTACCTTGACTTTGATTTATACTTTGGGATTTCCAGAGACATAGTTATTAAGAACTAGAGTGGTAGTGACTTGCATATTTTGTGTTACATATGTCTTACATTGTTGGAGTGCCAGCATCTATATCTGTTTTAAGTGATAATTAAACTTTGTTCAACTTTTCGTGTAGTAACATTCTTATACATAGAAAAAAACGCCGCACAACAGTAGTGTCACTTTGTTTAAACCATTTCACCTTTAATTGTTCCTTTAACAGAGGGTCAATAAAACCCCAAGTCGCCAGATGTGGCTAAAATGCGGCTCCTAACAAACAATACAATACAACGTTGGTTAATCCGCCAAGAAGAATGAAATACCATACTAAAATCATTTAATTTGTATCTAATATTTAAATTATACAGTTCAATACTTCAGTTTATCGTGTCGCGTTGGAGTACCATTGAGCAGAGCACATTTCCTAACCTATTACTGGTTAGTTTCGTTAAACACAGCAATGAAACAAAAATATATTAAACACAATTATGTTGCTGAATATATATAAAGTGATCGTATTATTTAGGAGTGTTTGTTGAATTAGTTTATGAATGCTGAAGTAAACCACCTTTTGTGAAGAATAAAGAATAAACAATAATGGCTTGTAATTAATGAGCAAGAAGAAATTTAAATAGGCCTACCTTTTCACATGTACTATAATATGAGTTGTAAAGTGTTCGTCTCAACTGCATTCGGGCATTGTCCCCGTCTAAATAAACACAAATATATACACACTAGCTAAGTAGATTTGAAACCCTTAACCAATGTTGGAAAACTGGGTATTCAAGCCTAAAAGCAATCAAACTGTCAGGGAAAGAGAAGTGATATAATACAAAATATTAAATATTAGGATGAGACATTGTCAGAGCTTTAGCAATTGATTGTGTGCTCCCTTCCCTCCAAGCGTAATACATGTGACACGCATACTCTAATACAAATGAAAACCCTAAGTCCATAACTAGAGTAAGGGATGTGTTTGTATTCGATATCAAATGGCTGGTAAAATCGTTGAGCCTTATCTGTAACACATGTACAATATGACCTAATATTCCGTTTTCGGAAAATATGAATCGAAAGTTGTCCGCCTCGAGATATTTAGGTTGTTCGTTAACACCGAGCACTCGGGAATGTGCTAGCCGAATTGACCAATGTAGAACCTAATGATTGTCACAGTGCCAAACACTGATAGAATTCTGAAGATCTGTAACATTGTTTGTTTATTGAGAGTTTCGTGACAGTACCCGTATCCAAGACCTCTGGGTAATGGTAATATGCCAGTAATTAAATCTTTCAAAAGGACACTCATCATTGACTGTCGTAATCAAGGATGGAACCAGAGACTTATTTGTTCAGGTCCTACGAGCTAACTCCCCGTTCGGTAGGGCAATGTGCAAGATCGGGATGTCACGGCAACAGGTATCGCCTTTTCAATGCTATTTTCTTTTTAAATGGATGTGTCCAGCTTTTGAATATTGAATAGCCAATTCTAGGTATATCAAAGCTAACGCATTGAGTTGGGTTAAGTAGCCCGTTGCCTGGAATGGAATGTTTTTCAGGGTAGTAGCTCTCTCTCTCTCTCTCTCTCTCTCTCTCTCTCTCTCTCTCTCTCTCTCTCTCTCTCTCTCTCTCTCTCTCTTCTCTCTCTCTCTCTCTCTCTCTCTCTCTCTCTATATATATATATACAATTTCACTTAGAAAAACCGAATTCGGTATGTACATGTCATACATCATTGGATGACAGTGTGTCACGAATCAAAATGTATTTTGTCTTTATGTTCTTGACCCTATTAAAAAAAAGAAAAAGACTGGGTCGTATATCTGATATTATCGTTGCGTCATATATACTGTACGTTGTACACAACTTGCGGCCTCTGGAGTGTTAACAAGATTTTCCTTCAATTTGACCTAGTGACCTACTTTTTTACCCGACATGACCTATGTTCGAACTTGACTTACATATCATCAAGACAACCATTCTGATAAAGTTTCAACATGCTCAAGTTGAAAATGTGGCTTCCAGAGTGTTAACAAGATGTCCCTTCAATTTGACCTAGTGATCTAGTTTTTAATCTCATATGGCCCAGTTTCAAACTTGTCCAAGATTTGATGGAGATGAATGTTCTGATAAACTTTCATGAAGATTGTATCAAAATGTAGCCTGTAGAGTGTTAACAAGCTCAAATATTGACAACGCACGACGGACGGACGCCGGACAAAATGTGATCACAATAGCTCAACTTGCACTTCGTGCATAAGTGCGCTTAAACTTGAGGGAGTCATCTTTCCTATGCTATCGCTATATTACAGTTACCAAAGTCAGATCACTTTTAAGTTAATTTGCCGCGGACATGAGAATACATCATTTGGTCCAAAACACTTATTGTCTGGTGTTTTACGCTGCTTTCAACCATTTTCTTAGTAAGATTACGGCGCTTCCCAGGTAAGTTACCAATGCTACTTGTTCATTTGCCCTAACACCAATCAGTCAAGGTTGACATCCATTACTACAATTATTAAAGTATTTGGTATGACCCGGCCCAGGATGAAACCCGCGACGTCCCGCACCCGTTGCGGACAATCTACCACTACACCATTGAGGCGGTGAATACTCGTATGAGCAAGTTTCGCTATGTAAACCAACCCGCTTACATTCACGACGGTATCGTAGTGTCTATCTGCTTTCGAGTGTAGTGGACCGAATGATGTATTCACGTGTCTGCAATCAATTAGCTTTACCAATATCTCTGATAGAAAGAGTTTAAATAAAAATAGATTGTTCACGAAATAAAAAAGTTAATGTGCGCCTTGGTTCTGAAAATATAAAAAGAATGAGACAGAACTTCATTTTTGTTTTATTTCTATGTTTCACATTATTCAATTCAAACAAATGTTGTCTACCAATCAGTATTGCTAATAACATCGCAGCATGAATAAAGGAGGATAGAACGTATGAACAAAGGAGGATAGAACGGCTTTAGGATCGAGACTCATGATCAATTTGTATTGCTTTGTAATCCGAATTTGCAAATATGTTTTCGAACGTTTTGCAAAATGCAAGGATATGTCAATTGTTAATCTCAAGGACTAAATGTCTTTGTTGGATTGAAGTTGTGCGACTTTACAGCATTGTTTTTGAAGTCCAGATGAGATAAAGGCAGTACACTGCATGGTTACATGAACATTTACTGGTCTTCAAGGTAACGTTTATATGAGCGGTGCTTTGCTCAACCCAACCTTAGAGCATTTGCATCTAGTGTATATTCTGATCAACTTGCACTTCGTCAATAACTTTAATAAGTGAAAGAGGGGTTTAATAAAGGTATGGAAGTATTAACAATTGTAATCCTTTATCATGCTCAGGTTGCTTTTCTAGGATCACCGATTATTATATTAATGTGAACCGCGATAAACCAATATCAATCAATCTATATAATGTGTATTTACAGTTCGATCATATATCTCATAATTGAAATATTTGTATGGTGTTTTTGCCATTACTGCCAACTAAAAGCTGTTGTTTTTCTTCCAAAAAGAAGATGCTATATGGCTTAAATATCCCGTTCTCTTTACACAATATGACCTGACCTTGAGAAAGGTCTGACGATATCTTAAATATCATATGCGAACCAAAACTGCATACAAATAACCTACCATCTCTGCTGCAAGTAATTCCTCTAGGGTTGACCAGGTATTCATGTGTGAATCTAGCCAGAACTTTACCATCCAATGTCATACTTAATATTTTGTTACTGGTTCCATCAGTCAGGTAAATGGTGTTTGTATCAACTCCATGTGAAATGTATCGGGCGTCACCAAACTTAACAAAGTCATCTTTGTCTTTATCACTTACAGTATGCTTGACATCTCCATCAAGAGTGTATACTCGTATTCCGTGTGAGACACTTACAACCAGATCATTATTGGTGGTATATTCTATACCCCTAATGTAATCCAAGTTGTATGTACTTATTCTTTTAAAGACTGTCATTGTTTCCGATATATCAATTAGAAATAAAATGCTATAATTTTTCAAAAGTGCAATAGCTATTCTGCTTTCATTTATCCTTGTTATATCGCCCGGGGCCATGTCTAACTTTAAATCTAAAGTAACATTCTTACAAGTAAGATCGACAAGTTTAACTTTTTTATTGTTGCAATCAGATATTACGTATTTATCTTCAGACAGTCTTGCTATACCTGTTATATGACAGACTGTCGCATCTGTTTCCGTCTTAATGTTTATTGTTTCAGTTTCTGTAGGACATCTCACAAGAGTTCCCATTTTTCCAAAGTTCTTATTCATCTGATCTGCACGTATGAACATATATTCAAAATTTTTGTTATCATTTCTGACCTGGATAAGCTTACATCCAAATGTTTTTATCATTGTCTGTGCCTTCTTGAGTTTCAGAAAGAGCTGCAACTTATCTTCTCTTGCAGACAAGCTTTTCAAATCTTCACCCATTGAAACTATATCTAGCAACATATTTTCACATGTGACATTTATATCTGTTGTCATTTGAAGATCCGATTCTTTTACCTCTCTTATATCTTTGGCAACACGGCCATAACTGATTTTAATGTTTTCACCTGTGTGTGTCGAAATCGCTTTGTTATTTTCCAATTCGTCTCCTAAAGCTGCAATTTGACACTGAACATCTGTGAGTTGGTTAGTATCTAAAACAACTTCATTCAAGTCAATCAGATTTCCATGTTTCTGGCATTGTCTATGGTCAAACTGCTGACATAATTTACACAAAACACTGTCATGTGTAGTGCAATAGAACAGTACAATCTGTGCTTGATGCGTCATACAATGGCGCTCATTTTGTGTCTCTCCAGTTGCAGTTAATTTAGTCTGTGGCATGTTTTTCTTGTCCTGTAAAACATGGTGCTTCGTTGGCTTTGGTTTTCTCTGGTTTTGGAAGCAATCTAGACACAAGAAATCGTTGCAGTCCACACAGTAGCCTTCTGCTGTTAGGCGTTTGCCATCTTCCTCACAGGGGTCACACACTATGCATATATTTTCAGAGTCACGGGATTGTTCTGTCGTGTCTTTCTCTTTTGGCTCTTCTGTAATTTTTCCAGGAATTTCTCCATCATCTTGCGAGTTCTCCGGCGATTTGTCTGGTAGTTCCCCTGTCGACTCAGCCATCTTCACTTGTCAATCATTAAGGCTGAAAACGTACAAATTAAATAACTATAAAAGTTTCTTGTATCTCACTGCTTTACATGCTATACAAATATTATGAATGAGCTACATCCCGCGATTTGGGGTATTACAAGCATTTCCGTAAATTTAATTTCTCGGTCGAGCCTGTGTAACCACAGTCCAACCAGATCCTTTACTTTCAAACTACATGCAGTTTGGTCCTAGATTAATCTTTCGACAAAAGCAAGAAATGTACGCCAATTCTCATTTAATTGGTCCTTTAACAGAGGGTCAATAAGTTCCAAAATCACCAGACGTGGCTCAAATGCGCCTCCTAACGAACTTCAATACAACGTTGGATAATCCGCCAAGATGAATGAAGACCACATTAATATCATTTATTTCTCATATAATATTTCATTTAACAATTCAATACTTCAGTCTTTTGTTTATCCATTGATATCATATTTCATATTCGGAAACCAGGGATCCTGGCGCAAAGGATATAAAACAGAGAAATCGTCATATTTACATATCATTCTTTTTTTTATTAAAAGCATATACCACATCTATCACTCTAGCATTGACATACAAATTTAAACGTAAGTACTCGTATATGAACTTTTTCCCCTTTCAATCCTTTCCCTTATACATGTATATGGCGGGTGTTAAATGCGAGTGTATTTTAGACGGATGTCCCGGGTTCGATCCCTGTTATCGGCGGTCGCGGTGGAGTGCCATTCGACAAGGCACATTTCCTAACATATAACTGGTTAGTTTCGTTAAACAAAGCACTAATACAAAAATATGTTACACACAGTTATGTTGCTGAATGTATATAAACTGATCGCATTATTTAGGAGTGTTTGGTTAAAGAATTCATGAATGCTGAAATAAACCACCTTTTGTGAAGAATAAACAATAATGACTTTTTAATGAGCAAGAAGAAATTGAAGAAATAGGCTTACCTTATCAAATGTATAATATAAGTTGAAAAGTGCTCGTCTCAACTGCATTCCGGCATTATCCTTGTCCGAATGAATATAAATAGCTACGTACACACTAGCTCAATCGATTTAAAACCCTTCACGCAATGTTAGAATACTTGTATGCATGACTACAATCAATCAAACATTCAGGCAAACAAAAACGATTTAGACGAAACACTGTCAGAGCTTAAGCTATTGAGCATGCTCCTTTTCCTCCAAACCAGGGACGTAGATAAGATCTATGTCCCTGTCCAAACATAATACGTGATGTACATAAACAACTAGGTGTAGGGGTTTTCGATTTAAAAGACAGGTAAAATATATCTGCTTTATCTGTAACACGTCTACAATATGACCTAATATTCCGTTTTCAGAAAATATCAAACGAAACACGTCCGTCTCGAGTGCGGGAGATCCGGTTTGACTTCTCATTCGGCATTCCTCGGCCGATTTCGGTACCCTAAATCTAATGTTAGATGCATTCTGCCGAGATGTTCCGAATGGTTAAGTCCCCGGTCGGGTCATACCACATGATACTGAGATGTTCGAGATTGTCCTAACACACCGAGCACTCGAGAATGTTTTAGCTGAATTAACCAATCAAATAACTAAAAGGTTCTGCAGCAATGTTCCGCATTTTGAATTATAATGAGTTTTCCTTCTTCTGTCATCCAATGCTAGTGATGAGCTATTGTGATCTCGTTCCGTCCGTCGTCCGTAAAAAAAAATCACTTCAAACGATATCTCCTCCTAACAGACTTAGCCAATGTTAGTGAAACTTAGGACTTTTCCTTGGGTGATGCCCTTTCAAAATTATTTAGATAAATAAATTCCATGTATATCTCTGGTTGCCATGGCAATTCAAAGGGAAACAAAACTTTGTGAACAAAATACTGTCTCAAAAAGACAGGCCTAGATCTTATACAATTGGTGTGTTTCATTGTCTAGTGGTCCTCTACCAAGTTTATTCAAATTATGCCCCTGTGGTCACCTGTTTTTACACATGTAAAGGGAGAAAACTTTGAAAATCTCTTGTCTGTAAACCGAAGACCTAGAGCTTAGATATTTAGTGTGTAGCATTGCCACGTGGTCCTCTACCAAGTAAGTTCCATGTATGCTCCTGGGTCAAGACTGGTCCGCCCCATAGGTCTACTGTATTAAATGAACATATATATAAAGGGAAAAACTTTGAAACTTTTCTTGTCTGAAATCGAAGGTTCTAGAGCTTAGATATTTGGCAAATGGTTTCAATTATGCCCATGGGGTCAAGACTGGCCCGCCCCTGGGATCACCTGTTTAACATAGAAAAACTTTTAAATAGTATTGTCTGAAACGAAAGGCCTCTATCGCTCACAGCATTTCTCAATTTCACAGCAAAAATTCAGGAATTGTAGTTATTAACACTATCAATACTAACTAAATACAATGGATGTGTCCAGCATTGCACTTAGAAGAGTCCTTTGTTGATCTTAGCTGTATCAAGATAAAATGTTAAGTTGATCAGCCATAATGATAGAACCTGGCTCAAGTATCTGATTGGTCTGAAGCAAATTCGTACTCCAAATTGACAAATCAGCAGCCTTAATTGGAGCATGGAGTTAATTTCTGAGCACTGAAAACGTTCTCAGAGTCTTATAGTCAGACACAGGCTTCATAGAAGCAGTCCAAGCAGTCAAAATGTTACTAGTTTCTTTGATTGATTGTATAGTGTGAGAATAAATCGGGACCTCGTTTTAAATTGTGAAGTAATCAGTAGCCTTGGTGGATGATTTATACGGTAGCAAGGAAACACGTAGTTATGTGAGCTTAACGATATACTGTTGAAAAGAGTGTTGATCTGAATTGTTATGAATGTACTTATATTTAATGTTTAGAAACAGTATATGCATAACTCTAGTCTGTATATATGTGTGGCTATATCCATGTTGTAGTTGTTTACTTAGACCGTAAACGTCGTTTCTGTTTAGAAGATTCCTTTCAAAAGTGCAGAAGATATACATTGTGGTCAGGTGAATGACATAATACAATGTACGCACATCTAGCTTGTTTATTTCTGGTATTATCTCCCCTTTTCGTTTTGCTTGTTAAGTGTTTTTCTCATTTTCCAAAGAAACAATTTCAAACTTGGTTTGTAGGTAACTTGTGAGTGAAGATGTGCAGTACACATGAACTATAACTCTAGTATGCTTATTTTATCCCCCTTTGTGCACTATTTTTTCTGGCCATTTTCTCACTTTTACATCCTAATGAAACATGCATGTTTCGTGTTTTTCTGTGATTTTAAAGCATTATTTGAATAAATATTGAGAGGTTAACTTGGAAATAGTATTCTTAAATTAAGTGGCGCTTCTAAGCTGTGTGTCCATCTTTCTGACCAGTTTACATTTACTTTGGCCATACGATGAAAAGCCTTAAAGGGACTGAATCCCATATGAGAAAAAAAGAGAAGAAAAAAAAAAAAAAAAATGCTATTACCTTGATGTTTTTGCATGTAAGGCATTGAGATTTGCTGACTGATGTACTACAATATATGCACACTATTAATATTGCGGAGATTTTTCGTTATTTTGCATTGTAAAATCTACTGGGTTAGTAACCCAGTAAATCTAAAAATATCGCTGTATATTTATCACGTGATCACTAAAACCGAATTGACAATCTCCTTCGCAGAGTTGTCGTTCCTTACACTCACGCATACATGAATGTAATGAGTCGATAATGTTAGAAAATGCCGAATTGAATCCACAAATTCAAATGAGCAAGAGGAAAATCCATGGTATTTTTAAACGGGAAAACACGAAGCGGACGTTTTTTTAACTGCTTATTTCCTATGAAATAATGAAAAACAAGACTTGTACGACCTTCTACAACATTCCGTTACATATATATTGACGTATTGTGGATTAATTAGAATAAGTATAAAATATAACGATTTTGCACCATTATGGTGTTCAGTCCCTTTAAATGTACATTGATAAATAGTTATTACCAGACACATTGTGTTGCGTCAAATATTTTGGTTTATTTAAGGGCAATGATACAATCAATGTACAACCATGTTTGTTAATTATAACTATGACATATTTCCCCCTTACTTACGTCCCTATACCAATAGTGCTTTCAGCGCTTCAATTTTCTGTACAATACTTGTGTTAGATCATATTGTCTGCCTACACCAGTGATATAGGGCAGTAACATATAATCAACACTCCTGTTTTTTCTCGGCCATCATCTGAACTGTTCCCAAAGTATGGCCGATGTTCTTCGGGCATTGACGAAACCTCCTAGGCACAAATCTCCTAGGTGTCAATATTACAAGGTTTTGGGTGAAGCTTTTGTAAAGACACAATTAAAAGGCAAAACATGCCTGTGACAATATTCTCTTAAGTGATTATCTTTTTGAGCAACCCCTTACGAAATGTTTATTATTATTCGCGGGCCTCGAAAAAACGCCAAAATTCGTCTGACGAAATTAGTGTCAAGTGATATCATATAGTCTGCAAAAATGACCAGAAGACAGAAAAATGGCGGCCTTCTGCGCATTTCCACATTCTAAATCAGTTTGCGTTAGCAATATTCATCAGTGATCACCGTCTATTTATCAGTTATATTTAAATAAAAAGAAATGTGTTCTGGTAAGCTGTCTCAGTTAACTCCATATTACATACATGTATATCGAGCGTAGTATTTTCAAATCAACTACGTGTAAACGTGCACAATAAGTGTGTAAACAATCTTGATAGGTCGCTCACAAATAAAGACATAAAGAAAACATGGAACATGTAGATCTATTTTTTTTTTTTTTTTTTTTTTAAGAATTAAATACGATTTCGATAAATTAATCATGTTTGATCTCTTCATAGAGGATGTAGATAAGATCCGTGAGTCCACTGAAAAATTTAAACCGAAGATTTATGTTTTATTGAATCAGGGTCTATATCAATTTATTGATGTATTGATAGACCCTGGTTGATTTGAAAATGTTTTTCTACCTATTTTTAAGCAGTTAAAAAAAAGGTCTTTATTCAATTTGAAACTGAAACATCTTTCACATTATGTACTTACAACGTTTATAGATTTAAAAGGGGAATAACTCACAAATTAGGCATTATTTTCTTAGCTGCACTTGTTATTCCCCTTAGAGTTTATTAAACATAATGTTATTTATCTTCCTTTTCCCACAGAACTTTATTTTGAAAGGTGGCATTTTCTGAAGTGGGGCCAAAGTGCAGTTATTCGAGATCTTTGTTGCTGTATATTTGAAAGGTAAGACAGTTCTATATTAACTTTATTTGTATAAATCGATAGTTGTTTCCAACCTAATTTCATTTTTAAAAACAGAGAGCTAGAGACCAGGGTTTGATTCCCAGTTTGTTCATAATACAGACTTTAAAAATAGTAGTAACTGCTTCATTTTATGGCACTCAGGGTTGCAGAGATAGAATAACAACTGATGTATCATGTCATGAACAATAAAAGCACTGGTAATTAACCCAGGAAAGACTGATTTACTTGTGAGTATGCACATTCTACCAAGAAAAAATCTCAACACTATAAACATTGCTTTTAACATGTAAAGCAATTTTTCTAGAAGTGATTTCATTATGTTGCCTATTTTGTAGTAAATATCGCTGCACACAAGTTACTTGAAAAGCAAGTCATTTTTACTTCACCATGAAAGAATTGACAATCGTAAATTCGCTGTACAAAAAAAATTGCTTCGGAATATACAGCTACTTCTTGCATTAGTTTGTTTCTGATAAATTTTCTTTTTAATGGTAAAACATGTAAGTGGACATAAATTTTCATTTCAAAATCTTCTAAACTTACTGTCTAAACGACATACTCAAGTAATAAGTTTTCCGTAAACCAGAATTGCATCTTCTCGATAATGAATGATGCTTTGATTTGCCGTTTATCAAATAAAGCTCACTTTATTGGCACATGAATGAGTTATCGGATAATTGATGCTTTGGATATGATTTGAATTTGAAAAAAAGGAGTCTGATGAAATCTAGCAAATTTTCTGATAAATGACGCTTTTGATACAATATTGATTTTGAAAGTAAGATGTTCGAAAGAATACCTTTACGCGAATTATGTGAGAATTTTAAGAAGTCTCTGACTACCTGGATCTCGTGAGAGTCAAACACTGACCTAGTCTTATCATTATCCAGAACAAAGAATTAAAAAGCCAGTATGACTTCATCAATACAACATAGTTTATACAACAATTCCTGCAGCAGACGACTTTGAAATTGTTTGGAAACTCCCTTCAAATGAAAGTACAATCATTGAATAGAGTTGAAAACATGGTGACAAAAGAAGAAATTGCTCGTTTTGAGCAATTTCTTCTGTTGTCGCAATGTTGTCAAAAATCATCTGCTGCAGAGGAGTCAGAAAGCGTCTATATGTGGGAAAGGGTTATGCAACAAAATAACCCAATCTCATTAAAATCGGACCCAAAATACTTTGTTGTGCGTATATTGGATCTGACATCATCGCATAAGAGGTAACATAAGATGGTAACAATTACAATTGGAACGCATAGCCATCACCACTTCTTTATCTCATTTATGTATATGGGTTATCTCCCCCTGTTGATATCTAACGCTTTTGTAGGTGACAGTTTGATTGGCTGAGGCAAAAGTCAATCTCAGAAGGCCTGTAATAGACAGTCATCAGATCTGTACGAGCGTTTGTACTGAAGCGATGTTTAGGTCTGGTTGCAATGCGACTGGGAGATAAACACGGGTAAATAAAGCAAAAGATACTTGTGATGATCTCCCCTATTTACCACATATAGACGCATTTTGATGCCTCTGCAGCAGTCAACTTTTGAAAACATGGTATATAGAGAAATTGCTCATTATTGACCATTATTTCTCCTGTTGCCAAAATGTTTTCAACTATTCAATAATTAAACTATTATTTCTAGAGGTATTTTATTATTTTGCCCAGATATTTTTAATGTCGTCTGCTGCGGACTTGTTTTATGTGGGAAAGAGTTAATCTTCTCCCTTATATAGAGATAGTTTATGCCTTGGAAGACAGCTTTTTAAAAACATTGTGTGTGAAAAGAAACAAATTTTCAAGACTATCAATTGCTCGTTTTGCCACATTGTTTTCAAAAGTCATCTGCTACAGATGTGCCAAAATGTGTTGGCTTGTGGTACAAGGTAAAAGTGTTTCCAATTCTCTTGTTTTGGTCAGATATCATGAATGTCCCGGAAGATCTTTAACTAACATTGTAATCTAGTCAATGTCACACAGTTTTGACCAACATGGTGTTCATTTAACCGTTTCGCAAGTGCTGAAGAATTTTGACACCTCTTCAGCAGAAGATGGTTGGACACATAATGAGCAATTTCTCCTTTAGCCACATGGTTTTCAACTCTTTTCAATAATTACAATTTCATTTATGGAGAAATACCATACTTTTGCCTGAATGTCTGTTGAAGAATTGTTGTAGAGTTAAAAGGGAAAATACATCATAATTAATTGAAGGCAATGTAGCCTTTAGAGTATTTATTTAGACTTAAATGTAAATTGTGTAACGGAAATGGGATTCAGGTACACATATCAATTATACAGCCTTGTTGTGGAAGCCAGCTTTTATAGCAATGCTGGTAGAGTTGCATGTTGGCTTTGTTTCAAAGTTAAGCAACATACATTGCGGTTGGTGCCTAGATGGGCGACCCACAGTGGCTTAACTCTATGAAAGATGTACATGTTAAAGTTGTTAAAAATTCAATAAGGCCATTATGTATGTACATAATTATAGTTAGCCAACCTTTAATCTTTTTTCCGAATACATAAAATCTGTAGCATATGACTTCAAAAACACGGAGGAATACATACATGTATGACAAATCGATCTCTATAAATAATCTGCTTCAGAGGCTTGAGATGAAATGCAGGAAAGGGTTAAACTAATATGATGCATGTCATCTTAAGATTTTGTTTTACAAATTACACCACTGATCATAACATCTTTCCCAAATTATATATATAATAAAGTCTTGTTTAGTGGACAACAATTAAAAACATCGTTGGAATGGGAAATGTTTCATATGTTGAGTAAAGTTGAGTAAATTCTCCTATTCTTACAATGTTTTCAATTCTATATCAAAATTGTAATACCCTCTCTCTGATGTTGCAATTTTTTCCTCACACTTTACAAAGGAGATGATGACTTAAAACATGTCACATCTTATTTTGATCTATTGAGAACAATACAACTGGTCCTAAAGTAAATGTTAGTTCATAAATATTGAATGAACTGACACCATTCCTACATGAATGTTCCTCAACAACATGGAACCCTCCGCGTCACCTCCCCAGACAATGTGTGCAATGACGTCAGACTTTCAACAACATTTGTCCATCTTTGTTGTCTAAAAGTAGAAGTTAATTCATTAATAAGGAATGAGGTTACATTATATAGTGTTTATTTTAGAGGACAGAATTCCTTCAAACCTTTCCCAAATGTAGATGCATATTGGCACCTCAGATCTGCAGCAGACGTAGTTTGAAAACGTTGTGAGAAATTATTACTTTTGCCACAATGTTTTTAACTCTTTTCCATAATAAAATATTCCCCAATAGAGATTTTCCGTAATTTTGCATAGATGTTTTCAAAGTTGTCTGCTGCTAATGTTTGGGAAAGGCCCGGTTAAGTCCCACATGCAGACATGTTTTAATACATCTGCAGCAAAATTTTAAACTTTTTAAGACATTGTTGTAAAAATAGAAATTAAAATAACAAGTATTACCGCCTTTTGTCACAGTGTTTTCTACTCTATTCAAAATTTTACTTTCATTTTAAAAAGGGATATTTCATATTTTTCTTCAAATGGTTTTAATGTCGTCTACTGTAAACTTGTTTAATGTTGGAAAGGATTAAGCATAAGAGATGCATCTTGGGATCTTTGCAGCAGATCACTTTTAAAAACATTATGACAAAAAGGAGAATTTGCGCATAATGAGCAATTTCTCCCTTTGCCATTATGTTTTCAAATGTATTCATCCAAACTAATTCATAATTTCATTTATAGAGATTTTCCTAACTTTTATCTTGATGTTTTTAAAGTCTTCTGCTGTAAATTTGTTGTATGTGGGATCGAACAAGTTAAGATGCTTGCAGATGACAAACAACAAAAACGTTTCTGACCAATTAATAAAATATTGTCAACATAATTTTGTCTTTAAGAGATTTTTAGAGGCGGTTACTGTTAATTTGTCCATACTGTCATTGTTATAATGAGGTTGAAATTCATTTTTTGCTAATTTGTCCTTTGTATACTGATTTAAGGATTGTTTATATACCAACATATTCACAGAGAACAGCCTACACTAGAAAAATGTATTGTTTAATGTCCAGTTCAAATAAATTTGTACTACTGTTATACGAAATTTAGCAATGTATTTTTTATTAGGCATTCAAAGAAAGAAAATACCTTATAGATCTTTAGCTAAAATTATTGCTTCATTATACATAGGTCTTTGTCACCTTCTGTCATGTTCTGTACTATATATCTATTTATTTGTATTTGTAATACATGTATGGGATGGTGACCTTAATTTGTACAATAAACTTTGAACTGTAAACAAAAAAGAAGAAAAAAGAAACTGAAACTGTTAATTATTATAGTACATATTAAGAATCTTTATAAGCAGTATTGATGTTGAAGAGCAGTTAACCCCCCCTTTCCCTCATAAAACAAATTTGCAGCAGATATGACTTTGTAAACATCTAGACAAGAATGTGGAAATTTTAATTTCTCCTTTTGCCACAATGATTTCAAAAGTCGTCTGCTGCATATGTGTCTACAAGGGAAAAGGTTTAATATTTTAAGATAAAATTTAGTATTTATATGTATAATTATTGCCATACTACTAAATGTTTTATCATTTGAGTAAAACCATACATTATTATTGAGTCAAAATCAACCTGCAGATGTATATATAATTACACTGTAATCTGAATAGTTAGTCTTTTAAATAAATGATTTCCCACATACAACAAATCTGCAACAAATGACTGAAAACATCTAGTCAAAAAGACAAATAAATCACTAGAAATAAAGGTCTAATTACTCGTTTTGAGCAATTTCTACTTTTGTCACAATGTTTTCAAAAGTCGGTACTCATGCAGCACTGAGAGTATTCTTTTGAGTACACACAGGCCGTGGTTTAGTTGAGACACTGAATGAGAGATCTAGATATTGTTTGGAAAAGTTTACTCCTCCTTATCTAGTCCTCTGTCCTGGCATGAAGTGATTGCTGGATCTCGTCATCTTTGGTACGTTTTTCATCATTGTGCAACACATACCTCGTTCAAAGTAAAAGTTAATTCATTAATATGGAATGAGTTTACACCAGTGTGCTGTTTCAGAAGATAGATCTCCTTCGGGGACGCTGGCAAGATAACAATACAGTCATGTTAATCTTGCAAATCAATATTTGAGAGGCGTTCTGTGAAAAAAACTAATTTACTAATTTACTGTACAGTTTGGGCCTGTATTGATCCAGATCAGCCAGCGCATCTGTCCAGTCTGATCTGGCTCTGCACTTTTCGTCAATTCTTCATAGAAGGTTTCAAAGCTCTTCTGTAAAACAGTACTATCCATATGGATGTGCTGGGAAGTCATTTTCCACACAAAGTTATGTGATAATTACTTTAATCCTTTCCCACATATAGAAGCTTTCTGAAGCCTTCTGCAGCAGATGAATTTAATAAATATTATGACATAAGGAGAAATTGCTCATAATTTCTCCTTTTGCCACAATGTTTTCAACTTTAGAAAAATGCTTGTTATATCATTTTAGGAAAGTTTCCATATTTTTATCTTAATATTTTTAAAGGGTTAAGGTTGGGTTTTGCCCAGCACCGCTCATATTGTGGGCTTAATCATACAAGATGTCATTACGACCGATTTGCTTTAAGTCATCAATATGAACGTTGTCCGCCTACAAATAGAGATACAATGTTTTGCATTGCAATGTTTTGCATCTTCTGAAAGAAAACTTAAGTTGTTTTAAACCCCCTTGGTTAAACTATCATACTTCTTGATGCCATAGGGTTAAACAAGAGCCCAGTCTTTCGACTAACATGGCTAAATTGTATTATATATTTCTGTCTTTTACTTTCTTTTGATACTGAAAATATAGGAAATTATGTACTCTGGTAAAGGTGTTTTACTTGGAAGGACTTTGGAGAAATACTTCATATTGATAAAGAAGCAAATCATTGTTTTTGCATCAAGCTCCCAAACTCAAAAATTCATTTGAATTTGAAAGTAAAGACAAATAGCTGCTTAAAGGTACAAATTGTCAACCTCTTGATCTAAATGTCTAAGGTCTAAGAGTCTTGTAATGTGTGATGGAATGAGTTCTGCAGCTGACAACTTTGAGAACATAATTAAATTAGCAACCAATATGGAAACTCTTTATACAGTTGAAAACATATTGATACAAAGCGAGAAAGTTCTCATTTATTATGAGCAATTTCTCCTTTTTGCATAATGTTTTCATTATTCATCTGCTGCAGAGATGTCATTAAACATCTGTACGATATGTAATTATATGGGAAAGGATTCAAATTTGGTTTTCAAATGCAAAGGTTTTATTGTTAACTTTAGTATCCTGGGATTAGATATCGAGATTGATAAAATTAAAAAATAAGTCTGTGTTACAATTGATTTTAAACAGATGAATGTTATCTCTATAACCTCTAACCACTTAATTTCGTGGTTGAGAAGATATGCATTACAATATTGAAACATTTGCATTCAGAAAACAAACATACATCAAATCAAGCGTAAAGCGGCGTTTGAAACCATGTTTGGCATCACATGCCGGATTACAGAAATGAAGTCAGCAGAATCAAGTTCTTTGTCAGAAGTTATACTTAAATTCCTTCTAAACGTTATCCCTTTCCCACATACAGTTGCTTTCTGGCACCTCCATAATGAGCAATTTCTCCTTTTGTCACAATGTTTTCAACTTCATTCAATAATAATAATAACTTACAGAGATTTTTCACACTTTTGACTAGTTGTTTTCAAAGTTGTCTGCTACAGATGTGTCATTATGAGCAATTTCTTCTTTTGTCACAATTTTTCAACTTTAATCAATAATAATACTACAACTTACAGAGATTTTTCACATTTTTGACCGGATATTTTCAAAGTTGTCTGCTGCAGATTTGTTGTAAATGGGAAAGGGTTAATTGAAGGCTCTATTGAGTCTAGTAACATGTATGTGCACAGGTGTACCTGAGCCATCAATGTGGGTAGATGCTTAACCCTTTCCCTCATACGACAATTCTGCAGCAGACGACTTTGAACATATTTTGTCAAAACATGGAAAATCTCTATAATTGAATGGATAACCTATGACTAAAAGCGGAAAACATTGTGGTAAAAGGAGAAATTGCACGGTTTGTGCAATTTCTTCTTTTGTCACTATGTTTTCAAAAATCCGTCTGCTGCAGAGGCGTCAGAAAGCGTCTATATGAGGGAAAGGGTTAAAGACCTTTACCTCATATAGACGCTTTCTGACGCCATTGCAGCATGCAGCTTTTTAAGAACATGGCGACAAAAGAAGAAATTGCTCAAATTGAGCAATTTCTCCTTTTGTCACCATGTTTTCAACTCTATTCAAGTATTGTCTTTTCATTTAAAGGTAGTTTTTACTTTCTTTTGGGTAAGTTTTCAAAGTCGTCTGCTGTAGATTGGTTGTATGTGGGAAAGGAGGGATTTAAAATCCCACATTCAGGTCATTTACATAAACCTATATATGCTCACAATACAAAAAGCCTACATTGATTGGTTGTATGTGAGAAAGGGGGGATTAAATCCCACATTCAGGTCATTTACATAAACCTATATATACTCACAATACAACAAGCCTACATTGATTGATTGATTGGAGTATAATGCTGTTATCAAAAATATTACAGTCATATCATGGCCAGCTCACCTACGCATGTGTTTCCTGGAATTCTCGCCGAGCCCCGGTTACTAAGCTCAGTCGGTAGCGACGCGGGCTGTCAATCCAGGGGTTGTGAGTTTGAATCCCGGCTTGGCCAACTTTCTTTCCGACGATTGACAAAAGTCAATGCGACATGCGTCAATCGTCTTCCACCAATGGGCTAAGTCTATGTGGAAAAGCAGCCAGTTGCATGGGAAGATTCTTGTGTGGAGTACTGGTGTGAGAAAACCAGGAAATGCATGAATAAGTGAACTGGCCGCCGTGATATAACTGAGAAATTATTAAAAATGGCGTTAAACCCCAATCAATCAATCAATCAATCCTTGAATTCTCATACCAGTACTCCACACAACAGACTTTTCAAGCAACTTGCTACTTTTCCCCCATGTACTAGCTGTTAGCCAATTGGTGGAAGACGAATGACGCTTGTCACAGTGACTATATATTGTCAAAAGTCTGAAAGAATGTTGACTTTGAAAACAACATGAAGCTAAGCAAATATATTGAAAATCTTTACAAATGAAAGTATAATTATTTCATAGAATTGAAAGTATTTTTGCAAAGGGAGAAATTGGTCTTTACTACATAACAATTTCTCCTTTAGTCACAATGTTTGCCAATTCATCAAAATGTGTCAGCATGTGGAAAAGGGTTTAAAGTACAATGATCATAAGAAGCATGAAGTGACAGACTCAGCGTTGTAAACCCAGCAATTTGTCTTTTTCTGAGAACGGTGAATAAGTATATTTGAGGGGGAAGTAACACTTGAATATTTCATGAAAACCTGGCAATTTCAGAAACTAGAAACCTCATAATGATGTATATTGCAGAGAGTTCCTCCCTAGTGGCTTTCACAGTAGTTGCACCTAAAATATTGGTAAACTCTTTCCTTGTAACAATATAAACAATGTAAGATAGGAAACAAATGCTCATGACTATCAATTGGTGTGTGATTTTCTTGCAACTGAAGTTTGTTGAATAATGGTTATATCTCTTTCACAAATCTGCAGTAGACGACAATTTTTGTTATTGAAAACTCTATAAATAAAAGTATTATTATTTGATAGAATTGAAAACATTGTGGCAAAAGGAGAAATTGCACATTAAGATGTTGTTCACAAAACGTCTGCTGCAGATGCGTCATAATGAATCTAAATGGGAAAGGGAGGGTTAAAATTAAGGGTCAATATATAACCAACAAAATGATTTATTACACTAATTTATGGAGCTGATGAAACAGTTGGTCATTAATCTTAAAAAGTATAATTGTCCATTTCAAGCAAAAACTACAATAATTAATCACAATTACAAGTGTTTCTATACAGTGTTTGGTCATATTACCATTCTCCAGAGGCTTTCAGTATGTTTAAAAAATAAATGCTTTTGAACGAACACTCTCTGTATAAAGAGAGTGTAAAGAACGACAACTCTACGAAGAAGAATGTGGTCACGAATCCGGTCTTTTGTACAAAATTATTTCGTCCTTGACAATTTTAAATGTGTCATTAGATTCTCTACAGGCATTTTGCTATGCATCATTGACACAAGGGCGCTTAATTTTAAAACATGAGTAGTTTGTTATTTTCATTATAAAAAAGGAAGGAAAGAATTACAATAAATAAATTAACATGTTGTAGGTTTCAGTTTATGTTCGAAATTAAGTTTAAAATTATACAATTATAACAATTTCAATGAAATTTAACTGTTTAGCTGATATTATATTCGAGAGTGGTCTAATTTATAAATATTGGACTACATTTTAACATTTGTCAAAGTATGATATAATACGGATGCCAAGCTAATATCATTTTGAAAAAAAGAGAAAACTGATCATTTCTTCAGCGATTTAACCATTTTCTCATTGTTTTGAAAGTAGATTGCTGCAAAGGTGTCCAATGTTGAATTTAATAGGGGAAAGGTAAAATGACGTGCTATTGCATGCAAATCCTAAATTGTCTGTTTTGTGGTTTTATTGATAAATAATAAAATTTAAATATTCTGACAAACATCTTGAAAAGCATATGCGGAATTCACAAATCTTATAATTATTCCTTAATGAAAGCACTGTATACATACTTAGACTAATGAATGGCAAGATTACTCATTTCCTTTACTGTTTATGATCAATAATTCTTCTAAATAAACGAGACTTACCTTGGTTAAGTCAATGTTTGTTTGGAATTCTTTGTAGTCATTATAACACTGTAGTGATCAGATGAGATGCGCGCATGTGCTAGCCAGTAATACTCAGTTTTTAATGCCATTTATTGCAATGAATTGCATATCTTCAGATACACAGCTATATGCAATAAATTAGCTTGCTTTGCTAAATAGCAAATTCTTTGTAACTAAAAAAGCATATCTACATATGATAAGCACTGTATCAACCATCCCATCAGAGATCTGGGTGGGGAAATCATTATCAGGGTGGGCATCTGATCACTACAGTACTGTTATAATCACTACAAAGAATTCCAAACAAACATCGACTTAACCAAGGTAAGTCTCGTTTATTTGGAGGAATTCTTTTACGTCATACTACTTCCGTTCACAGATGAGACTTCAAAGCCAGTTCATTGTCAATAAAGGATTTTCAGAACTAAATCAATAAGTCAAATATGGCTTTACGACATAACTAAATCATCTACTTGGACATGAGAAAAGAAATATCAGTTATACATTCATGTACTAATAGTCAACACAGCTGAACAATAACTGTCTGTTGTATCTTCAACAACTTTATCATAATACTGTCCAAAAGTTCGAGCACTTGACCAACCGGCCACCTTTAAAATGTCTTGCATAGGAACATTCAACAACTTTGCTCTTGATGAGGAAGCTGCACGAACACTGTGAGGTTTATACTTGTTACAGTCAATCCCACTTGCTGCCATAATTGTCCTAATCCAGCGACTTACGGTAGAACTTGTAATGGGATTGTGTGGTATCACATAACTCACAAATAAACACTTATGAATTCCACGAAGCAACTCTGTTCTATTCAAATATTCAATGAGTACTTTGTAAACACATAATCTCTCATTTTAGGTCTTTGTATAAGCATATAGCTAATTTAGAAGTTAATATTTTTAAACTTAAAGTTTCATGAGGAAATAGGGTTTGCAAGTACCTCAAAACAACAGAAACATCCCATGTTTGGCAATACCGAGACTGGAGGATTCAAGTTATAAATGCCTTTCATAAACCTTATATATAACAAGAGGGTGAGCACCAATTGCCATACCACCCTTTATAATACCTATTGCTGACAAGGCCGATCTTGCTGTATTAATGGCACTGTAACTACAACCCTTATCAAAGAGATCTGATAAATAATCTAAAATAAATGGGCCTGAAAACAACAACTTTGCCTTTGACTACAGTATTTAAACCATTTTTAGATCACAAGGTGAGCTATTCTGATCACTTTTTGTCCGTCGTCCGTCGTTCGGCGTTATCTTTTAGCTTTAAACATCATCTCCTCCTAAACCTCAGGACCAATTTCATCCAAACTTCACAGGAATGTTCCTTTGGTGGCCCTCTTTCTAAATTGTTCAAAGATTTAAATTCCATTGAGAACTCTGGTTGCTGCGGCATCAAAAAGGGGGCAAAATGTCCAAACTTTAAAAATCTTCTCCTCTTAATCTGCATGTCAGATTCCAATATAGTTTGGAAGAAATGTTCCTTGGGTGACCCTCTACAAAGATTGTTCAAGGCATACTGTTTGCTTGAAAAACATGGCATTCAGGAGGCATCAGAAAAGGGGCAAAATGACAAAATTTGGAAATTCCATTTTTTTAAGTTCTTGTCTGATATTAAGAAAATTGAATAGGAATCTTACTTCAGTGATCCTCTACTTAATTTGTTCAAGCCATATTGATTGGTTACAAAATCATAGCAACCTCACGTCATCACAAAAGGGGTAAATTGAACTTTTAGCTACAAATGACAACTCCTACCATTCCACTCGACCAATTTCAACGTTACTTCACAGGAATGTTCCATTGATGGTCCTCTTTCAAAATTGTTCAAAGACTTACATTCTGTGTCGAACTTTTGTTGCTGCGGCATCAGAAATTGAGAAAAATACCCAAACTTTAAAAATCTCCATCTCCATAATCCATTTGTCCGATTCAAAGATAATTTGGCAGAAATGTTCTTTGGGTGACTCTCTACAAAAACTGTTCAAGCCATATTGATTTCGTTGACAAACAAGGCAGCAAAGCGGCATCAGGAAAGATGCAAAATGTCAAAACTTTATAATTCCATTCTTATTAAAGGGCTTTTAATGCTAAACGATTTCTTTAACTGAGTGTCCACTCCCTGCAGTTTCATTTGAACTCCTGATCAAATTTTCACAGATATTTGCAGTTAAATATTTGCTTCTAATTAACTATCATTCAGGTGATTGATTTAGGGCCATCTTGGCCCTCTTGTTTGATATACAATGTATATTGTTTTTGGGATACATCTTTTCCAGGATGCCAAGATTATATTGGAAACCCTTTCAGAAATTCTTCTGTTTTGTAACGTTTGCCTGATAAGCGACAGGCCATGAGAGTTAGTTTTTGTCACATTTTTAGCTATGTCTCTGTTGAGCATCCACTCTACATTACCATTGTAATACCTAGAGCTATAGTCAGCCAGATTTTCTGAACTTGGAACATATGCAACAGATAACCAAATATTTTGTGAAATAGCCCAGAACCATATCTGTTCAGCTAACTGATTACATGACTGAATGCCTCCCATTTTGTTGACATAAGACATTGCACATGTATTATCTGCTCTAACTTGCACATGAATGTTTTTAATATTTTTGTAAAAAGATTTTAGTGCATAAAATATGCCATCAGTTCAAGAAAATTGATGTTATGTCTCATTTCAGTTTCAGACCATCTACCTCCAATATCGGCATTACTGTAACTAGATCCCCAACCTAGTTTACTAGCATCTGAATAAATAACCATTTTAGGAGGCTCACAAGATATTTTTCTTTTAGCTGCTTGCACATTATTTATCCACCAGAGTAGGTCTTCTTTCATTAAATTTGTTATAAACATTCTTGCCTCAAAATTACCTAAGTTTGTTGCAAGAGCCCTACTCTTTTCCTTTTCTAATTCTCTAAAAAACAGTGGACCATATTCAACAGCAGAAAACGATGCAACACAAAGTCCAATTACTCTTGCAACAATTCTGATAGTCGCATATGTTTTCATATAAAGACTTCTGCACTCAGCAAGAATCGTATCTTTTCTGTCCTGTGTCAAATATACAATCATTAGGACTGAATCTATATGATTTCCTAAGATAACTATATTCTGAACAGGGACCAACACAGATTTTTTGTTGTGGATCATAAAACCTACATTATTCATTAGAAATATTGTGTCATCAATATTGTCTTGGCATTCTGATATTGTGTCACCCAACAATATTGAATCATCAATATATCCAGAATTGGTATGACCCATCTGGCAAAGTTTAGCATAGATAGGCTTCATTAATTTTGTAAATGTCTTGGCGCCATAGCAATGCCAGTTGGTAAACATGTGTACTGGTAAATGTTTGCTCTCCATTTAAATCTGAGATATTTTCGATACTCTTTCTGAATTGGAACTGAATAATAGGCATGTCTAAGATCTATTGATGCCATGTATGAATTCTGTTTTACCAGATTCAGGGCCGTTTCAAATGAAATCCATTTTGAAATGGTGATACGGCATATACTTATTTAATTCTTTTAAATTCAATATCATGCGAGATATTCACCATTTTTCTTTGGAGTAGTGAAAAACGGAGAGAGAAAACTGATAATTTCTAGGTTCTACTTCATCTATTACTTTCATTTGTGACAAAAATTTTATTATCTCACCAGAGCACAAATTGCTCAAGGTGAGTTTTTGTGATCGCCTTTTGTCCGTCGTTCGTCGTCAACATTTGCTTGTTAACACTCTAGTGGCAAGATTTTGCATCCAATCTTCACGAAAGTTTATCAGAAGATATATCTCCATCAAATCTAGGCCAAGTTTGAAACTGGGTCATGTTGGGTCAAAAACCAGGTCACTAGGCCAAATTTAAGGAAAATCTTGTTAACACTCTTGAAGCCGCATTTTTGACTTGAACATTTTGAAACTTTGTCAGAATGTTTGTCTTAGTGATATCTAGGTCAAGTTTGAATTTAGGTTATGTCGGGTCAAAAACTAGGTCACTAGGCCAAATTGAAGGAAAATCTTGTTAACACTCTGGAAGCGGCATTTTAAACTTGAGCATGTTGAAACTTTGTCAGAATGTTTGTCTAAGTGATATCTAGGCCAAGTTCGAATATGGGTCATGTCATGTCAAAAACTAGGTCACTAGGCCAAATTGAAGGAAAATCTTGTTAACACTCTGGAAGCCACATGTTTGGCTGGAGCATGTTGAAACTTTGTCAGAATATTTGTCTTGATGATAACTAGTGTAAGTTTGAATATGGGTCAGGTCAGGTCAACAACTAAGTCACTAGGCCAAATTGTAGAACAATCTAGTTAACACTATAGAGATCGCATTTTTGACTTGAGCAGCTTGAAATTTTGTCAGAAAGTTTGTCTTGATTATATTGCCATTAGCGCTGAAAGAGTTATGTCTTAAATAGCCCATTCTCAGGTGAGCGATTCCAGGGCCTCATGGCCCTCTTCTTTCA
Organism: Serripes groenlandicus; assembly: GCA_031761405.1. Classification (NCBI taxonomy): domain Eukaryota; kingdom Metazoa; phylum Mollusca; class Bivalvia; order Cardiida; family Cardiidae; genus Serripes; species Serripes groenlandicus. The sequence continues at coordinate 174,147,110 of JASEVX010000001.1, read as the reverse complement.
TTATCAATATAACTTCCTCAAAGTTTGAGAAAGATTGATGAGGTGGTTTAGATTGCATTGGTATTTCATTGGTGAACACAATCTTACAATACAATACAATATCTAAAATATTTTGATCAGAAGTAAGCTCTCTCCAATTATCTTCATAATAACAAAGCCTAACTGCCTGGAAATTTTCTATTTCCTGCCAAACTCTGCATTCTGTCCGTTTTTTTGACGAGATGGACCTCTGGACCCACCATAGAAATCTCGTCAAGGATAAGATCTCCCTCTGCCTTTGAATCTTCCACCACGGAAACCTCTTCCACCTGTGTTTCCCCTGTTAACAGCCCCAACATTTTTACTTATTTTGTTTATTTCTTGTATGTCTTTAATGTCTTTCACCATTGAATCTCCATATAACATATCAGAAAATGGGAGGCATCCCTTGTGGCTGCACTACCGCTGTAGCAGTGCAGGTGAACTGTCTGCTCTTTAGGCACCACTCCCTTTAGATGGTACAGGAGTTCCAACATATCCGTCTGGTCATCCCGGCTATGCAGAACGAGCACTTTCTCTGGAGTGAGATACTTCACTGCCCTAGCCAAAACAATATGTTGGATGTCCCAAGTGGCTGGCTCCATCTTATGGTGGTCCAGGCCCACTTCCCCAAGGGCGACAACTCCTTTCAGACCCAAACATTCCTGGAACTTGGTCCAGTCCTGCTCCGCAACAGTCTTAGCCAGCTTTGGATGGATTCCGATAGCCACTCCCATCCCCTCCGAAACAAGCCTCAGCTTGGTCTGGGTAACTGGGGGGGTCGCAAAAGACTGCGATTCCCCCAATCACCAAAACTTCATCACTGGTCTCTGGTGCCACGACTTTCAGTACCTCCTTATAGGAAAGATGACTCCCAAGCCTGTTCCTGAGTCGGTCCAGGTGGAAATGACTGTCAAAGGCCCTTGATCTGTCCTGCAGTGGTACAGAGTTCCATCTTGATCTGGAGATCTCCATAGTGGGCCCACGCCTGTTATCTAGAACTTCCGGGGGATGAATGCATGTGTCAGTGAAACTTTCTCCCCGCAGCCAGGAATAGGACAAAGGGATGTGTCAACTCCCTTCCTGTGTAGTCTCTGTTCCTCAAACCTCTTCTGGGCTGATTTTCCAACAGGAGACCTATTTATCAATGCCTTCTTCTTTTGGGCTGGTTGTCGCTGTCCAACTGGAGAACTATTTTCCCATGACCTCTTCTTTTGTCCAACGGGAGACCTGTTTTCCCTTGACTGTCTTCTACTCTGACCCTGATAGCGTCTACTATCCCTATCCCTAGATTCATGACCCTGATAGCGTCTACTATCCCTATCCCTAGATTCATGACCCTGATAGCGTCTACTGGCCCTATCCTTAGAGTCATGAACCTCCCTCCTGTCTCTCGACTCCTGTCGTGAGTCTGATGACCCCCTACCCATTCTCTTTGAGTCCTTGGCTGGGGATGGTGCTCTGTCCACCTCCATAGCCTTATTTCCTGATGTTGACTCTTTCAGGACCGCATCAATCTGTGAGGTTATTTCCTCTATGTTTGATGCCTGACCACATCCCATATCCATCACCACACTCTTGATCTTCTTCCCCTCCAGGAGCCAGATATCTCTGGAATGGCTGGTATGCTGGGAGCTTGATTTCCGGGGTCGGCGAAAGACCTTTGCGATATGTTCATCGACCCACTGTTGGCTATGAAACTGCATCTGATCCGCATCCCAAGCAACCAACTGTAACCATCTTCTCTGTGTCTGTACCTTGGCAAGCGTCACTTGTTCTAAAAGTAAGGCGATCTGTTCTTTCGAGGACCGTTCACCCAACAGGATTATTTTAATCAGGTCTCGGGATTGTAACAAATGCCCGTCCTTAGTGGCCTGGCGGATTTCTTTGGTACAAGTCATTGTCTAAAAATGAAAACGGTAACAGATGTCTATGCAACCTGTTAATTGCGACAGATCTTGCACCAGAATTTGTCTATCTCTAGTGTATCCAAAGCTGTGACATTGACGCATGAACCATGAAACCATTCATCGCACTGCACCCATCACACTGTATCGTAAATCTGCCCTGCCATGGTTTTTTGTCCCCCGCTTAGCGAAAGCGTGGGGACTATTATTTCTCATTCGTCAGTTCGTCAGTCAGTCCGTCAGTCCGTCAGTCCCTCCGTCACGCTGTCACAAAAACTTTAACCTTGGTCATAACTTCTGAACCGTAATAGGTACTGCTTTCATATTTCACATGTGTATTCCTTGTGACAACCCCTTTCCATCAATACCAATTTTTTTGACCTTGTGACCTTCACCCTGGCGGGGGACCATAATTCTCTGAATTTGCTTGTTACATTTGCAATATGTGGTGTAATCTTTCCCACCCTCCTCATCCTCATGAGTTGGATTTGATAACAACTTTTCTATCCATGTCGGGACCATTCTGTCTCGACACCTTTTTAACCGGTCATGATTAGTTACGAACATTGACCTATGCAATTTGACCCTGTATAAGGACGCAGATATCTTTTTAACAACCTCAGCAAGGCCCTTCCATGGAGAGGTTAACTTCTTGCATTTCCCTTTTTTTGATGCAGAGTCAAGGAGATACACCATATCTCCCACCTCATACGAATTCTAAAATTCGTACATCATAATCCTGCTTCATTCTCTTCAATGAAGTTTTCAATGTGTCCCTATATCTAAGCTACATTGTAGGCTGCTTGAATGTTTTTTATTAAAGTAGCTACATATTCCTCTGTTGTGATTGGTTGGGCAGCTATACTTGGGAACATTAAATATGCTGGCGAGTTTACTTCTCTATTGAGCATCAACTTGTTTGGCGAGAACCTGGTGCTTCTATTTACAGCGTTCCTTATTGCACCTGTTATTTGTTGCAGGTGCAAATCCCACTGTTTTCCTGTGAATCCTCAATATAACATCTCACAGCATCCATCAAAGTGCGGTTAAAGCGTTCAACCTGACCATTGGCCGATGGCCGATATGGTGTTGTCCTAGCTTTGTGGATCGTTAACACTTCATACATTGCAGTGAAGAGTTTTGACTCAAAATTTCTACCTTGATCCGAAAAGCCAAAACGGGAGAAGAAGTTATCCACTGCCGCTTTAGCCGTAACCTTCTGCTGTCTGGGAGGGTAATGATACACACTCAACCCATTTGGTGAATTGATCCACCATCATCAGTACATACTCATTGCCCCTGGGAGTCTTAGGTAACGGCCCCAAGAAATCCAGATGCACTCGTTCCATAGGGGCACTCGCTTGATACTCCTGCATTGGAGTGTGACCATACTGACTTGTTTTCTTGTTTTTATTGCAAGTTGCACAGGTGGCGATTTAGTTTTTAATATCAACCCCCATTACTTCATTCGTGCTTTTGTCCATGCTACTCCTTGATGACCTGCTGAGGGCAAATCATGATTCAACCGGATAGCTTCTGTTTTGAAGTCATGCGGAATTACGTGATCTTTCTCCGAATCATTTTCACGTTCATGAAACAATAAATCATCAATCAGCAAAAAGCTCTCCTTATCCAGCCAACATGCTTTAGCACATGTGCTTGAAAGAAACAAATTCTTTTCAGTGGGGATAACTGACCCATTTATCGATTAAAAAATGAACCCCAAGTCTTTGTCACATCTTTGTGCTGCTTTAACAGCCTCCATGTTAATGCCCCAACACAGACATGCTTCCTCAGAGGCCTTTACTCCTACCCCACATACTTTGACGGTATATTCTCCATTTGAGGCAACCACATCAATGTACACCTCATCTGGACCTCAATGGTCCCAATATAAAAGATCTTGCACCTTAGGTGCTACTTTAGTTTTCTGTTTCACTCCTTGGCTACAGACCAACTTAGAGCTTGAAATTTCACTATCCACCGTCTTGCCATTTTCACACTGAACCTGGCTTATTTTTGAATTTCGTGTCGAGCCAGACCTGTGGCCTTTGTCGCTCCGTAATACTATGGAGATATCAGCCCTGGCATCAAATGCCTCCGCTGTCTGATCATCCTTATCACCCTACAACCACCCAACTGTGAGGCGATCGGCTCCCCTACATAACAGTCGCCCCCGGCAGCCGGGTCCCTAGCGGAGCTACAGCATATGACACCTGCTGTCCCCAGCGCTGTTAATGGAACCGCATCATCAACTTCCCGGGTAAAAGCTCCCCATCGGCTGTCTGCTCTAAATAAATGCATCCCCCGCAAGGTAAATCACTCAGTGGAATACCCGCAGTATACATTTGGCACTGCCCTTCTGGCTCTGGTTTTCTAGACAAGGCATCAGCATTATCATGCTTTTTGCCAGGTCTATGTATAAGTGTCATGTTATACTGGGATAACTCTTCCATCCACCTCGCTAATTGCCCCTGTGGCTCATGAAAATTCAATAACCATGTTAAGCTTGAATGGTCGGTCCGTACAGTAAAAGCTCTTCCAAGCAAGTAGTGCCTGAACTGCCTAGTGAACCTCACAATAGCCAAAAGCTCTTTCCTAGTTGTACAATATCTTCGCTGTTCTTTAGTTAAAGAATAGCTGCCATATGCCACAACCTTTTCTTCACCTTCTTGCAACTGCAAAAGTTCTGCCCCTATGGCAAGATCTGATGCATCCATGTCAAGAATTAAATCTCCTTCCTTTCTTGGTAACGCCAACACTGGTGAGTGTGTGAGAGCCTGTTCAGGTAATCAAAGACCTGCTGCTGCTCTTTTTCTCACTTAAAATTGTATTTTCCCACTGCTGCATACAGAGGTACTGAACACAGTGAGAAATCTTTCACAAAACTCCTATGGTAGTTTGCCAGGCCAAGAAAGCGTTTAATATCTTTTGAACATTTTGGCACTGGCCAACCTGCCACAGTTTCTTTCAGTATCTGCTTCTGACATAGCCAGTGAGTCTCTGCTAACTTTTCTACCAAGGAATTCAACCTCTTTTTGAAAGAACACACATTTCTTTGGCTTAAGCTTAAGGCCGTGCTGCCGAAAGCGGTTGAAAGCCTCACCAAGATTATGAAGGTTAGATTCGAAGTCCTGTCCCATGACTAATATGTCATCTAGGAATGCTAGGACTGTTTTCCAGCAAAGACCTCTCATTACGAGGTTCATCATCCTGGAATATGTTGCAGGAGCATTGCAGAGTCCGAAGCCATCTTTACATGGTCAAACAAACCATACTTTGTGTGGAATGCTGTTTTGCGCCTATCTTCTTCCTTGACAGTGACCTGCCAATATGCTGAATTGGCATCCAGTTTTGACAGGCTTAGCGTCCTCTGTGTCTATTGCATGTTCAATCCCAGTGAACGTCCCCAGATCAAACTCATCTTTTGCAAACACATCTTCATAGCAGTTTAGCAGATGCACTAAGTGCTTTTTGTGCTCCTCAGTTAGGTGTTCTGCTGATTTTTTAAAAGTGCCTTCTAAATGTTTAGGTACCATATTTTGTGTATCTATTGAACACTATAACTTTCCACAGTTTTCGAGATATACTCCCCAACTGGATATACTCTCCCCACTTCTCGGCCCTTTCTCATTGTGAGATACCTATCTGATGTATTCACAATGCACATGAAAGGTTCCAAACCTCTAAGCACAACTCTTGGACCAAACACTTTAAGTCTTTCACTGAAATAATCAGGAAGAGATGTGTTCATTTTGCATTTCATACGTACCACGGACTGCGGTGGTACAATACGCCTGTGTGCAACTATCATCCGAGCGATCTGTGGATTTCCATCGCTAATAACCATGCTCATGGTTATTTCCTCTCCCTCATAAGTTAGAGTCCCATTTCCCATGTTTAATACAGCAGCCCCCCTGGTAAGGAGGTCAACCCCAATTAACATGTCCTGATCAATAGGTGCTACATAGATTTGACCATTATAGTGTGAGCTACCAATCGTTAACTTAATTGGACCTGTGACAAAACCCATCATTGTAAGTTGACGACCAGCAGTATCTAATTTAACATTATGCAATTTCGGAGGTGGCTTTCTCAACTTTGAGAAAACCCGATCGGAAACAATCGTCACTTCTGCTGCAGAGTCGACTACTGCTTCAACTTGATGTTCCCCTATAAGTATAGGGATTGTGAAGTCAGAGGCTGAATATACACACTTTGACTGACATATCTTTTGATGTAGAAATTACCCTATCTGAAGACTTATTCTCTCTTTCCTTTACAATTTATGAAGAGTCAACGGGATACTTTGGTTTGAAAACATTTAATTAGTTTTCCCCTGAGAAGCCTGCATGCTGTGATTGTAGGGTTGGGATTCGGCCCCTGTTGCCGACCCATTGTTGTTTGAAGACTTTTTCAAAGGACATTCTCTGCAAAAATGACCTTCCTTATCTCAAATCCAACATTTCCTAGGTGTTTCAGTTACCCATCACCATTCCCCCTCCACCGTGACTCCTTTCTACACTTTAATTGCTCTTTTACCTCCGCCCTATCCAGTTGTAACTGAGCAAGCATAGATTCAACTGATTGTTTTTATCTATCTTTCTCCGGTACTACACTGACTTGTACACTCTCTTCGTAGTCTGTAGCACTGGATGACGGACTCTTTTTCCCACAGTGTTTCATTGCTTGTTTCGGATGCTGACACAAACAAACCTTATTTATCGCATCCTCTATTGTTCTGAATGACTGCATGAATGCAGCATTACCTGCCTCTGTATCAAGAAGGCCCTGACAGAACCTAGCAATCGCTTGCTCATTTGAGTACGTTTCCGGGAGTTGCCGGAAAGTCTCAAGTCGCAAGTGACTGCACTCTATCTGCCAATTCTTCCAGAGACTGCCTTTGTCTGGACGGCTAAATAGAATTTAGCCTGTACCGCGGCTGGTAATTCTTTAGCTCCAGTTTACGATATGACATAGCAGGGTCACGTCTCAGCAACATCGCCCCATATGACAATGCCTGATCTGTCAGACAGTGTATAAGGCAATCTCTACAATCTATTTCAGTCCATTCACTGGCTTCAGCATACCTTGTAAATTTCAAATGAAATGCATGCCAATTAGTCTTACCATTATAGATAAGAGTCTTTTGGCTAAAATACTTGCCTTTTGTGCTGCACCATGATGTCTTCGTTTAACATGCTGAGTAGGAACTTCGCTTTCCTCACCTGAACTCTCATGCCAAGTCGGGTATCCGGGTACATGTGCCTTCTGCGGCATGCGCACCCTCTGACTACATTGTTTGATTGTTCTGGTTGGTGTTGCATCCTATGCAAACGCCTCACTCTCAGAGTCAGACTCAGTATCAACATGACTATATGTAAGCCTTGTTGTTCTGCCTTTACCATGCCTATCCTTTACCTGTCTAGGTTTTGCATGTTTCATTTCACCTACATGTCTTAAGATCATGTTTAGTGTGGCCTCCATTTTCATGATTTGTGCCTCTGGCGAATTGTCAGGCAAATCATACTCCGGAACACATGGCAAATTTGATAGGGAAGCTGTTTCCATGTCTCCCTCTTCCAATTTAGTGATAACAGTGTGTTGGGTGGCTAAAAAGCCAGCCTCATTCCCCGATGTCACACCATCAATGTCACTTTCAACCCGGGTCTCCACCATTCTCTGATTTGTCTTGAGATGGCGGGGCCGGAAATCAATCATAAAAGCCAAATCATTCGGAATATCTTTCCTTAAAATTACTTCCAATATAGGGCGGGTAATATCAACATCTGCCTCCCTTAATGCTATTATGCGTGATGCAAGGTTCAGGACCAATACCACTGATCGCACGCAGATCACTGGCATCACATTCATTGACCTTAATAGTGAATTCAGGGAGCAGCTCATCTTCCTCATACTGAGACATTCTTTATCTTACCCTTACCACAATACAAAAATGAACAAGTAGTGAAATAAGCACAAACCTCTGAGTATTAAAATTAAAAACCTTGGACACTACAGTTATTTGCACAAGAAATATTCAACAGAACCACCTCCAAACCAAATTTTCCTCTTTCTCTCCTATTTCTTATAGCCAGCCTGATTTAACAATAGGCTACAACCAGAAATAATGACAGAGTACTGGCTCGAAAGTAGTTTTCCAAAAAATAGCAATGACGCCAGTCTAAAATGGCGGACCCTTTTTAGCACGACTTTTGAAAAAAACGAGAGCTATTGTCATGACCCTGGCGTCGTCGTCGGCGGCGTGGTCGTCCGGTTAAGGTTTTTTGTTCAGCTCAGCTTTTTTTCTGTTTTCTAACAAACTACTACTGTTAAAGTCACTAAACTTCATAAACATAATCAAAATATGTTAAATAATAAAAGTATATAGCTGGAAATCTTTATTTGTTTCACTTAAAACTTCAAAACGTAAGGTTAAGGTTTTTTGATTAGCTCAGGTTTTTGACAATTTTTTACTCATGATTTTTCTTATCTTAAAAACCTTTTCTTTTTTTTTGCTTGAAACTTCACAAACTTGCTGAGTGTCTTAAGTTGACCTTATATAACAAGTTTCATAACTCTGTAAATAGTATTGACAAAATTATCTCCCCATTTCGATTTAGAAAATCTACTTTGAAGGGAGAAAAATGGTGATAACTGAAACACAATTTAACCTATAGCTTTGAAACTTCTTAAACTTATTCAATGTCTTAACATAACTTGATACAACAAGTTCCATAACCCTGAACTTAATATTGACCAAATTATCCCCCCTTTTGGACTTAAAAAAATCTACACTGAAGGTGTTGTCATCCGGTTAAGGTTTTTTATTAGCTCGACTTTTGAAAAAAAACGAGAGCTATTGTCATGACCCTGGCGTCGTCGTGGGTGGTCGTCCGGTTAAGGTTTTTTGTTTAGCTCATTTTTTTATTTATTTTTTCTCCCTATCAGTCGAGCGTCTGTGCCGTACGCGGTGCTCTTGTTTTCTCTTTCCAAGTCGCCGATGTTTTCTTTTGGCGCCTCACAGCTACTTTCGCTTATAATGGGTCGTTAAACACCGCTGCTACTAGTGTTGGGCCATCGGTTCCATTTTTACAATCGATTATCGGTTACAATCGCTTTGCCTCATTCGATTAGACATCGATTATATAATCGGTTCATACAGTATTGTATTGAACAAGCCTCAATGTTCGCAATGCTTCTTATTATTTATGTTTGATAAAAAATATACCAGCTTAATGTCTTGTCTTGACTATAGGTTGTACCATTTTATTGCCAAAAAAAAACTTTGTTTCGATGTCAAGTTGTTGTATTTACATGCTAGCCCTCAAGAGTAATCTCCCTTGTGGAAGCGAATATTAATCAAACATAAATGAAGCAAAAAAGATGAACCGATTGATAATCGATTGTGGTAAAATGCAATCGATTATCGCCAACGAGATGCATATCCGATCAACTTTCGATTATAATCGATCATTGGCCCAACACTAGCTGCCACCAATAAAGTGCTCACCAGGTAGCGTAAATAGTGAGCAAGATAATTTCTATAGGATAAATACCTTATATCTTTCTATCTTGCGCTGTAATATCTAGTGTATCGGCCGTTCGCTTTCGGTTCCAATTATCAAATGACCGAGGCGCCCTCTCATGGCCAGTGTGCGCATTTCGCGGTGACGTCACTCGGTCTTCCGGACCAACACGACTAAAGCCGATCTCACTACAATATTCATTGTCATAAAACATGTTATTGTCATTATCTTCATACAGAGCATCCACTCGCCCAGAAAGTGAATCAACCTTCTGGTTGATCTTTGAAATATTCATTTCACATAAAATCAACGAGGCTTCTTTGTTAAATGCTGAAGACCCAGTTTCCTTACTTGTTGATGCCGATTGTTCTGTTTGTTTTGTCTTCACCAACTTTGCTGTTGCAGGTTTTTTCTCTTTTTCAACATTATGTGTAATATTGGCCGAAGCCGTGTAAAAGATAGTTGGCAAACTTTTAGCCATCTCTCCTCTCTTTGATAACATAGCGTCAGCCATATTGTTTCCAGAAATCACATGTCTATTTTGCAGGGATTTATGAGTAGACGTCATCAAAACATGACGATAAATTCCCGCCAAAGGTCATATGATACCCAAGAAATACCATGTGCTTCCTAAATTTAAGAAACGGCCAATAACGGTCGACACCCTGCAACACAATTATGCAAATGAACCTCAGCGAGGTCCAATCATATAACAAGGATTGTAAATGATCAATACTGCATACAGCGCATGCTTTAGACTGGAATCAGTCTATGAACTAAGCCGGCGCGAATTGCGAAATGCACTATGCTTTTTGCGAAATGCTTCTTGCTTATTATGAAATGCTTCTGATTACTCTATACGAAATGCTTCTTGCTGAATGCGAAATGCTTCTTGCTGAATGCGAAATACTTTTTGCTTAGTGCGAAATGCTTCTTGCTGAATGCGAAATGCTTCTTACTAAATACTTTTTGCTCCACAAAGCTAGGAGGTAACTCTTTTCAATGATATATGGTGTTCTACATGAGAAACGCTTAGAAAGTGTGTCAATTGAGGACTGAAACTGGTCGATTTACAAGGAAACAAAGAAGGATTTTTGTTGGTGTATTGTAACCTCTATGATACTATGAATAACACGTGTCACTATAAAAAGATGCAAAAGAATGCGAAGTGGCAACTAGACATATCCCATTTTGAATGTCGCATGAAGCATTCATTAAGGAGCATTTCGCATTCAGAAAAGAAGCATTTCACATTCAGCAAGAAGCATTTCGCATTCAGCAAGAAGTATTTCGCATTAAGCATTCAGCAAATTCTCATTCAGCAAGAAGCATTCAGCAAGAAGCATTCAGCAAGAAGCATTTCACATTAAGCAAGAAGCATTTCGCATTCAGCAAGAAGCATTTCGCATTGAGTAAGAAGCATTTCGCAATAAGCAAGATGCATTTTGAAATTCGAAATTCGCATGGCGCGCCGGCTTTCTATAATGAACAGTCACCATAAAATAATTTAAAAACAAATGAATTATGTCTTTGTTCAAATAACAGTAACTATAATTGTGAAAAGAAGTACAATTCTGGGAGGCTGGCAGATCACAACAAAGTGATGTTAGAGCTCTAAATTAGGGGCATTTTTCATGATCTAAAATCCTTATTTGACATTCAAACCCTATGTTGTGGGTACCCATAACATAGGATTTGAGTAATAAGATAAATATTGTAGGTAAAAGACCTGTTCACTCCCTCTTATTTAGTGACCTCTGTTAACTAAATCAGACAGATCATGTTAATCCAACCAATCAATATGATAGTAAGATCTGGAGCTCTAGATAAGGTGTATGTTGTATGAACTAAAATCCTTACTTGACCCTATAACCCTGAGGTTTGGTGGGATAATAAAAGAGATGTTGTGGGGAAAATAAATGTTACACCCCTCCTAATCTGGACCTCTGTGGTACCAATTAAAGTTTCTTGAGCCTGAGGTAATCAAGAAATACCATATGTTTGAGGACATCAGAAAAATAGATCTCTTCATGTACGAAAAACCAACCTATCCCTTTGCCGCATAAAACAAATCTACAGCAGATGACTTTGCTAGAATTCATTCAAACATATTGAAACTCTCAAAAATATCAAGGATAATTATTGAATTTACTTGAAAACGTTGTGGCAAAAGGAAAAATTGCTCATTATGATCAGAAAGTGTCTATACATATACATGTATGTGGAAAAGGGTTAAAGACCAGTTCTCCAAACTCTGCTATTACCAGTATATGCTTGTAAGAACATGGGTGATCTTCACTCTGATCAGATTGTATGGAGACATATTCTAATCTTCATTGGATATTCAAAAATTTACAAAAGTTGGTTTTTGCAAAGGCAGATTTTCAATGTAGAGGCATTTTGATGCATTGCCTCTGCTGAAGACTACTTTTGGAAAAAGTGTGGCAAAAGAAGAAATTCCTCACAATGAATTGAAATTCTTCTTTTGCCACAATGTTTCCAACTCTATTCAATAAATATACTGTTATTATGTCTCCCCCATACATGGGGGTGACATATTGTTTTTGCCCGTTCCGTCCGTCCTTCCGTCTTTCCGTCCTTCCGTCCTTCCATCCTTTCGTCTGTCACACTTGTTTCCACTCAATAACTGAAGAACGCTTGGGCGTAGGAACTTCATACTTGGTATGCAGGTTGGTCATGACCAGTAGCTGACCCCTATTGATTTTGATAATAGAAGGTCAAAGGTCAAGGTCATGGTGACCTTGTGAGGTAAAAAATGGTTTCCGCTCAATACCTGGAGAATGCTTTGGCAGAGGAACTCCATACTTGGTATGCCAGTTGGCCATGCCCAGTAGAAGACCCCTATTGATTTTGAGGTCAGTACGTCTAAAGTCAAGGTCACAGTGACCTTGAGCTGAAAAATCGTTTTTGCTTGGGCCCAGGAGCTTCATACTTGGTATGCAGGTTGGTCACCACCAGCAAATGACCCTATTAATTTTAAGGTCACTAGGTCAAAGGTCAAGGTCACAGTGGTCAAGTCACGTCAGTCACACTTGTTTCCGCTCAATAAGTGAAGAACGCTTGGGCGTAGGAACTTCATACTTGGTATGCAGGTTGGTCATGACCAGTAGATGACCCCTATTGATTTTGATGTCAGAAGGTCAAAGGTCAAGGTCACTGACCTTGTGAGTTAAAAAATGGTTTTCGCTCAATAACTGAAAAACGCTTGGGCCGAGGAACTCCATACTTGGTATGCAGGTTGGCCATGCCCAGTAGAAGACCCCTATTGATTTTGAGGTCGGTACGTCTAAAGTCAAGGTCACAGTGACCTTGAGCTGAAAGGTCACAGTGACAATGAGCTGAAAAATCGTTTTTGCTTGGGCCCAGGAACTTCATACTTGGTGTGCAGGTTGGTCACCACCAGCAAATGACCCTTTTAATTTTAAGGTCACTAGGTCAAAGGTCAAGGTCACAGTGGTCAAGTCAAGTCATGCCCAGTAGAAGACTTGATTTTGAGGTCAAAGTCAAGGTCACAGTGACCTTGAGCTGAAAGGTCACAATGACAATGAGCTGAAAAATTGTTTTTGCTTAATAACTGTAGAATGCTTTGGCCATGGAAGTTAATACATGGTGTGCAGGTTGGTCATCACCAGCAGATGACCCCTATTGATTTTGAGGTCACTATGTTAAAAGTCAAGGTCATGGCTACCTTCAGCTGAAAAATGGTTTCCGCTCAATAACTAAAGAATGCTTATGTCGAGGAACTTCATACCTGGTGTGCAGGTTGGTCCTAACCAGTAGATGACCCTTATTGATTTTTTGTTTGATTTTGAGGTCAAAAGGTAAAGGTCACAGTAACAATGAGCTGAAACATTATTTTTGCTTAAGAACTAGAATGCTTTGGCCATGGAAGTTAATACTTGGTGTGCAGGTTGGTCACCACCAGTAGATGACCCCTATTGATTTTGAGGTCACTAGCTCAAAAGGTCAAGGTCATGGTAACCTTCAGCTGAAAAATGGTTTCCGCTAAATAACTAAAGAATGCTTATGCCGAGGAACTTCATACCAGGTGTGCAGGTTGGTCCTAACCAGTAGATGACCTTTATTGAATTTGTTGTTGAGGTCACAAGGTCAAATGTCAAGGTCACGGTAACCTTCAGCTGAAAAATGTTTTTTACTCAATAACTCAAGATCGCTTACCGGTATTCCCAGGAACTTCATACTTGGTGTGCAGGTTGGTCCTAACCTGTAGATAACCCCTATTGATTTTGATGTCAGTAGGTCAAAGGTCAAGGTCCCGGTGACCTTGGACTGAAAAATGGTTTCCGCTCGATAACTGAAGCTAGCTTGGGCCCAGGAATTTCATACTTGGTGTGCAGGTTGGTCACCAACAGCAAATGATCTCTAGGTCAAAGGCCAAGGTCATGGTAACCTTCAGCTGAAAAATGGTTTCCGCTTAATAACTGAGGATTGTCACTGTTGCTTCATCTCCAGTCCAAAACTACAAAATTCATCTCCATTTCTTTTCCTCCCCTACGACCACAAGCGCTTTTTCAAAAAAGCAATCTCTAGTTTTAAATGGTATTCAATATTTTTGCCTAGATGTTTACAAAGTCGTCTGCTGCAGATTTGTTGTATATGGGAAAGAGGTTAATTAATATTGAAAACAAGCAGACTGTCTTTTAAACAGGAAGTTAACCTTTGTAGTAAGCTTTTGTTTGAATTAATAACCTAATATTTACATTTTGAATTTTGATGCATTTAATTGAAGGGATAATCTATTTTGAATCTTCAGTTTGCGAAAAAAAAAAGCATTACAAAATGTCCCTAAAAATTAATCCATTGCAAGTAAAGGGACACTTGTTCTTAATGTACAATTTCTTGTTTCCCTAATTGTTTACAATTATTGTCTGTTACAGATAACACCTACAATTCTTTCTATTTAAGAAAGATCTGGAGTAATACACTTTCCCACTTGTAGATGCATGATTTTGTCACATCTGTAACAGATGACTTTTGAAAACACTGTTGCAGAAGGAGAAATTGCTTATAATGAGCAATTTCTCCATTTGACACAATGTTTTAAAACCTTTTTTAGCTCACCTGAGCTTTGCTCAAGGTGAGTTATTGTGATCGCCTTTTGTCTGGCGTCCGTCGTGCGTCGTGCGGTGTGCGTCGTGCGTCTTCTTCTCCTCAGTAACCAGTGGGTCAATTTGGATGAAACTTCACAGAAAGAATCCTCTCAATGACCTCACCAGAATTCCTTCAAATTTTTGGGATCCATGCAAAATTCTGGTTTGCATGGCAACGAAACGAAAAAAACTTCAAAATTCTTCTTCTCCCAAACTGCTTGGCCGATTTTCAAATAATTTTGTAGAAATGTTCCTTGGCTGACCCTCTATCAGATTCCTTCAAGCCATGTTGATTGGTCGAAAAACATGGCCGCCAGGGGGGGCGGGCTATTTTGCCTTATATGGCTATAGTGCAAACTTAAAAAATCTTCTCCACCAGAAGTGTCAGGCCGATTTTCAAATAATTTTGTAGAAATGTTCCTTGGGTGATCCTCTATCAGATTCCTTCAAGCCATGTTGATTGGTCAAAAAACATGGCCGCCAGGGGGCGGGGCTATTTTGCCTTTTATGGCTATAGTGAAAACTTAAAAAATCTTCTCCTCCATAAGTGTCAGGCCGATTTTCAAATAATTTTGTAGAAATGTTCCTTGGGTGACCCTCTATCAGATTCCTTCAAGCAATGTTGATTGGTTGAAAAACATGGCCGCCAGGGGGCGGGGGCTATTTTGCCTTATATGGCCAAAGTGAAAACTCAAAAAATCTTCAACATCTTCTCCTCAGTAACCAGTGGGTCAATTGGGATGAAACTTCACAGAAAGCATCCTCTCAATGACCTCACCAGAATTCCTTCAAATTTTTGGGATCCATGCAGAATTCAGGTTTCCATGGCAATGAAACGAAAAAAACTTTAAAATTCTTCATCTCCCAAACTGCTTGGCAGATTTTCAAATAATTTTGTAGAAATGTTCCTTGGCTGACCCTCTACCAGATTCCTTCAAGCCATGTTGAATGGTCGAAAAACACGGCCGCCAGGGGGGCGGGGCTATTTTGCCTTATATGGCTATAGTGCAAACTTAAAAAAATCTTCTCCTCCAAAAGTGTCAGCCCGATTTTCAAATAATTTTGTAGAAATGTTCCTTGGATGACCCACTTTCAGATTCCTTCAAGCCATGTTGATTGGTCAAAAAACATGGCTATTTTGCATTACATGGCTATAGTGAAAACTTAAAAAATCTTCTCCTCCAAAAGTATCTGGCCGATTTTCAAATAATTTTGTAGAAATGTTCCTAGGGTGACCCTCTATCAGATTCCTTCAAGCCAAGTTGATTGGTCGGAAACTATGGCTGCCTGGGGGCGGGGCTTATATAGCTAAAGTGAAAAAAAAAAAAAATCAGGTGAGCGATTCAAGGGCCATCATGGCCCTCTTGTTTATATTTACACTTTCAATTTTAAAGATTTCCCCTATGTTTGCCATTATGCTGTCAAAAATTTGCTGCTGCAGATGTTTTGTATGTGGGAAAGGATCCACCTATCTTTTTTCTGTAAAGGGTGTTTCTCCTACATAATGTAATCATATCAAAAGGCCTGGAGGGGATAATTAATTTGATCCATTAACCCCTATAGGAAACTTAGGTCAGTTACTTCATAATTCAATTAACACTTTTCCACACAAGGAACGAGTTTTTAAAAAGGTGAGTTCTTGGTCCCATATCGATGTCTTCTGGCAAACTAAGCAAAAGTGTGCATGTGGAAGACAGTGGTGCAGATGTAGAACATCGGTCTCTCGCACCAAAGGTCCCGGGTTCCAATCCAGTGATGAGGAAGTTCTGCCTTTGGAATTTTTCCACAAAAAAAGCCAGAGAACTGGTTTAAGTCTCAAGGAAGCAGACATCGAGCATGAATAATATAAGCTGAAGGCTTGTTGCAATCCATGTAAAATAAATATGTTTAAAAATGTGCCCAGGGTATGACCTAATTAAGACATGAACTAGCCATATCTCATCAGCCAAGAAAACATACTTCATCTAAGCTTAAACCTTTCCCTCATATAGACGCTTTCTACCACTTCTGCAGCAGACAGCTTTTGAAAAAATAGTGTCAAAAGAAGAAATTGTTCTAAACGAGCAATTTCTCCTTTTGCCACAATGTTTTCCACTTTCAGTCATCAATTACAGAGATTTCCTATTTTTTGACAAAATATGTTCAAAGTCGTCTGCTGCACAATTGTCAAATGAGGGAAAGGTTTTAATGTATGTAGGTAATGACCTTTATCAGGTGATTACAGGACTGATGATGAACATGGATGTATTGACTGGTGCCAGCTTTTTAGCTCACCTGAGCTTTGCTCAAGGTGACTTATTACAGGACTGATGATGAACATGGATGCATTGACTGGTGCCAGCTTTTTAGCTCACCTGAGCTTTGCTCAAGGTGACTTATTGTGATAGCCTTTTGTCCGGCGTCTGTTGTGCGTCAACTTCTTCACCTCAGTAACCAGTGGGTCAATTGGGATGAAACTTTACAGAAAGCATCCTCTCAATGACTTTAACAGAATTCCTTCAAAAAACTTCAAAATTCTTCTTCTCCCAGACTGGTTGGCAGATTTTCAAATAATTTTGTAGAAATATTCCTTGGATGACCCTCTATCAGGTTTCTTTCAAGCCATGTTGATTGGTCAAAAAATATGGTCACCACAGGGTCGGGGCTATTTTGCCTTATATGGCTATAGTGAAAACTTAAAAATCTTCTCCTTAGAAAATGTCAGACCGATTTTCAAATAATTTTGTAGAAGTGTTCCTTAAGTGACCAACTATCAGATTCCTTCAAGCCATGTTGATTGGTCGAAAAACATGGCCGCCAGTCGGCAGGGCTATTTTGCCTTATATGGCTATAGTGAAAACTTAAACAATCTTCTCCTCCAAAAGTGTCCGGCCGATTTTCAAATAATTTTGTAGAAATGTTCCTTAGATGACCCTCTATGAGATTCCTTCAAGCCATGTTGATTGGTTGAAAAACATGGCCGCCAGGTGGGTGGGGCTATTTTGCCTTATATGGCTATAGTGAAAACTTAAAAAATCTTCTCCTGCAAAAGTGTCAGGTCGATTTTCAAATAATTTTGTAGAATTGTTCCTTGGATGACCCTCTCAAGGATTAATCTAGGTTTTTGGGGAAAGTGCCCTTTTGGTAAAAAGGGGATTTCTTTTCCCTAATAGGGGAAAAATACATAAACGGACTGTCTCGATGTTTGTTATATTATGTATGTGTAATATATAGCTGAATATTATTTCTTAGAATAAAAAGACAGTATAACATGTTGAAGATATTCTAAAGAGTTTTATTTTCACAACTTCAAGAAAACTTCGAACAGTTTGTTCAGATCTGACAGTCTTGATACTCAGTCCCATGCCAATATAGACCAGGAAAAATGACATGGGTACACTATGAACTTGATGACATGGTGGATTTATAAGTCAATTCTCCTTGTCTTCATATTTATGAAGATGTCCACCATGTTATCAAGTTCATAATCACTCCACTCTTCTTTTCCTTCTCTATATATTCTCATACACTTGATATTAATAAGGTGAGTTTGCATTATAGTGCCATAGTGTTTAGGGGAATTTTAGGGGAAATAGGGGAATTTCAGTACATTTTTCTCGAGGGGAACGTGCTGTTTAACGGCAGCAAAATAAAGCTAGATTTGTCCCTGCCTCTATCAGATTATTTCAAGCCATGTTGATTGGTGAAAAAACATGACCACCAGGGGGCGGGGCTATTTTGCCTTATATGGCTATAGTGAAAACTTAAAACTTCGAAAGTGTCAGATTCCTTCAAGCCAAGTTGATTGGTCGGAAACTATGGCAAACAGGGGCCGGGCTTATATGGCTGAAGTGAAAAAAAAAATCAGGTGAGCGATCAAGGGCCATCATGGCCCTCTTGTTTAGTTCCATTGGCTGAAAGACAGTCAAGCTTATGTCATGGCGAATTGTCAGGTGTGTGTGTGTTTGTGTGTTAACATTTTGCTTCAAACAAATTCCCCTCTTTAACCACTTGGCCAATTGGGATGAAGCATCGCCTCAATGTCCATTCCTAAATTCCTTCAACTTCTTTTGATCCATTCACAATTTTGGTTTCCATGGCAACCAAAAGAAAAATATTTAAGAAATTCATCTCCCAAACAGGTTGGCCTATTTTCAAATAATTTTGTAGAAATGTTCGTTGAGTAACCCTGCTATATTCGTTTTCCTTCAATTTGTTTGTTTGTTTGGAGTTTAACGCCGCTTTCAACAGCTTTGGTCATATCACGGCGGTCAGTGCACCTACCCATGTTTTCCTGGCTTTCCTACACCAGTACTTACACAACATTCTTTCGAAGCCACTGACTACTTTCTCACATAGATCAGAGGTGAGAGGCGATGAAAAATCACCCGAAAGAATGTCGCCGCAACCGGGTATCGAACCCGTGACCTCCAGATCACGAGTCAGATACGCTACCAATTGAGCTACCCGGCCGGGCCGTTTTCCTTCAAACTACCTATGTTGATTGGACTTTTGGTGAGGACATTGAGAAGATGCTAGCTGCTAAGTTTCATCCCAATTGACCCACTGGTTACAGAGGAGAAGATGTTGACCAGAGACGAAGGCTGGAGAAAGGGGCGATCACAATAACTCGCCATTTATTCCTTTTGCAGTATACCATTCTTCAATTTGAATCCTTTCTCACATGCAGCCATCTTTTGAAATTATTGTGACAAAAGAAGAAATCGCTCATGATGAGTAATTTCTCTTTTTTGCTAAAAATTTTAAGCTGCATTCAATAGTTTTACTTTACTTTGTAGAGATTTGTCATTGTTTGGGGTCCGCCGCAGATTTGTTGTATGTGGAAAAGGGTTAATATATCTTAAGGGATAAAAAGGAAATATGTAAAAAACAAAGGTATAGTTCAGGATCTTTTGCATTTGTTCTAATAGGTTAAGTTATTCATATGTAAGTTTGTTTGTTTACCCCTTTTTCAACATTATTTCAGTTATATCACCGCACCTGTTCACTTATACATGATCCCTGGGTAAACAAACCAGTACTAGGCTAGGAAATTGTGCCTTGCCAAAGGGCATTCCACCATGACTCGTGACCGGGATCGAACCCAGGATGCTCATTCCAAATCCCTGGCACTAACCACTCAGGCATAGCATATTCCTCTTATTGATAAGTAAATGAACACAACATGTTAAGTTTTAATCATTTACATGATACAGATGACTTGTGTGACCCTCTTTAGCAAACAATTTTTGAAAACCTTTTGGAAAAGGTTTAGTCCTGAAATTATTATTGCGCGGGTGCATTAGCACCAGTGCATATATTGGTTGTGAAAAAACTGTCACTGGTGCAATGGTCTTGCGCATGCACCATGTTAATCATCTTGATCGTGCCTGCACCATATTTTACCATCAGCTCGGATATTTCCGTAGCAGTTCGTCATTAGACTGGTTCTCGTTTGAGTTTGCAATAGAATATTAAGATTAGTAAACCAGTCTATTTATATGCGAGTAGTTTTTAGTTCTATTGGCCAAAGGCCAGAAGAGCTTATGCCGTGGTGTGGTGTCCATCGCGCGTGTGTCCGTGCGTCCGTAAACAATTGCTTGTGAATGCGATACATTCTTCAGTTTTGATTGTATCTCTATCAAACTTATACAGTAATTAGATATCCATGAGAGCTCGGTTCTTTTCGCAAACCAGCCAGATCCGCCCATACAAGACTGGATTATGGCCCTTGAAATTGTCAAAATTGCTATAATAGAGCTTGTGAACACAATAGAGGCTCCATTTACTATCTAAGTTCACCAAACTTAGATAGTAGTTAAATATTGATGAGAGCTTGGTTCCTTTCGAAAACCAGCCAGATGTGCCCTTGCATGACTGGATTATGGCCCTTGAAGTTGTCAAAATTGCTATAATACAGCTTGTTAACGCGATAAAGTCTTCAGTTTTGATTGTATCTCCATCAAACTTATACAGTAGTTAGATATCTATGAGAGCTCGGTTCCTTTTACTAAACCAGCCAGATCCGCCCATGCAAGACTGGATTAAGGCCCTTGAAATTGTCAAAATTGCTATAATACAGCTTGTGAACACAATAGAGCCTCCATTTACTATTCGATCTTCACCAAACTTAGATAGTAGTTTAATATTGATGAAAGCTTGGTTCCTTTTTTAAACCAGGCCGGATTATGGCCCTTGAATTTGCCAGAATTGCTATAATAGAGCTTGTGAACACAATAGAGGCTCCATTTACTATCTGATCTTCACCAAACTTAGATAGTAGTTAAATATTGATGAGAGCTTGGTTCCTTTCGAAAACCAGCCAGATGTGCCCTTGCATGCCTGGATTATGGCCCTTGAAATTGTCAAAATTGCTATAATGCAGCTTGTGAACAAAATAGTGCCTCCATTTGCTATCCAATCTTCACCATACATACATGCTCTGGATTGAAAATGACCAAAGGATCATCCAAGTAGAGCATAGGCCC
The DNA here is from genome assembly GCA_031761405.1 of Serripes groenlandicus. Lineage (NCBI taxonomy): Eukaryota > Metazoa > Mollusca > Bivalvia > Cardiida > Cardiidae > Serripes > Serripes groenlandicus. The sequence goes on along the minus strand of JASEVX010000001.1, from coordinate 174,126,057 downwards.
TCATGGGCCTCTTGTTTTATAATTAAAATGTAAATTAAAACCATAGTTTTTAGCTCACCTGAGCTTTGCTCAAGGTGAGTTGTTGTGATCGCCTTTTGTCCGGCGTCTGTCGTGTGTCGTCCGTCAACTTATTCTCCTCAGTAACCAGTGGGTCAATTGGGATGAAACTTCCCAGAAAGCATCCTCTTAATTACCTCACCAGAATTCCTTCAAATTGTTGGGATCCATGCAGAATTCTGGTTTCCATGGCAACGAAAAGAAAAAAAACTTCAAAAATTCTTCTTCTCCCAAACTGGTTGGCAGATTTTAGGGTGACCCTCCATTAGATTCCTTCAAGCCAAGTTGATTGGTTGGAAACTATGGCCGCCAGGCTTTTATGGCTCAAGTGAAAAAAAATATAAAATCAGGTGAGTGATCCAGGGCCATCATGGCCCTCTTGTTTAATAACACCCACCGCTGCCACCATTTGTAACGTGTACCGGCGTTAAGCCATCGCAGGTCACCCATCCAGGCACTAACCGCGATGAACGTTGCTTAACTTTATACAAAGGTCAACCACTCTACCAACGTCACTATAGCAAGGCTGTAGAAGTGATATTTATACATATCGATACCTACCCGGCTCTCATGCATCACAAGGCTTTTGTTTGTGATGCAATCAAATGTACTGTTCAGAACATATTAATTTCTGTGATTGGCTTAAATACTGCATCTAATTTTCATATCTGACCCAGGAATGCAAGATACAAATTAAAAATCACTCAACCAGTATGACTTCTGTGTACAGTGAAGACAAGGGTAAGTCTGAATATTCTCGCAGTCTCACAAGAGTCTTCACTGCTTGTGTATATGTAATAAATACCTAAATGCATCTTCTTAAGAAAAATTGGAAGTGGTAACCACAGTAAATATACACCTATATAAAATATTGGTGTTTAGAGGCTGAATTTGCTAACAGCTGTTCTAATATAAAACAATTAACAACTTACAAAATAAATTACTAAAAAATCAAATTACTGAATATGATAATTTACAACAGTTACTGTAAAATGAATTGAATTGGGATTCATTGATATGAAGTGCTTATGTTTACAAATAATGTAATGCCTTATTGATTTGACAAGAACTGAGATTAACAGCTATGCAATAAAAAACCTTTACTTTACCAGGTGCATCCAACACTGACAAGTTTACCCTTTCCCACGTGCAACAAATCTACAGCAGACGACTTTGAAAACAAAATCAAAGCATAATTTCTGAATAGAGGTGAAAACATTCTGGGCTAAAGGAGAAATTGCTCTTCATAATTTTCACCTCTATTCAGAAATTATGCTTTCATTTTGTTTTCAAAAGCCACAATGTTTTCAAAAGGAATCTGCTGCAGATACATCAAAATATGTCTGTATATGGGAAAGGGTTAATGAAATAGAAACACCATCAGCAAAAAAAGGTTTCTTCTTAAATCATTGAAATGGTACAAACATAGTGGAAGCATGATTTCCGAATAAAGGTTCAAACATTCTGGTAAAAGAAGAATTTGCTTATCATGAGCAATTTCTTCTTTTGCCAGAATGTTTTCAAAATTAATCTGCTGCGGATGCATCTGTATGTGGAAAAGGGTTAATGAAATAGAAACACCATCAGCGAAAAAGGTTTTTCTCACATCATTGAAAAGGTGCAATAACTGCTAGAAATAAGTTTTCAGTTTCTGCTATTTTTTAGCTCTACTGGCCAAAGGCCAGAAGAGCTTATGCCGTGGTGTGGTGTCCGTCGTCTGTGCGTCCGTCTGTAAACAATTGCTTGTGAATGCGATACAGTCTTCAGTTTTGATTGTATCTCAATCAAACTTATACAGTAGTTAGATATTCATGAGAGCTCGGTTCCTTTCGCAAACCAGCCAGATCCGCCCGTGCAAGACTGGATTATGGCCCTTGGAATTGTCAAAATTGCTATAATAGAGCTTGTGAATTTCACAATAGAGGCTCCATTTACTATCTGATCTTCACCAAACTTACACAGTAGTTAGGTATCTATGAGAGTTTGGTTCCTTTTGCAAACCAGCCAGATCTGACCATGGAAGACTGGATTATGGCCCTTGAAATTGTCAGAATTGCTATAATAGAGCTTGTGAACGTGATAAAGTCTTCAGTTTTGATTATATCTCAATCAAACTTATACAGTAGTTAGATATCCATAAGAGCTCGGTTCCTTTTGCAAACCAGCCAGATCCGCCCATGCAAGACTGGATTATGGCCCTTGAAATTGTCAAAATTACTATAATTGAGCTTGGAAACACAATAGAGGCTCCATTTACTAACTAATCTTCACCAAACTCAGATAGTAGTTAAATATTGATGAGAGCTCGGTTCCTTTCGAAACCAGCCAGATGTGCCCTTGCATTACTGGATTATGGCCCTTGAAATTGTCAAAATTGCTATCATACAGCTTGTGAACACAATAGAGCCTCGATTTACTATCCGATCTTCACCAAACTTAGATAGTAATTGAATATTGATGAGAGCTCGATTCCTTTCGCAAACCAGCTATCCGATCTACACCATACATACATGCTCTGGATTCAAAATGACCAAAGAACCATACCAGTAGAGCATAGGCCCTCATGGGCCTCTTGTTTTAGGTAAGCGTCACAAAGCAATCCTAATCTCATTGCAGGACTGTTTTCAATAGAATCCGTGGTTGCATCATTCTAAGCTCAAAATCACCCAAGAATTTGGGAATACTGCATTTTATTGGCTCTATTTTACATCATACTCTTTTTCCGTTTGGCTGTGTTTCAGGAGTGTTATTGACTTGAATATTCTTATCCGGCCCTGGAAATAGAAGTTTAATAGATGATCTAATTGTTCTCAGAACTGCATCAGGTCTAATTTAACAGGTACTGTCAAAATTCATTGATGATCTAATTGTTCTCAGATCTGCATCAGGTCTTATTTAACAGGTACTGTCAATATTAATTGATGCTTTTACTTTTCTCAGAACAACATCAGGTTTAATTTAATAGGTTGACAGTTGAAATTATTTTGGCATATGGAGAAATTGCTTGTTTTGAGCAAAGTTTTCTTCTTGTCACATGTTTTCAAAAGTCATCTGCTATTGCGACATCAGAAAAACATCTATATGTGGGAAAGGGTTAACCCTTCCACACTTGCAGACACATTTTGACACATCTGCAACAGTATTTTTTTGAAAACAGGTTGATAAAAGGAGAAATTGCTCATCATGAGCAATAATTTTACCCTTTACCACAGTTTGTTCAACTTGATTCAATAATCATTTAACCCCTTCCCTCATAAGACAATTCTGCAGCAGACGACTTTGAACATATTTTGTCAAAAAATAGAAAATCTCTATAATTGAATGGATAACCTATGACTAAAAGTAGAAAACATTGTGGCAAAAGGAGAAATTGCTCCTTTTGAGCAATTTCTTCTTTTGTCACTATGTTTTCAAAAAGCTGTCTGCTGCAGAGGCATCAGAAAACGTCTATATGAGGGAAAGGGTTAAAGAGATTTACCATACTTTTGACTAAAAGTTTGCTAAATCCCCTGCTGCAGATTTGTTGTATGTGGGAAAGGGTTAATTACAGGATAAGATGGGTTCAATATTGCATGAACAAGCCTATTTCAGTTTTTGTGACTTTTCTTCCCCACTTTCCTGTTGGCTAAAATCTGTATAACACAAACTTAATTTTCACCCTTTTTCAAAACGCAAAAAAATAATGAATATAGATATGAAAATGTTATAGAAATTTCTCAAAATGAGCATTTTCTCCCCTTACTACAATGTTTTCAACACACATTGGTATGTATCTGTGGGTAGAAAGGGGTTGATTATGGGGAAACACCCCAGTGGATAATTACTTCTGAGCCAATGATATAAAATTGTCATTAACCTTATTTGTTCATCAGCAATCCAATGTGGGAGTATTTCCACGGATACATTGTAACTGTTGACGCTTGCTTTGTTAACGTGTCTCACACCGGTATGAAAGTTATAGACAAAGTAGATTATGTTTCTGTTTGAAAGAAATTGTTTGGTTAAGCTATGTCGAACTTAAAAAAAAAACTTGTGAACACTGTAGAGGCCACAATTTTCATAAAATCCTAAAAGTTCTTGAACAAATCTGAAACTTGGTAATTTTGGTGTCAAAACTAGGTCTCTATAGGTAAAATGTTGGAAAACCCTTGCGAAAACTATAGAGGCCACAATTAATTTTCATAAAATCTGTTGCATAAAAAGTTCATGAAAAAATCTGAAACTTGGTCATTTGGTGTCAACACTTAAGGTCACTATAGGTAAAATTTTGGAACAACCTTTTGAAAACTCAAAGAGGCCACAATTTTCATACAATCATAAGAGTTCATGAACAAATCTGAAACCTGGTCATTTGGTGTCAACACTTATAATAGTCACTATAGGTAACATTCTGGAAAAGTGTTGTGAAAACTCTAGAGGCACCACCGAGCTTCCATGAATTTTATTTTAAAATACAGTGGAACCTGTGTATAAAGACCACCCATGGGAAAACAACAATATGGTCTTTTTCACAGGTGGTCTTGCAGGGTATGATGATTTATGCAGAAAAAGATTGGGAAACTAGAAGTTTAGTTGCTATAGACAAGAAATTGCTATATTAAGGTGGTCTTTAGCACAGGCTTGACTGTATTTCTTTTTTAGTTACTGTCATTACCAATAATAAATTAATTAGTCCAAGCATCAGTTTTACAATTTCCCTTTTAGTAGGGGGATCTCAATTCAATGTAATTGAAATATTCAAATATGTTTTCATTTTACATTAGCTCCAAAAATAAAGCTAGCGGTAAAGAGGATTTGCAAAATGAGCCTAGTGACTTATTAGTTCCCTAATTTTGGGGGACTATAGGTTTGGTTGATTCTGTCTGTCTGTCAATCTTTCAGTCCATCAGTCCGTCAGTCCCACCTAACCTTGTCCGGTCTGCATCTTAACCATCCATCATAGGATTTCCAAGGAACTTAGCACAAACATTCACCATGATGAGGCGGAATGTCACGCACAAGACCCAGGCCTATAGGTCAAATGTCAAGGTCACAGGTCAAAATGAGTACTGTTTGATAGGACTGTACCAGGTGAAGTTGTCCGGCCCGCATCCTAACCATCCATCATAGGATTTTCAAGAAACTTGACAAACCATTCACCATGATAAGACGGCGTGTTGTGCTCAAGACCCAGGCCTGTACCTCAAATGTCAAGGTCACACTTAGAGGTCAAAGGTCAAAATGATTTCTGTTTGATAGGACTACCTTGACCGGCCCACATCTCAACCATGCATCATAGGATTACCAAGTTACTAGGCACACATGTTCACCATGATAAGGTTGCGTGACACCCACAAGACCCAGGCCTGTACCTCAAAGGTCAAAGTCACACTTAGAGGTCAAAGGTCAAAATGAGTACTGTTTGATAGGACTGTACCTTGTCAGACTCACATCTCAACCATGGATCATAGGATTCCCAAGTTACTGGGCACACATGTTCACCATGATGAGGTGACATGTGGCTCATTGGTCAATGTCGAACTTAATGGTCAAAGGTCAAAATGAGAAATGTTTGATAGGACTGTAGGATCAAGGTACATTTTTTATCCAAAACGTATGCAGTGCATTGCTGTTTTTGTCCAAAAATGCACATATAATACACAATGTGCTGTCCTCGTCTGGTAAAGGACTATTGTATTGCTTGCAATACAACATTAACTTGTTTTCATGATTAAAGAAATGCAATAATAATGTCATAAACATAGACTAACTTACACTCAAAGTACATTCGCCTACTAATGAAATATGTGTCTGTTTTTAACCCTTTCCCTCATACGACAATTCTGCAGCAGACGACTTTGAACGTATCTTGTCAAAACATAGAAAATCTCCATAATTGAATGGATAACCTATGACAAAAAGTGGAAAACATTGTGGCAAAAGGAGAAATTGCAAGAAATTCTTGCAAATGTTCACAATGTTTTAAAAAGTTTTCTGCTGCATTAACGTCAAGTCATCTGTAGTAGGTAAAGGAATAATAGAATAATACATGTAGTTATCATTAAAGCTGAATTCTGAAATTCCCAAAATTATCAAATAAACCAAGAGCTTGATATTTGTCCATATTTCCACACATTCTTTCTTTTTAGCTCACCTGTGCACGAAGTGCTCAGGGTGAGTTATTGTGATCGCCCTATGTCCGGCGTCCGTCGTCCGTCGTCCGTCAACATTTTCTCCTCTGTAACCGGTGGGTCAACTGGGATGAAACTTCACAGAAAGCATCCTCTCAATGTCCTCACCAGAATTCCTTAAAATTTTTGGGATCCATGCAGAATTCTGGTTTCCATGGTAACGAAATGAAAGAAACTTCAAAATTCTTAAAAAATCTTCTCCTCCGAAAGTGTCAGGCCGATTTTCAAATTATTTTGTAGAAATGATCCTTGGGTGACCCTCTATCAGATTCCTTCAAGCCATGTTGATTGGTCGAAAAACATGGCCGCCAGGGGGGGGGGGCTATTTTGCCTTATATGGCTATAGTGCAAACTTAAAAAATCTTCTCCTCCAAAAGTGTCAGGCCGATTTTCAAATAATTTTGTAGAAATGTTCCTTGGGTGACCCTCTATCAGATTCCTTCAAGCCATGTTGATTGGTTGAAAAACATGGCCGCCAGGGAGCGGGGCTATTTTGCCTTTTATGGTTATAGTGAAAACTTAAAAAATCTTCAACATCTTCTCCTCAGTAACCAGTGGGTCAATTGGGATGAAACTTCACAGAAAGCATCCTCTCATTGACCTCACCAGAATTCTTTCAAATTATTGGGATCCATGCAGAATTCTGGTTTCCATGGCAACGAAACGAAAAAAACCTTCAAAATTCTTCTCCTCCCAAATTGGTTGGCAGATTTTGAACTTATTTTGTAGAAATGTTCCTTGGGTGACTCTCTATCAGATTCCTTGAAGCCATGTTGATTGGTCGAAAAACATGGCCGCCAGGGGGGGCGGGGCTTTTTTGCCTTATACGGCTATAGTGAAAACTTAAAAAATCTTCTCCTCCAAAAGTGTCAGCCCGATTTTCAAATAATTTTGTAGAAATGTTCCTTGGATGACCCTCTATCAGATTCCTTTAAGCCATGTTGATTGGTCAAAAATTATGGCCGCCAGGGGGGGCGGGGTTATTTTGCCTTATATAGCTATAGTGCAAACTTAAAAAATCTTCTTCTCCAAAAGTGTCAGGCCGATTTTCAAATAATTTTGTAGAAATGTTCCTTGGATGACCCTCTATCAGATTCCTTCAAGCCATGTTGATTGGTCAAAAAACATGGCCACAAGGGGTCGGGGCTATTTTGCCTTTTATGGCTATAGTGAAAATTTAAAAAATCTTCTCCTCCAAAAGTGTCAGGCCGATTTTCAAATAATTTTGTAGAAATGTTCCTAGGGTGACCCTCTATCAGATTCCTTCAAGCCAAGTCGATTGGTCGGAAACTATGTCCGCCAGATGGCGGGGCTTATATAGCTAAAGTGAAAAAAAAAATCAGGTGAGCGATTCCAGGGCCATCATGGCCCTCTTGTTCTGAGTTGCCACTGACAACGAGGTCTTGTATCAAATGCTTTGATGAAGTGGTATTCTTAGATGCCTGTGTAATCTTCGAAGGGGGTATAGAGGAGTCACTGTGTCGGGCTGGCTGACCGTCTGTTTGTCTGTCTGTCGGTCAGTCGGCCGGAAGACATATTTTGTCCGGCCTATTCCTTACAAACCACTTGGTGGAATTCAATAACATTTTACATGAAGCTTTTATACCAAGAGGAGATGAGCATAACTATTTTGCAGAGTTATGGCCCTTTTACTTATTAAGTTATGGTGTAGGTCAAGGTGCTGTTTAGGGGGTATTTATCATCTTCAGTGATAGTTGTAAAGGCACATATCTCATATTCATATAGGACTATTGAAAGTGAAATTAACGTTTATTAATGTGGGAAAGAGTTAATACAACATTTTCCTCCTGATCACACAATTAAAAGATCACCACTTTCGTGACATTACAAGGTATTGAATGTGAAAGAGAAAAATGACAATATTGCTTTTTTTGTCCTATGGACACTATAAGCTTTTTTGTAAAATTGTGACTTCAGGTTACTGCAATTCTGGTTCCATTCAATCGGTCTCTCTCTCTGCTACAACTTTATGACCAATATTGGAGAACTATATCATCAGAAATGCTGCATTAATCCTCTCCTGTCAGCCAAGACATTAAAACCGGCTATATGTGATGGGTTTTCCGATTCAGATGTTTCCGTAAAACACATACCTTTGGTAACAGGATATATGTATGCATGCTTATAAGGGCTTGTGTTTGGAGTTACAAAAATAATGATGACCGAAAATGGCCTTTGACATCTTTGCTTAAAAAAGAAATATATATATAGAATGATTTGTTACCTTCAGGTGGTTTTTTAACTGGTGATTTTATTAAGAGCATTTTGTGTTTGAAATTGTTTGGATAGTTTTAGCAAAAATGGCTTTAGTGTTACATTTGAAGTATGCTGAAAACGTTCCTGGAAAAGCAGATAGACTCGCCAAGGTTTCCTTCAGAGGTAAGTTTATTTTCAGCTTCCTTTCTCAGGATTTCTCCGGGGGCTTTTAACCTTTTCCAACATAAGACAAATTTGCAGCAGACGACATTGAAAACTCTATGCAAAACTATGGTAAATCTATATAAATGAAAAAGCTACTATAGAGAGATGAAAGAAATTGTGGCAAAATTTTAAAAGGCATCTTCTTCCTTATGTATCAAATTGTGTCTGCAAGTCGGTTAATGTATGTGTATATAGGGAAAGAATACAAATCATGTTCATAAAAATCTCACTATGGCAATTAACTTTACAGAAAAGTGAATATACATAATTAATGGACAGATTGCCTATAATACTGCAAAGTACAAAACAAGTTTCAACAAACACACAGTTACAGTAACATATATTATTAAAATATTTGTATGAAATATTCTGTGCTTTGAAATTGTACACATAATTTAACCCTTCCTCACCTATAGACGCTTTCTGACACCTCTGCAGGAAACAACTTTTGAAAACATTTTGAGAAAAGGAGAAATTGCTCTAAACGAGCAATTTCTACTTTTGCCACAATGTTTTCAACTTTATTCAGTAATTATACCTTCATTTATAGATATTTTCCATGTGTTTGACTAAATGTTTTCAAAGTCGTCTGCTTCAGATTTGTTGTATGTGGGAAAGGGTTAATTGAATTTATGTTTTTAAAAAAAAATCCCACTTTCATCTGCAGTAGACAACATTTGAAAACATTGTAGTAAATTTCTCTCTTGAAGAAAGATTTCTGGCATTTCCTTGGTTTAAGGTAAATTGTGAATATTCTTACCCATTTACTTATAATCGTATTTCCAGACCTTCTCTGAGGAAAGAAATGGAAAAATCTGAATTAAGTATTAACCCTTTCCCACATATGACAAATCTGCAATAGACGGCTATGAAAGAATACAGGCAAAAATGGGCATTTGCGACCAATGAATGTAAATTCGGTTCTTCACGTATACATGTTTAGATCTATTATTACATGGCAAGCAGAACTTTATATGCACTTGTAATAATTACACTTACATACATTTTGAAGCTTCTGTCAGACAATGTCTAAAAACATTTTAGCAAAAGGACAAGTTGCTCACAATAAGCAATTTATTCTTTTGCTTCAATGTTTTCAACTTCTCAAAGTTGTCTGCTGCAGATTTGTTGTATATATGGGAAAGGGTTTATGGACACCCGTCTAGGTTTCCTAAAGTTGTCTGCTTCAGAAAATGTCAAAGCGTCCCATCACAATTTTGTGTTTTGTCAAATTCAGGTAACAATAATACCTAGAGCTACTATTTCATATTGATTAATGAACTGTGTTCTCCGGTAACTCATAAGAAATGACAGTGAAGTTGGAAGTTTGAAAGGAAAATTACAGGAGATTGTCAAACGGGTATATTCCTGATATTTATGAACAATGACATTGTGTCTAGCTTTTTTCATTTTCCTAACTGCAAATGCATTTCGACGTATCTGCAGCAGACGACTTTGGAAACATCGTGACAAAAGGAGAAATTGAGCAATTTTTCTTTTTACCACAATGTTTTTTCAACTCTTTTTTATAATTTAACTTTCATTTAAATAGTTTTTCAATATTTTGTTACAATGATTTCAAAGTCGTTTGCTGCAGATTTGTTGTATATGAGAAATGTTCAAAGGTCATGTCAAATGTTAAAATATGCATCACTATAAAAAAAAAGATATGGAAAATTTCTTCGGAATATAAAACACCAGTACAAATTTCTGAGCAAACAGTGCTTAGATGTTTGGAGCTTATGCTCCTGAGAGACAAATATGCTGTCAATCTTGGGCTCAATCCAAGAACTTTATACTCTACTGACTGGGCTTGTTTCACAATTTTTCTCCAAATGTGATCAAGTTTTACTAAGCCATCATTTATGTTCAGAGCTAAGTAACCTTTTGTGTTGACTTCAGGCTAGCTAACTCACTTGAAACAGCAATTTCAATTGAATTCAAGAACATTAAAAGTGAATTTCCACAAGTTTGCATAGAATAGATGTTTTCAAATTCGTGTTCAGCTGATTTGTTGTATATGTGGGAAAGGGTTAGGGAGTGATTTTGAGACAAAATTAGGGGTGCTGGAAAAATTCATTGGCTGTGTAATTTGATAATGGTCCCTGTTCTAATTCTTCGGGATTTTTCAAGATTCAGCAGTCGGTGCTCAGTTTATGTCAGTCAGATATCCTCAATCAAACCTTTCTCACATCTCCACGCAATTCAACAAATCAGAAGTAGACAACTTTTGAAAACATTATAGCAAAAAGAGAAATTGCTCCATGTGAGTAATTCCTCCCTTTGCCATAATGTTGTCAACTTTATTTAATTATAATGACTTAATTTTCACATATTGAGATTTTCTATTGTTTGCCTTGATGATTTCAATTTAAGTCATCCATTGTGAGTAAATCTAGATGTGTTGTATGTGGGAAAGGTTTGATTCTGTGTGCAAAGGCAATTATATCTTATGCGCTTCCTTAAATTTAACCCTTATAATTGCAATGTTATAATTGCAATCAGATTTCTAAAAAGATTTGGGAAGTAAAAAAGGTATTTTTCATATAATTTGATCTGAAATGTTTGGGATTACTTCTTGTTTCATACCTGCTATCTTTCTCCATTCATTTTCTTAATTAATTTTTCCGGAAAATAAAGAAAGTATATTGTTTAGTCACATGGTGGGTTTCAAACCAATCAAAACAAAGGATACACATTGCATGCATTCAAACCAATTGCATTTATTTCACCATTGAACACTTGATATGAGAATACTTGTACTATTGTATTATTGCATTTGTATGGGAAACGAGTTTCAACACAATAGTTTCCAACAATCATGCAATAACCATTTTATTGTATATTTTGATATTGGTTAACGGTGCCTGATTGTTGTTCCCCATTTGGTTTCGACTCGAAATTGAATCGTTGACAAAATGATGTGTAATGCTTTTTCTAACAATGTATTTCATTAAGAACTTGTGTATTATCTTATTCTGGTATTCATGCACCAGAACATTTGTGTTCTTTATTACGATTTAGAGGTCCCTTTTGACCTCACAGTATGTTCAGTAAAACGAACACAAATCTTCTATTCTACACTGATAAACTTCACATCAGAGAATGACAAAAATAATCTGAAGACCTACCTTTAAAACAATTATTTGCACATTCATCTTAGCAGTTATTAAATCCGAATTGATTTTGTTTGTCATGTTTTATTGAGATCAACTTATATAGATCGTCTATGACTATCAAAAACAACTAGGAATTATATAAAAGCGTATGGCAAAATGTGTACAGTTTGCAAATACCAATGTCATTGAAATACACGTCACATTATTACGTCAGGAACTATTATCCCTTTCCCAAATACAACAAATATGCGGCAGAATTAAGACTTTAAAAATGTCTTCTCAAATATATGGAACATTTCTGTAATTGTAGGATTGGGTTTTGTGTACGTCTACCGATTTTTCATAGCGTGTCAATGTACTAAGGATTTGCTAAAACATTGTTATGGTCTCTAAATTCATAAAAGGCTTGATGGGAGGGCCCTGTTACATTACTGTATGGAAATAGTTCCGTCCTTAGCAGCAGGTAAAAAATATCTTAGTGCAATATCGATGCATGCAATATCACTGCATGCCATAATTGGACTGATATTGCATCATTTTTTCAAATGGAAAAAAGAAGGAAAAATATCAAAGTATACAATAATTTGCGATATTATTAACCCTCACATTTTGACTAGATAGCAGCTGACGACTTTTGAAAGCATTCAACGTTTTCAACTTTATTCAACAATCAAGCTATCTTTTATGGAGATTTTTCAGGTTTTTGTCACCATGTTTTCGAAGTCGTACGTCGACTGCAGCAGATTTGCTATATGTGGGAAATGGTTGAACCTACTATGTGTAAATGACAATCTGCTGCTGACACAATATATATACGCTCTAGTACATGCTCTTCACCCTTTTCCACATACAACAAATCTGCAGCAGACGAATTTAAAAATGTCTACTCAAATATATGGAAAATCTCTTTTATTGTAGATATACTGAAAAAAGTTGAAAACTTTATGACAAAAGGAGAAATTGCTTGTTTTGAGTAATTTCTTCTTTTGTCACAATGTTTTCAAAAGTTGTCTGCTACAGATGCCTCAGAAAGCGTCTATATGTGGGAAACGGTTAAGTATGATCACTCGATATAGAATTCTGGTATAAAAAGGTCACTGATAAATAAACCCTTTATTTCGACTGAACAGTATGGTACCAGAGTGAGCAACGCAATTAATATTTTAACCTTCTGACCAAATTAATAGATTAAAGGGCACTTAGGTGTTTTATGTCCACTTTCAACAAAATTTCAGGTATATTATGACATTTCCTTAGTAAAAAAACAGTACTTAACTGTATTAAATACGCTGAAAGAAATCTGCAGTGGCCGAGTGGTTTAAGCACCAAGCCTGGTGTCCAGGTTTTTGATACCCATTTGCAACGCTTCGGTCATGGTGGAGTTCCCATGGGCAAGGCACAGTGCTTAGCCTAGTACTGGTCTGTTTACCCAGGGATCATGAATAAGTGAACTGTCGCTATGATATTACTGACTTTTTTTTTTGAAAAAGGTGTAAACCTCAATAAAACAAAACTATGCTGAAATGGATGATCAGTATCTGTTGTAATGCTATTCCTCGAACTCTGAGCACCAACAGAAATGTTTATTTTTTTAATTATATTCAATAGAGATTTTGCATATTCTTGTCTGGAAATTTTCAAAGTTGTCGAATCTGCACAATTGTTGTATTGTCGGAAACGGTTAAAATAGAAAGATCTAATTTGGGGTTCCAATGAGAATTTACAGAACTTGTAGTGAATATTAAGACATGACATCGTGATTCGTGTTTTTTTTGTAGCTGACATTTTCCATTTTCTTTAACCCTTGCCATCATAAAGACGACTTCTGAGGCCTCAGCAGATGACAATTGAAAACTATTGTGACAAAAGGAGAAATTGCTCAAAATTTATTTCAGTACTTAAATTATACCTTCATTTATAGAGATGTTCCATTTTTTTTTGCTAAGATGTTTTCAAAGTCATCTGCTGCAGAATTGTAGTATGTGGGAAAGGGTTAATTGTGTAGAGTATAATCTGGATACTTGCAGTTTTAACTTATTTATTTTACATCAATTGCGAAACAAGCTTTCAACTTATATTAATCATTCTTGATGTCTGCTTCCTGGTGACTTAACCATGCAGTACTCGATCGCGCTGTGTGGAAAAATCTAAAAAGGCAGAACCCGCTCATCACACCACTGCACCACTGTCTTCCACACGAAGATACTTGTGTAGCTGACAATTTTAGAAGAATGTCTGAAAAGAAATATCTTCGACTGTATTGGTGCTATTCATGCTTTTTGCACATTGCAATAAATATAACTTTGTATTGGAGAAAATGGATTTGCCCTCCTAAATTTCAAGGATTAAATTCTCAGAACTATGAAAAAGGAAGAATTTTAATCAAGGAAAATGTTAGAAATAGAAGATAAAGTGGAACAAAATTACAGGAAAGAGGATTTTAGAAAAATGAATTAGCAATGGAGCCTGCTATTGATTTTACAGGTCAACACTTTTCTCCATTATAAATCCCTCCTATTTCTTGCCTCTGAAGCAGACAACTTTTTGAAAGCTTTATGAGAAACTGTCAAAATATGAAGAAGATGCTTTTTTCTGCACTCCTGTTTCTTGTTCTTTCTATATTGAGAAGAAATTGAGTCAACAGTTAGGAATAACTGGACAGGAAGCAGGAACCTGATACATTGCAACACCTAGAATAGGAATCGCATTTAAACACTAACTATAAAGAATTATTGTTAAATAACATTTTGATTCTAATAAAAAAAAAATCAAAGTAATCAAAGTCATATAAGTAGGATTCACAGGAAAACTTGATTTCAATAAACATAAGCAATGCAACCAGGTGTCATTGTACATTTCATTTTTTGAAAATGGCAAAAAAAACTTTAACTCTTACAGCGCCATGCAATAGCAATATCTAGCCACCCGCTTTTGAACATGCAAGAGTCTACTTTAAACAAGAGTAAATATACCTGGTTGAGTTTTGGCCCTTTCAGCATACTATTATCAAGTTTCCACTCCATACAGTTTAGGAGAGAAGTGTATCTTAACACAATACCTAAATAATTGATTCCTTAAAGGAATAATTTCTTTCATATCAAGCCTCATTTTGAAAACAATTAATGACTCTGGTGTCTCCGGCCATCTCACAGAATTTAAGTCACCAATTATGCTCAACGGGCTAAATAATATATTTTCACTATTGAGTTAAAACCTTGTATATTGTGCATATTAATGGCTTTCCAGACCGATGTTTTCAACATAGACTGTTATTCACACAAACAATACAACATAATGAGAATTTGCTCACAATGTGGAGTTACCTATTTTGCCACCTTAAATTGGTTTCAACTCTTTTCAAAAAAATTATTATCAATACTTTCATTGTTAGAGACCATCCATGGTTTTAGGTAGATGTTTTCAAGGTCGTCTGCAGCAGATTTATTGTATATGGAAAAGATTGATTGATTGATTTGGGTTTAACGCCGTTTTTAACAATTTCTCAGTCATATTACGGCGGCCAGTTCACCTACTCATGTGTTTCCTGGTTTTCTCACACCAGTACTCTACACAACAATCTTCCAAAGCAACTGGCTGCTTTTCCACATAGACTCACAACCCCTGGATTGACAGCCCGCGTCATTACCGACTGAGCTATCGGGACTCGACATATGGGAAAGAGGGCTTATAGTATAAAAGGAAGACAAGCTAAATATTTTCCATATTTTTACCAGAATGTTTTCAAAGTTTTCTGCCGCAGATTTGTTGTTTGCGGAAAAGGGTTGAAAATGGTGGTGATAAGGGGCATATTTCATGTTCTAAAATCCTTATTTGACCCTCTAACCCTATGTTGTGGGTACTCAAAAGAATGGTCTCAGCATTGGTAATTTACCCATCATATGAATGAGGCACCATTGGAAGCAGAGAAAAATGCCGTTCAAACAAATCAATACTTTTGCAGTAATATTTTCAAAAGTTGTCTACTGGTGATGTATGAAAAGAAAAATTTCTTAGCGGAATCGATTGAACTTAATTCAAATACACAGACAGTATACCATCCAAACGTCAAACTTCATATGAAAAAGTGATATATCTTGACCTCTATTTCAGACTTTTATTTTTTGATAAAAAAAAGAAGATTGATTGTTAATTGTTTTATGCCGCTTTCACAAATTTTCCTTGGTAATTTACCATGCAGTACTACTGGTTTATTATGTCTCCCCCATTACATAGTGACGTTTGGGCGTAGGAACTTCATACTTGGTATGCAGGTTGGTCATGACCAGTAGCTGACCCCTATTGATTTTGATAACAGAAGGTCAAAGGTCAAGGTCATGGTGACCTTGTGCGGTAAAAAATGGTTTCCGCTCAATAACTGAAGAACGCTTTGGCTGAGGAACTCCATACTTGGTATGCAGGTTGGCCATGCCTAGTAGAAGACCCCTATTGATTTTAAGGTCAGTACGTCTAAAGTCAAGGTAACAGTGACCATGAGCTTGAAAGGTCACAGTGACAATGAGCTGATAAATAGTTTTTGCTTGGGCCCAGGAACTTCATACTTGATGTGCAGGTTGGTCACCACCAGCAAATGACCCCTTTTCAATTTAAGGTCACTAGGTCAAGGTCACATCCGTCACACTTGTTTCCGCTCAATAACTGAAGAACGCTTGGGCATAGGATCTTCATACTTGGTATGCAGGTTGGTCATGACCAGTAGATGACTCCTATTGATTTTGAGGTCAGAAGGTCAAAGGTCAAGGTCATGGTGACCTTGTGAGGTAAAAAATGGTTTCCGCTCAATAACTGAAGAAAGCTTGGGCCGAGGAACTCCATACTTGGTATGCAGGTTGGCCATGCTCAGTAGAAGACCCTATCAATTTTGAGGTCAAAGTCAAGGTCACAGTGACCTTGAGCTGAAAGGTCACAGTGACAATGAGCTGAAACATTGTTTTTGCTTAATAACTGTAGAATGCTTTGGCCATGGAAGTTAATACTTGGTGTGCAGGTTGGTCACCACCAGTAAATGACCCCTATTGATTTTGAGGTCACTAGCTTAAAGGTCAAGGTCATGGTAACCTTCAGCTGAAAAATGGTTTCCTCTCAATAACTAAAGAATGCTTATGTTGAGGAACTTCATACCTGGTGTGCAGGTTGGTCCTAACCAGTAAATGACCTTTATTGAATTTGTTTGATTTTGAGGTCACAAGGTCAAATGTCGAAGGTCACGGTAACCTTCAGCTGAAAAATGTGTTTTACTCAATAACTCAAGAACGCTTATACCCAGGAACTTCATACTTGGTGTGCAGCTTGGTCCTTCCCTGTAGATGACCCCTATTGATGTCAGTAGGTCAAAGGTCAAGGTCGCGGTGACCTTTGGCTGAAAAATGGTTTCCGCTCAATAACTGAAGATTGCTTGTCCCAGGAACTTCATACTTGGTGTGCAGGTTGGTCACCAGCAGCAAATGACCCCTATTGATTTTGAGGTCACTAGGTCAAAGACCAAGGTCATGGTAACCCTCAGCTGAAAAATGGTTTCCGCTCAATAACTGAGGATTGTCACTGTTGCTTCATCTCCAGTCCAAAACTAAAAAAATCATCTCCATCATTTCTTTTCCTCCCCTACGACCACACAAATGGGGAGACAAGCGCTTTTTCAAAAGCAATCTCTAGTTTATCCTGATTCCAGCCAGTCAGTTGTATATATTGCCCACCCCACAACCCAGAGCCCCAAAGAGGGCAGTCATTACTACCATCTCTAAAATATTTGGTATGACCTGGCTGGGGATCAAACTGCAACCTCCTACTCCCGATGCAGACGTTCTACCGCAGCATCTGTTGACTGAGGCGCAAAAAAAAACCAGTGAGAAAAGGAGAAGTGTTTCATTCATGAAGGATATTATTACATATTTATGAAGGTTATCCAGCCTGCCAGTCAACATGTATGGTGGAATGAAACAGGGAAATCTGAAACTACCATATTAATAATTGACAGATGCTTACAGTTCCTAGTTCAATTGATCCATTTCACAATGGAAACCAGGGGCCTTGGATAAAGAGAAATACTATTTTCTTTATTCAACAATATCTCTCTTATAATTATAACTCAAACAATTAAATCATGTTGTGGGTACCCAAAAGAAAAATCTGGTTGAGCCAATTTCATTGGATACTCAAAATTTAGGATCTGAGGTGGAATTGAGTTTACATAGAATAATTGCCCCATATCTGGAGTACTGGAAAAACCTAGAATTAATTAACACTTTCCACTTGTAGACACATTTTTACTCATCTGCAGAAGACGACTTTTAAAACATTGTGGCCAAAGGTGAAATTTCTCATGATGAGCAACTTCTCCTTTGGCCACAATGTTTTCAACTCTGATTTATTGCGAACTTTCATTTTTTTGTCAATAAGTTTTGAAAGTCATCTGCTCCAGGTTTGTTGTGGGAAAGGATTAAAAACCTTTATAAGGCTATGAAATTATAGGCAATCATGGAAGGTAAATTTACTATAGAAAATGATTCCATTGACTGATAGGAGAATTAATCCCTACTTTTAAACGGTTATCAATTACATTAACACTTTCCCGCATGCTGAGATTCAGTTTGATGCATCTGCAGCAGACGTCTTTTTTTAAATATTTTTTGCTTTTCAAGAATAATTAAATTGCTTGTCATTAGCTTTTTCTCCTGCATCAATGTTTTCAACTCTATTCAAGAAGTCTTCAATTTATAAAGATTTTTCATATTTTTGCCTAGATATTTTCATTCATCTGTTTTAGATTTAATGTAAGTGATAAAGATTTAACCTATTCTATTTAATATGCGAATATTTCGCCTTTCTAAATTAGAAATATTTAAAGATATGTAAATTAAGAATATGAAATGATAAAAACAAAACGAATAAAATGTTTTGTAATTAGGTAATATGCATTGTAGACATTACTGCATAATTATACTAAAAAAAACAATAAATGTTTTTTTTCGCATAGGTAACAGGTGTGAGATTTTTTTTTTTTTTTTTTTTTTCAATAACCCATGAAGCTTTCTGAAATGAAACTGGAAAAATCCATGGGGGCCGCCATTTTTGATATGTATAAAAAGGAGACGTAAAACACAGATTGAAAATTATTGTCGGCTTTTTTTTTTTTTTTTTTTTTAAATCGGTATTTTGGGTATGTATAAAATGGGCAGAAAAACCCGGATTGAAAATTATTGTCGTCTTTTTAATCATTTTTTTTTTAAAATGATCATTTAAGTGCTGTGTTATGTGGGAATTAACATTTGTACGAAAAGTTAAAAATAAATGGAAATCTGTAAGAAATATGTTATCCCGTTCGTCAACTGTATCGTAGCCAAAGAAGGACGTGACGTCATTTCCTTTACACTTCATCTTGGCGTAACGTCGATGGAGCGACGTCGTTGCCCGCAAAAAAGTGATATCAACATGAAAGACCCCAAATTCCTATACATGAGCTATTGACCCACTCATTAAAAGTATAATTATTTATTAAACATTGTGGCAAAAGGATAACTTTCTCATAAGAAGCAATTGTTCTTGTGGCGACAATCTTATCCTAAATCGTCTGATGCATAGGCCTCAGAAACCGTCTCTAATAGGGAAAGGGTTTAGCAGAAATGTGACCCCTTACATAATTTGTTCCAGTCATATTGACTGGTTGAAAAAGGCAGTCGCAAGGAGGCATCAGAAAAGGGCTGATCTATTTGCTTCTTTGCCATAATGCAAGTGATCGATTAAGGATCATCTTGGCCCTCATGTTTTAACCTCGTTCATTATAAATATATTCCTTGATTTTCTGAAAGTCTTTACTTTATTATTTTCTGTTCAAATAATAGACAACAGCAATACGAATTCCAAATATGTTTTGATAATGCAAGAAACATGACATTAACATTATTATTGTCTAGTCAATTACTTATAAATCCTTTTTTATGGCCAAAGTATGCTCTTTAATTTTTGTTTATAATTATCTTGCGGTTTTTTTCGTAAATAGGTAGCACCTATAGATATATTATATATATATAAGGCCTCTCAGGTGTCATCGGTAATAGATAATTAAAGGATGGAAAGTCATCAACTGCTAACAGAGGCATATAGTAGTTACAGAGCAAATTAGCATTTTGATTAAGAATAGATTAAATCAATTGACAGTAAAACAATAAAACAGGGCAGACATAATGATGCTGGCATTATTGGTGTCACCATTATTCCACGCAGTATCTGTTGAAAATTTTCCATTGATTACCAAGGAAATTTCATTGAGCGCCCCATAAATATTTAATAGAGATTTTAATATCATAAATTTTCTGCAAGATTGATAGTCAATTAGGATTGTCTGCCTAGATGGATGGATCCAATAACATTGAATCTCATTTTATCCTTTCCTTCCATTAAATATCATTGTGTTTCCATAGCCATGATTTACCAGTGTTTTTATTGTTTATTTACTCCTTCATTTAGCTGGAAATCCAATTAACCGTTACCAACATACAACAAATCTGCGGCAGACGATTTGACAAAATCTAGACTTAAGTATGAAAAATGTATAGGTAATATTGTTGAATAAATTTGAAAACATATTATCTAATAGTCTTGAGATATTGATCATCATAAGCAATTTCTTCTTTTGCAACAAATATTTCAATTAAAGTCAACTGCTTCAGATGAGTCAAAATACGTCTGCAAGTGCAAAAGGGTTGGCTAAAGAATATGGAGAGCAATTACAATTGCCCTTGCTTTATCTTTGCCAACAGGGATGCCATCCTGTTGCAGTATGTTAAAACATTTGCTAGCAATTACAACCATGCCAATATTAAGTTGTCTGCTTCAGAGGCGTCTGTATGAGGGAAAGGGTTTATGTCTTTGGTATGAACCACAAAGATCAAACCCAGTTTATCAAGTAAGATAACTCTTGATTGAAAATATATTAAGTAAAATGCAACTGCAATTATAATACTTGTTGGCATGGTAATAATGTTTTTGAGAAAGTGTAGTCAATTATTTCAATAGCAATATCTGTGTCGGTGAGTTTTTGCCAAGGGACATATTTGTTGTCTTGAAAATCTTATTTTACTCTCAAAGTTTATGTTGTGGGTACTCAAAAAAGCATCTCATTATGAGGATTAATTGATTTTTATATTTGAAATATAGAGTTTGGTTGGATACAAGTGAGATATTATTGAAAAAATAGCAGTTTACAAGTCCTTATCAAGGCAACTGTGGGGAGAATATCATTAAAAAAAAATCCTTGCCATTGACAAAGACCTGAAGAACATTTTATTCCCTAGACATTCCTCCTTGTGTTTTGTTCTGTAAACAGTTGATGGGTAGTTTGTAAGTAATCTTTTCCCCATGTCAGTCTCAGATATCTTGGTGCAGACAGTATGTATTGTGTGGCATACTAATCTTTGTTTTTGTTCAGGGGACATAGGTTTTTTAGAGGCAACAACCATCTATATCTAGGCTTTGGATACCATGATAAGCAGCAGTAAACTGCTTTTTCCAGTTTCCTTTCAAAATATCTTTCTTGTCACAAGTAGTGTAGTTGGTTGTAGAGCGTCAGCAGGAGGTCTTATAGTAGGTTCCTGGCAGGTTCCATCCCTGGCCAGGTCATACCAAAAATACAGTCATGGCTTAGGCCCTTTGGCACCCAGGATTGTGCAGTTACAACTCGCTCGCTGTTGTCAGCATAAATGGAACAGTAGTACTGGTAACTTACCCAGGAACTCAACTATATAACTGAAATATTACCGAAAGTGGCTGGAAGAAAATATTTCTCACATCACTTTTTCCTTTCACTCATACTTTAAATCGTAATATCTAATTGTAACTTACCAAGGAACTCAACTTTATAACTGAAAAAATTATTAAAAACGGCATAAAGTAACATGACAAAATCTTTCACTCGTACATAAAATCTGAGTCGTCTTTAACTTTTTTTAAAGCAGTTTGAGGTTTGATAAAGTCACCTTAATCCCTTCCCACAGAAAACGAATCTGCAGCAGATGACTTTTAAAACGGCATAAAACACCAACAAGACAAACTATTTCAAGTAAAGCCGGTCAAGCTCTTAGTATTAGAAAACATTGTGTAAAATAATGAAGAACTGTAACATTGAAAGAATTATTAAATATGATCACTAGCATAATAATTATCATCTTGTAATATAGCAATTGCAAATTCGAATCATATGCTTTAGAGAAAAGTTCACTGAAATTCAAGCTATGGATAATTGTAATATGCATATCAAAATTATGTCAAGAGAATGGGAATGTTATCAGGTCTAAAACTAGTTTGAAGAACAAATTCCAATGATTTAATATTATTGCATAAAATCTATGTTTTACGCCCGCTTAAGGGATACAGAAACATTGCAAAAGCCGGGCGTAAACGGCGAGAAAACGTGTATAAACAAAGCGATTCTCGCGCGTACGTGCCGTTTCAGACCGGTTAGATGTTTTACATATGCATTACCCGGGCACCGTTAGTAAACAAAACATGGACGCTGCATCTCCCCTAGAATAGGAGCAATTTGTTGGGTTAACAATAACATCAGCTTCTTTAACTCGATAATCGGTAACATGCACTAGATTCACAGTTAAAGAGCATAAAATAATCCAAAACCATTTATTTAATTCGACCCGTGTCGAGTCAGCGATGGCAACCTTGATGTAGGCCCGGTTCGTGGATATGTAAAACATTACTTGTTTACTTTATGACGTCACATGTGTTTATGACGTCACATGTGTTATCGGGTCATGTTCATCGGCGGTTATCGTACAACTGAACGTTACAGCGGACTGTATGTTGGATATTTGCTCTTATTTTATGCAATAATAGCGAAAATACACATTTTCTCGGGCGTGAACATCTGCGGACGCCCTTAAAATGTGTTTATGCCCTCGTGCTTCGCACTCGGGCATAAACAGATTTTGCGGGCGTCCGCAGATGTTCACGCCCTCGAAAATGTGTATTATCCCTATAATGTTCCATTCAAGAGATACAGACTTTTGATGTTAAATTATTATTCTATCTTTTAAATATATTTTCTACTGAAATTTAGTGCAAGAATTAAACAGAAAAATAACAAATTTCACTGCACATGAATACTTGAAACTGTTTAAAAACATGCAATGCATGCAAGTTTACCCTCTAGTAGACAGCATTTGTATGTCATTTAAGCCTTATCCAACAATAGATGCTTTCTGATGCTTCTGGAGCAGACGACTTTTGAAAACATTGTGGCTAAAGTGAAAATTGCTCATGATGAGCAATTTCTCCTAGTACCACAATGTTTTCAACTGTATTTGATTAAAATACTTTCATTTATAGAGATGTTCCATATTTTTGCCCAGATGTTTCCAAAGATTTGTTTTATGTTCTAAAGTGTTAGAAATGAATGACACCAATGTGCTTAAGTTGTCCACCTATGTGGTGTAGTGGTAGAGCATCTGCCTCGGTGTGGGAGGTCACAAGTTTGATCCCTGACCAGGTCATACCAAAGATTTGAATTATTGTGGTAATGGCTGCCCTCCGTAGAACTCAGGGTTGCGGTTTTTGACTCAGACTGGCGGATGTCAGTATAAATGGACCAGTAGTACTGGTAACATACTCAGAAAATGCTGTGATATAACTTCAAAATTGTTGAAAGTGGCATTAAACACCAGACAATCAATTGTTTGCATTTTACGAACTTACAGACTTGTACTATATTATTATATTATATGAGACTTTGGTAGGGACCAATAGTTGGGTTCGATACTTCCCATTTTCAACTTCTTGAGGTTCAACTTCCTGAGGTTCAACTAATTATGTGATATATAACCCTTTCCCATATACAATTAATCTGCAGCAAACAACTCTAAACAAATAATGGAGAAAAATAAGGAAAATGGATAACTGAAATACCGTTTGAAAGCTGCATAAAACATCATCCAAACTAATAACAGTTGACCATGGCTGTCATGCCGCGACTTGGGATAGAACCCGGGACACACGGTTTCAAATTCCGAATACTAACCACTCAACAACAGCAGATTCCAGAACTATTTTTGTGAAGCGGAGATGTTTCACCAGTTAACCCTTTAAAACGTACGACATTTCTGCTGCAGAAGACTTTGAAAACATAGTGGCAAAAATGTGAAATATCTCCATAAATGAGAATTTAAACATTAAAAAGAGTTGAACGCAATGTTTTCAAAATTCGTCCTGCTCAGTCTGCCCTTTGTCATAAAATAACTCCGCTCTTAGCAGCCATTATTGTTTGATGTTATAACTGTATAATCTGACTATTAACAGTTGAATTGGCTATAAAGTAGCTTTGGATTTTGATACTTTGTACGTAAAAGGGGGGAAATGACGTGGAAAAAATATGTAACTGTCCTTTAACCCTTTCCCTCATATAGGCGCTTTCTGACGCCTCTGCAGCAGACAGCTTTTTGAAAACATAGTGACAAAAGAAGAAATTGCTTAAAACGAGCAATTTCTCCTTTTGCCACAATGTTTTCCACTTTTAGTCATAGGTTATCCATTCAATTATAGAGATTTTCCATTTTTTGAGAAAATATGTTCAAAGTCGTCTGCTGCAGAATTGTTGTATGAGGGAAAGGGTTAAAAGCAATGTCTCCCATTATCCTGCAAAACTTTTCAATCATCACCTACATTAGAAGTACGAAGTAGGGAAACTATATGATGCTAACCTTGAGGAACACTTTACTTTCCTATTACGTATAGACAAGATAGTCTGCTTCCAGAAAGATTAGATTATTTTTAACCCTTTCCCTCATATAGACACTTTCTGACACCTCTGCAGCAGACGGCTATTTGAAAACATAGTGACAAAAGAAGAAATTGCACAAAACGTGCAATTTCTACTTTTCCCACAATGTTTTCCACTTTTAGTCATAGGTTATCCATTCAATTATAAAGATTTTCTATTTTTTCACAAAATATGTTGAAAGTCGTCTGCTGCAGAATTGTCGTATGAGGGAAAGGGTTAATATCAGAAAATTCTACCATTCATAGCGATAATGACTTTTGAACTCATCAAAGGGTTACAAATACAACAATATGAAATTATTAAAGCTCTAAAGTAAAACCCAAACAATAGTCTTTCTGGTCAATTTCAGCAAGCTTTGTAGGATGAATGTTTGTTCAGAGAAATAATGGTGCTACTGTGTAAATAGTGGAACAGATATGATTCATTTGTCAATGAGGATTGCTGTCATGATATTCCTATCACAGGACTCTATGGCATTATAACACTTTTCCCGCATTCAGATGCTTTCTCATGCCTCTGCAGCAGACTATTGAGAACATTGAGGAAAAAGGAGAAATTGCTTCTTTTGCCGCAATGTTTTCAACTTCACTCATTAGTTAAATTTTCATTTGTAGAAAATATTCATATTTTTCCATTTATGTTTAACCCTTTCCCTCATACGACAATTCTGTAGCGGACGAAAATCTCTATAATTGGATGGATAACCTTAGTGACTAAAAGTGGAAAACATTGTGACAAAAGGAGAAATTGCACGTTTTGTGCAATTTTTTCTTTTGTTACTATGTTTTCAAAAAGCGGTCTGCTGCAGAGGCATCAGAAAGTGTCTATATGAGGGAAAGGGTTAAAAAGTAATCTGCTTCAAGCTGATGAAGGTGGCATAAAACACCACTAAAATAAAACAGTTTTAAACCACATACAGCCGCTTTCTAAAGCATCTGCAGCAGAAATATTTTACAAACAGTGTGACGAAAGGAAAATTTGCTCCAATCCAGAAGTTTTCTCATTCTGCTACAATTTTTATAACTCTATTTAACCCTTTCCCTCATACGACAATTCAGCAGCAGATGACTTTAAACATATTTTGTCAAAACATAGAAAATCTCCATAGTTGAATGGATAACCTATGACTAAAAGGGGAAAACATGGTGGCAAAAGGAGAAATTGCATGTTTTGTGCAATTTCTTCTTTTGTCACTGTTTTCAAAAAGCTGTCTGCTGCAGAGGCGTCAGAAAGCGTCTATGTGAGGGAAAGGGTTAAAAGCTTAACTTTCATTTTCAGAGATTTTCAGTATTTTGACCAAAATGTTTCATACGTCATCTGCTGCAGGTTTTATTGTATGTGGGAAAGGGTTAATGTACATTACAGCATTCAAACCCCAATAAGATCAATTTGGCTTTCTTAGTACTCATTTTAGACAACAAATCTTTGTTAGTAAATATCAGCCTCGTCTACATTATAATTAAGTCCTTTTGACAAAAAAAATAGAACCATTCCAAGCCCCATTATTTTTACCTTTATATAAGTAAAGTAAAGCGTATGATTATCAAGATGTCCACCCTATTGAAAGGGCAAGGCATTTTTCTGTCTTATGAGACACTTTAACATATGTTTCCCGTTTAGGAGAGTCAATGATATACCAAATCGCCTGACGCTGCCCATATATATTATAAAGCAGGTAGCGAATCTTGTTTTTTTCCAAAAATGCATATCCTTGTTTGACACAGGACTAATATCCCAAACAGCTCTATTTAATAATATTCATTTGGAGTGGATTAATGGAACCAGTTTTATTTCACTGCATTTTAGAAACTAATCCAATAATGTCATTCTCAAAGAATAAATCTTGGCTGTTTAATCCTTTCCTACTTGCAGACAGATTTAAACACATCTACAGTAGGTGACTTTTGAAAACAGCTATAGCTAGTGTAGCAAAGGATGAAATTCCTTTTCTAAACTTCTTTCAACAATATTCAATAATCATACTTTTGTTTAATTAGATGATTTTCTCATTTATGTCCAAAGACACCTGCTGTAAATTTTCTCTGTGAGAAAGTGTGAAATATCCAAAAATAAATTTTGCTTCCACAGAAATCCCTCCTGGGAATATTGTTTTCAAACTGGATTTCCTGGGTTGATGGTTTCTAGTTCAATGTTCAAAATTCAAATGTCAAATTATTTTTAAGTGAGTTGCAAGTGAGAGTAACAATTACTTCACATTATTTTGTTCACTTATATATATTGACAAGCCGAGATAACTTGGCTGGTTACAATCAGGGCTGGTCATCGCTGGGTTGTGAGTTCCAATCAAGGCTAAAATTGACTGCCATTGATTCATTCTTTCTGATGATTGTCAAATCTACAAATTGGCTGACATTAATTTTATACAGGAAATATAATCATAGGGCTAGATATATTAAGGAGGATATAAACTTGTCTTTTCCAATCAAAATCTCTATTATGACTTAACCAAACCCTATGTTGTTGGTACTTAACCCTTTCCCTCATACGACAATTCAGCAGCAGATGACTTTAAACATATACATGTATTGTAAAAAAATAGAAAATCTCTATAATTGAATGGATAACCTATGACTAAAAGTGGGAAACATTGTGGCAAAAGGAGAAATTGCTTGTTTTGAGCAATTTCTACTTTTGTCACTATGTTTTCAAAAAGCCGTCTGCTGCAGAGGCGTCAGAAAGGGTTTTTGGAATTTAAAATTGTAACTCATCTTATCTGGATCTCTGGGAATGTAATCATTATCTGAAAGAATGCTGTGTGAAGAACTGCATGGTGTGGGGTATAGCAAGGAAGCACTTTCAGTCAGTAATATGGCCTCCTATCTATAACAGAAATACTCTTGAAATGTGGTTTAACCCTTTCCCTCATACAACAATTCTGCAGCAGACGACTTTGAACGTATTTTGTCAAAACATCTCCATAATTGAATGAATAACCTATGACTTAAAGTAGAAAACATTGTGGCAAAAGGAGAAATTGCACGTTTTGTGCAATTTCTTCTTTTGTCACTATGTTTTCAAAAAGCCGTCTCCTGCAGAGGCATCAGAAAGCATCTATATGAGGGAAAGGGTTAAATTCCAGTTCAATGAATCAATAGAAACACTCAGATGCCATTTCAGCAGTCAGCATTTGAAAACTTCGTGGGATAAGGAGAAAGGGCTCCAGAGATAAATTTCCTGCAATGTTTCAAAAAGCGTCTGTATGTGGGAAAAGGGTTATAACGCTTTTCTTAAATTGATGTAGTATTTTCGCCAACTAGATTATTCTTAAATTGTTCAAAATAATATCATACTTACCTGAAATGGTTCAGAGTTATAATATTATTTGCTTTGAGAATAGATGGGTAAAATAGTGGAACTGAAGTGGAAATTAGGAAGTTTTAGTATGAAAACGGTATGGGAAAACAAAAAGAAACAGATTTTTTGAGCAAATGCCTCCTTTATGCACTATATGTTTTCAAAAGTCATCTGAACCTTTCCTGTACTGTGAGGGATAGAACAGTAACTGTAATAAAAGATATATCCGTTTTTATTATCCTTTGATGTCAAATAATTTAGACAAATCATACTTCAAAATTACGCTGTTGTCCCTTTCCCTCATTTAGACGCTTTTTGATGCCTCTGCAGCAGACAGCTTTTTGAAAACATGGTGACAAAAGAAGAAATTGCTCAAAACAAGCAATTTCTTCTTTTGCCACAATGTTTTCCACTTTTAGTCATAGGTTATCCATTCAATTATAGAGATTTTCTATTTTTTGACAAAATATGTTCCAAGTCATCTGCTGCAGAATTGTCGTATGAGGGAAAGGGTA
This sequence comes from Serripes groenlandicus, assembly GCA_031761405.1. NCBI lineage: Eukaryota > Metazoa > Mollusca > Bivalvia > Cardiida > Cardiidae > Serripes > Serripes groenlandicus. The sequence goes on along the minus strand of JASEVX010000001.1, from coordinate 174,097,640 downwards.
AAGGACAATTTTGCTTGATTCATCACACTCCTATTTTCTTCTCAATTTTGCCATATGATTCTTAACCCTTTCTGTCATACATCATGCTTTCTGAAGCCTCTGCAGCAGACGCCTTTTTGAAAACATAGTGACAAAAGAAGAAATTGCTCAAAACGAGCAATTTCTTCTTTTGCTGCAATGTTTTCCACTTTTAGTCATAGGTCATCCATTCAATTATGGAGATTTTCTTTTTTAAATATGTCCAAAGTCGTCTGCTGCAGAATTGTCGAATGAGGAAAAGGGTTAACCCTTTCTGTCATACAGATGCTTTCTGAAGCCTCTACGGCAGACGTCTTTGAAAATCATTGTAGCAAAAGATTAAATTACTCTCAATAAGCAATTTCTCATTTCGCTACAATGCTTTCAATTCTATAAAAAAAATACGATTTCATTTGTAGATAATTTTCCATATATAATTTGTCTTGCTATTTTTTATGTGGTCTGCTGCAGTTATGTCATATGTGGGAAAGGGTTAACACTTGCCAACAAACAGATACACCTGAAGCAGAAGATTTTCTAAATCTTAGTGGCAGGAGTTATTGCTCATAATGAGCAATTTCTCCTGTGCCGCAATATTTTCAACTCTAACCAATGGTAATACTTTCATTTTCCATATTTTTGCCAAGTTGTTTTCAAAGTAGTCTGTTGCAGATTTGTTGTTTATGGAGAGGGGTTAATATTTTAAGAGATATTGTATACACAATTATATATATGAATCTTAAGTGTTTTAATCTTACTGATTTTGCATCATGTGCCATTGACAAGTGGTTACAGTTACAAGTTACAGCTATGGATTTGTCGCGGTTTTTATCACTGCCGGTGTTGGTCAGTTTCAGTCAGTTCAATTGGTATCAAGCATTTCAAATGTATTGTTCTATCCTAGTGAAGGAAAAGGGGGACCAACAGCGAAAATAATGCACCAAAGTGGAATAATGAATTAATGGTGAATAACTAGCAAAGTATGATTGACTGCAGGACAATGATGCTTATTGTCTCTATCCTGTTTCCTCATAATGTTATATGCTTTATTACTTTTCTAACTCCACAATTTGAATTTCATAGCAAACTTAGTCATTTTTTGGAATATTTTGATGAAAATAGGACATAATCTCAACAAAACATTTTATTCTATGAAAACGTGACAACAATAACAATCGGATCTGGATTGGTTAAACTGTGACCGTTATATTTAGGTTGTGTGAACATCAAAAGTGACATAACTAGGACATCAATATCTAGTGTGACCACAGTTTGCCCTAATGACTGCTCTGTGCCCATGGGCAACGTCACCAGTACGCTATAAAACTTAGCCTCGAAGCTTGTTATTGTTCTGACGTCTCTGCAAATGATCCTATCAACCTGAAATAGACAATCATGTAAAACTTACCTCTGATTAGGAAGTGCAGTTTAATGATGGACAAAAAGACAAGGACTTAACCCTTTCCCACATACAATAAATCTTCACCAGACGACTTTGAAATAATCAAGTCCAAAATATAAAAAAAAAATTAAATGATAGTATGATTATTGAATAGATTTGAAAGCATTTTGACAAATGGAAAAATTGCTCATCATGAGCAATTTCTCCATTTGCCACTTTAATTTCAAAAGTTGTCTGCTTCAGAGGCGTCAAAAAGCATCCATATGAGGGAAAGGGTTAAACATTTTAGAGTAAAGAATGACATACCTGGCTTTTTGAAATTTCATTTTGTACTATCCAAATGGCAAACTCTCTTCTTTGCATTGTCATACAGCCCATCAAGTCTGATACTACTGCATTTTTAGCTCTACTGGCCAAAGGACAGAAGGGCTTATGTCGTGGCGATTCGTCTGTCGTCCGTGCGTGCGTGTGTGCATCCGTCCGTCCGTAAACAATTTCTTGTTAACACAATACAGTCTTCACTTTTGATTGTATCTCAACCAAACTTATACAGTAGTTAGATATCCATGAGAGCTCGGTTCCTTTCGAAAACCAGCCAGATCCGCCCATGCATGACTGGATTATGGCCCTTGAAATGGTCAAAATTGCTATAAAAGAGCTTGTTAACATGATACTGTCTTCACTTTTGATTGTATCTCAACCAAACTTATACAGTAGTTAGATATCTATGAGAGCTCGGTTCCTATTGAAGACCAGCCAGATCCGCCCATGCATGACTGGATTATGGCCCTTGAAATGGTCAAAATTGCTATAAAAGAGCTTGTTAACATGATACTGTCTTCACTTTTGATTGTATCTCAACCAAACTTATACAGTAGTTAGATATCTATGAGAGCTCGGTTCCTTTTGAAGACCAGCCAGATCCGCCCATGCATGACTGGATTATGGCCCTTGAAATGGTCAAAATTGCTATAAAAGAGCTTGTTAACACGATACAGTCTTCACTTTTGATTGTATCTCAACCAAACTTATACAGTAGTTAAGATATCTATGAGAGCTCGGTTCCTTTTGAAGACCAGCCAGATCCGCCCATGCATGACTGGATTATGGCCCTTGAAATGGTCAAAATTGCTATAAAAAAGCTTGTTAACACGATACAGTCTTCACTTTTGGTTGTATCTCAACCAAACTTATACAGTAGTTAGATATCCATGAAAGCTTGGTTCCTTTCGAAAACCTGAATATTGATGACATATTGGTTCCTTTTGAAACAAGCCAGATCAATGCCAGTAGAGCATAGGCCCTCATGGGCCTCTTGTTTCATAGTTTTCTGCATGCCAGTCACCAAATATTTAATGTGTGTCATTTGCATTTAGAGTCAGATAGAAAACAACCAATTTAATTTATCAGAAAAATTGTTGAATGTATTCTGTTGTTTTACCCGTTACCACATATCTGCAGCAGACGACTTTGAATACATCTAGAGACAAATATGTGAAAACCGTCTCCTACAGAGGTTTCAAGTTTTGTCTGTATGTGGAGAAAGGAAAAATGGCAGCAGCTATTAGTTGAATTGTAGTTATTTAGGGCTGTTTAGTATATTAACCCTTTTGAAGACTACTTTTGAAATCAAAGTGGCAAAAGAAGAAATTGCTCATAACGAGCAATTTCTTGTTTAGCCACAATAAATTTTAACTCTGTTCTATAAATAAACTTTGATTTATAGGGAGTTTCAATATTTTTGTCTAGACAATTTTAAAGTCGTCTGCTGCAGATTTGTTGTATGTTAGAAAGGGTTAAGCCAATGATATATGATTTCCATCTATAGGTTATCCCTCTCCCAGATGCAGACACACTTAAGTGCATGTAATGAGGGAGATACAATGTATCTTGTTTTTGCTTTGGTTGTCTCTCTGTTGTCTGAGTGTTTGTCCATCTGTCTGTAACAAATGGTGTTCGCTTAATTCATACTTTTTGAATTGATTGAAGGATATTGAAATAACTCACCACAAATGTTAACAATATTGAGGGGATATGCATATCCCATGTTTCTGCAAGCTCTGTTGAAGGTCAAGGTCACACTAAGAGGTCAAAGGTCTGTTTTCTTTTGAAATAACTTGCCACAAATATTCACCAAATTGAGATGATACATTGACTTGTGCAGAGTGCAATTGTTTCTGCCATACTCATTTTATTGAAACTTCCTGTATCAGTATTACTATTGACACACTCTCATTGGGGAGACATGTTTTTGCTTAAAGAACTACCATCTAGTTTGAATATAATTTACAGTGTTTTCAAAAGTCACTGTTGCATTTTTGTTGTATGTGGAAAAGGGTTAAGAAGGACAAATCTTGTGTTGCACACTTTATAAATATATCTTAATCATTGCTCATCAATTTTTGATAGGTTTCGATGGTAAACTCTAAACAATACACATTTAACAGAGACCTAAATGAGTCAGAGACATTTTGACAATGACTTAATTGTCGTTTACCCACATCAGTATTCAATAAAAACCTTGGCAACTGGTTGCATTTTACATAGACGTTTTGTGTAAAGTGTTATAGGAAATTCTTGGTCCCCGGTCAAGTCATATCAAAAATGGTAGTAATGGCTTTCCCTCCTTGGCGCTCAGGTCTGCGGGTTTAGCAATAAGACTGACTCGCTGGTGTCAGGTTTAATGAACCAGTTGACTAAATGTAAATTACTGAGGAAATGCTGTGATATCATTGAAAAATTGTTGAAAGCTGCATAAAAAAACATACAAAACAAATGAACCCATGGTGTTTTATACTTAACCCTTTCCCTCATACAACCATTCTGCTGCAGACGACTTTGAACATATTTTGTCAACAAATGGAAAATCTCTATAATTGAATAGATAACCTTATGATGACAAAAAGTGGAAAACATTGTGGCAAAAGGAGAAATTGCTCGTTTTGAGCAATTTCTTCTTTTGTCACTATGTTTTCAAAAATATGTCTGCTGCAGAGGCGTCAGAAAGCGTCTATATGAGGGTAGGGTTAAGATAATGTTTTTGATTCTGTGAAAAAACGTAAACATCTGGATAATGTGAAGAATTTATTGATACTGAGTTGAAAATATTATAGGAAAAGGTAAAATGTAAAGTCTGTAATTGTGTTACAAATTTTAATATCTTGTTATTTTTATGCCCCCGAAATCATAGATTCGGTGGGCATATAGTTTTTGGCCTGTCTGCACGTCTGTCTGTCTGCACGAAAAAAACTTTAACCTTGACCACTACTTTTGAACCATAACAGGTACGGCTACCATATTTCACATGTGTATTCCTTGTGACATGACCTTTCTGTCAGTACCAACATTTTTGACCTTGCGACCTTGACCTTTGACCTAGATGTTGCCATTCTCGAAAAAAAACTTTAACCTTGGCCATTACTTTTGAACCATAACAGGTACGACTACCATATTTCACATGTGTATTCCTTGTGACGTGACCTTTCTGTCAGTACCAACATTTTTGACCTTGCGACCTTGACCTTTGACCTAGATGTTGCCATTCTCGAAAAAAACTTTAACCTTGACCACTACTTTTGAACCATAACAGGTACGGCTACCATATTTCACATGTGTATTCCTTGTGACATGACCTTTCTGTCAGTACCAACATTTTTGACCTTGCGACCTTGACCTTTGACCTAGATGTTGCCATTCTCGAAAACAAATTTAACCTTGGCCATTACTTTTGAACCATAACAGGTACGGCTACCATATTTCACATGTGTATTCCTTGTGACATGACCTTTCTGTCAGTACCAACATTTTTGACCTTCCGACCTTGACCTTTGACCTAGATGTTGCCATTCTCGAAAAAAACTTTAACCTTGACCACTACTTTTGAACCATAACAGGTACGGCTACCATATTTCACATGTGTATTCCTTGTGACATGACCTTTCTGTCAGTACCAACATTTTTGACCTTGCGACCTTGACCTTTGACCTAGATGTTGCCATTCTCGAAAAAAACTTTAACCTTGGCCATTACTTTTGAACCATAACAGGTACGGCTACCATATTTCACATGTGTATTCCTTGTGACATGACCTTTCTGTCAGTACCAACATTTTTGACCTTGCGACCTTGACCTTTGACCTAGATGTTGCCATTCTCAAAAAAACCTTTAACCTTGGCCATTGCTTTGGAACCATAACAGGTACGGCTACCATATTTCACATGTGTATTCCTTGTGACATGACCTTTCTGTCAGTACCAACATTTTTTACCTTGCAACCTTGACCTTTGACCTAGATGTTGCCATTCTCGAAAAAAACTTTAACCTTGGCCATTACTTTTGAACCATAACAGGTACGGCTACCATATTTCACATGTGTATTCCTTTTGACATGACCTTTCTGTCAATACCAAAATTGTTCACCTTGCGACCTTGACCTTTGACCTAGATGTTGCCATTTGGGGGCATCAGTGTTTCACAAACACATCTTGTTGTAAAATGAAACCAAGGATAAGCATGAATATATCAATAGAATATTTGTTTGGTAATAGATGATTGTAGGAGGATAAAGAGACAGAAACATAAAAGAATAGGGCATTATGGGTATCATTGGTATTGATGTAGGGAAAAAGCTTATCAAATTTTCATCAGTTACTATTGACTTTTGATCTTCTATACTCTGTATTGGTTTAATGACTCTTTGGCTACTTAACCCTTTCCCACACTCACTTTGCCGCATTTGCCAGCCATTTTCAATAGTTACACATTTAAATTATCGATAGAAAATTTCCATATGTTTGTCTAGATGCTTTCTACTGCAAGATAGCCTAATTGTTTAGTAGCCTCTTTCACTTTTGCATTCACTCTTTCAGCACCATCGGCAAAATTCAAGTTTTTGCAAACAATACAGACAAGCTGTCTCACCTGAAATCAGCATTGTTTGTCTTTTAGTTATCAAAATATTACAAATCAATTTTGAAAAGATTGAGATAAAAATATGGAAAATCTCCATAAATGAAAGTATGATTATTGAATAAACATTGTGGCAAATGGAAAAATTGCTTATTATGTTTTCAAAAGTCATCTGCTGCAAAGGTGTCAGTCAGAAAGCTTCTACATGACAAGAAAACAATTGAAATTGCCATGATGAAACTCGCAAATTAGTGTAGAAAAACTTCAAAAATTCTATACTTTAAAACCTTTTCCCTCTTGTGCCTTCAAATCTGACCAAGTCATGACAGTAGTGATCAGCAGCCACCTGTCTTAAGCAGCCAGTTTGATCATATCCCTTGGATGGCTGCTGATCGCAAGTTTGACTGTATTTTAAAAAAATAACTGGATCAGGTAGATATTTGATATTTTAGTGTTTGTATTGATTGATTGGAGTTGATGTGTTTCCTGGCTTTATCATGGCAGCCAGTTCACTCAACCATGTGTTTCCTGGTTTTATCAGGGAAGCCAGTTCACACTCAACCATGTGTTTCATTAGGGCAGCCAGGTCACCCAATCATGTGTTTTGTGGCTTTATCAGGGCAGCTATTTCACCTAGCCATGTGTTTCCTTGACTTTAATATTGCAGTCATTTCAACTAACCCTGTGTTTGCTGGCTTTATCATGGCAGTCAGCTCACCCAACCATGTGTTTCCTGGCTTTATCATGGCAGTCAGCTTACCCAACCATATGTTCCATGGCCTTATCATGGCAGGCAGTTCACCAAATCATGTGTTTCCTAGCTTTATCAGGGCAGCAAGTTCACCAAATCATGTGTTTCATCAGGGCAGACAGCTCACCCGACTATGTGTTTCTTTGTTTCATCAGAGCAGCCAGTACACACTCAACCATGTGTTTCATCAGGGCAGCTAGCTCACCCAATCATGTGTTTTGTGGCTTTATCAGGGCAGCCCAATTTACCTAGCCATGTGTTTCCTGACTTTAATATGGCAGCCATTCCAACTAACCATGTGTTTGCTGGCCTTCTCATGGCAGCTAGTTCACCTAATCATATTTATCTTGCCTATCAGAGCAGCCAGCTCACCCAATGCTGTGTTTCATGGTTTCATCAGGGCAGCCAGCTCGACCACCCAAGAATTTCTTTGCAGCCAGTTCACCAAACCATGCATTTCCCGGCTTTATTAGGGCAGCCAGTTCACCAAACTATGTGTTCCCTGACTTAATCATTGCAGCCAGTTCACTACAGTAAACTATGTGTCTCCTGGCTTTATCAGGGCAGCCAGCTCAGACAATCATTTGTCTCCTGGATTTATCATGGCAGCTAGTTCACTAAAAGATGTGTCTCCTGGCTTTATCAGGGCAGCCAGCTTAGCCAATCATGTGTTTCCTGGATTTATCAGGGCAGCCAGTTCACCAACCATTTGTTTCCTTCCAGCCAGTTCGCCCAACACCCAACCATGTGTTTCTTGGTTTCATCAGAGCAGCCAGCTCACATAACCATGTGTTTCTTGGTTTCATCAGGGCAGCAAGCTCACCAAATCATGTGTTTTCTGGCTTTATCAGTGCAGCCATTCCAACTAGCCATGTGTTTCCTGACTTTAATATAGCAGCCATTTCAACTAACCATTGTGTTTGCTGGCTTTATCATGGCAGCTTGTTCACCCAACCATGCATTTCCAACCTTTATTAGGGCAGCCAGTTCACAAAACCATGTGTTTCCTGGCTTTATCATTACAGCCAGTTCACTGAAATATGTGTCTCCTGGCTTTATCAGGGCAGCCAGCTCAGACAATAATGTGTCTCCTGGATTTATCATGGCAGCTAGTTCACTGAAATATGTGTCTCCTGGCTTTATCAGGGCAGCCAGCTTAGCCAATCATGTGTTTCCTGGATTGATCAGGGCAGCTAGTTCACTGAAATATGTGTCTCCTGGCTTTATCAGGGCAGCCAGCTTAGCCAATCATGTGTTTCCTGGATTTATCAGGGCAGCCAGCTTAGCCAATCATGTGTTTCCTGGATTTATCAGGGCAGCTAGTTCACTGAAATATGTGTCTCCTCAGCTTTATCAGGGCAGCCGTCTTAGCCAATCATGTGTTTCCTGGATTTATCAGGGCAGCCAGCTCACCAAACTATGTGCCTGCTGGCTCTATCGCACCGCTTTTCCTTTTGTCACAATATTTTCCAAAGCTGTCCTCTTTAAATGCCTCTGCAAGTTGGAAAGGGTTGAAAGAGGGTGGACTGATTCTTCTGAATTTTGGGAAGGACCTGTCTGCCACAGTTTGCCTGAAAATTTGATACATTATTCTTCCCTGGAGAATACTTCCAGAAGACGTTTTTTCCTCTCTGTGATGAAAACGTCACACATGTAACACCGCAGGTTTTTATTATTCAGTTAAGACTCATTTTCTAGTGTTATATAACACGCTGCATTGCTGGTCAAAAAACATGAATGAATTTGAAGCACTGAAAACAAATGTCTGAAGGACTTCTGCACATACTTCTTGTTAGTCAGTGACATATAGCTCAGTAATATCAACAAACGCCTGTTGATCAAGTTTTTGTGAGTTTGATCCTGATGCTCGGCCATTCATTCTTTCCATTTATTATAGAAAAGCTGAATGGTAAGTTTGGGGAATTGGGGACCCTGTGCATCCCTGTTTTGATTGCAACTCATGGCAGCCATGATGGAGTGCCCTTGGGCATAAGACACATTACCTAGCTCTAGCCCTCATACGACAATTCTGCAGCAGACGACATTAAACATATTTTGTCAAATAATTGAAAATCTCTATAATTGAATGGAATACTATGACTAAAAGTAGAAAACATTGTGACAAAAGGAGAAATTGCACGTTAAGTGCAATTTCTTCTTTTGTTACTATGTTTTCAAAAAGCTGTCTGCTGCAGAAGCGTCAGAAAGCGTCTATATGAGGGAGAGGGTTAAGGGTTTCTCAGCCAGATATCATTGATAAGTGTTCTTTTGCCTTGATACAACGGAAATACTCTTTAATACAGAGCAAACTGCCCATTTATTGACAGGGTTTCAGTGACTAAAATCAATCTCCAGCAAAAGGGCTTTTAATCCTTTCCCAGTAACACATGCTTTCGAATGCCTCTGTTGAAGATGATGAAGACGAATTTCAAAAAACATGGAGGCAAAAGGAGAAATTGCACATAATCAGCACTTTCTCATCTTTGCCACAATGTCTTTTCAAAAGTTGTCTGCTGCAGATGTGTGAAAATATGTCTATATGTGGGAAAGGGCAGCATCTAAGTGTTTATGGATGTTTAGGATAGGGGAGGGAGAAAGACATCATCTAGTAATATACATTTAGAATGCACATCCAGTACGACCCTCATCATCAATTTTTTATAACAATGAGAAATAAATCAGACTTTATGCAAATCTTCACAACACACTTTTGGCAATTCAAGTCTCCCGCAAAACACATACGTCTAAGCTAATTTAATGGAGAAACAATTCCGTAAATGGCTCCCCATCTAATATAGCTGCCGATTGCTTGGCAATTACAGTACTCATTGGATGTTACGATGAGGCATTGTGGGTAATAATGAGCTCCAAATGTCCAGTATATCGACCATCACCCTTTTCCTGCATCGGAGAGTGGGAAGATTACAGTTTTAAGAAAATCCTGTGTACATAAGATTTCAAAGGAATTAATATTGCCTTAACTTGTTAATCCTTGTAAAACAACAGAGGACAATTTTGAAACTGTTTGACAATAAATGTAAAATCACTGTAAATGAAATGATTTTAATTAAATAAAGTTGCAAGCATTGTGTTAAAAGGAGAAATTTCTCAATTCGTCGCAATGTTTTCGAAAGTCATCCACTGCAGAAATCATTTACACTCATTTATAATAAAGATAATAAATTATATTTCAATGTGATAATAAAACATTTATTTTGATGGGAAATGATGATATCCCCTGTGAAATGTTGTTCTTGAAATTATGAACTTTTCGTGCCACTGATTAACTGTTCATGAACTGTCATTTAATAGTTGTTAATCACAGTTCAAGAACTTTAGTTAATGACCAGTAAGACAAACTTGTTCATGAACTGTTCAAGAACTGAAGAAGAACATGGCAAATTTATAAACATCAGTCAAGTGTAATTCAAGTACTTTTAATGAACCCTATAAGTTCTTATTCTGTTCTTGAATAGTAAGTTAAATATAAATATATCACTGATTTTAATATAATATTTAATTGAATTACAATGACTTTTTAACTTAGTGTGAATCACTTAAACTACCATTCTGAATAGAGAAATAAGAACATTTATAGATCACTTCTAGAACACTTCTAGAACCAAAGAAGTTCTTATAAATGTTTTATAGTGTAAACTTTTTAAATCTTCTTGTCAAAAGTAAAGGCCCTAGTGAAAAAAATCAATGCAATTCCAGTAAAATTTCATTGGTACCTGCTATGTTACTGGAATACCAATAGAATAACCAAAAATACCACTGGAACTAAACTTGAATTTGAAATATACCAAGGCAGTTAACTCTAGCATAAAACACAGGAACTCTTCAAAAAGAAGTAAGTAATGTTTACTACTTCCTTTACGTTTTTTGGTGGGAGAAATATGTTGTGTTTCAAAGTCACAGAGAAGATTTTTGAAATTTCTTATGAACAACTTCATGGGCACATTTGGTAAATGTCTTAAATGTTACATTGTTTATTAAATTAGCAAATTGCATTGTACTATGTCATAAACAACATGTTTATATTGGTGATTTATTGAAGTATCACATTGCCACATGTGGAAGAAGCCAATTGTCTTCATATAAAAAATATTTTTATAGAATTCTGGTTCAACTATGTTTCAATGAACCAGAATATTTTCTGTACAGAATCTGCACAGGCTTTCTGTATTTTCTTCTGTACATAATCTGGTTCTTAGGTCCATTTTGTACACTGGTTACCACCCAATTGAACATGAACTGTTCATGAATAATTCATGAACTGTAACTGTTCATTTCACAGGGGATACAACAGGATCCCCATTTCATCTGTTCAAATTCTAACATCCAAATAGAGGATTGAGGGCCTGTCCATGCCATTAGGATAAGATACAAGTTCGGATTTGTAAAGAGTGTAGAACCAGATCAGCCTGTGCATAAACGCAGTTTGATGAAGATCATCACTGTCCTCACATTATTTACAAAAGCTTGATAGAAGCTTCTGTCAACTTGTGTAGATTCTCGTAAGACAGGCTGGGATAAACCTAAACTGTTCAACAATGCCAACCTTTTTCCCATGGACCTGGCTTATATAAGAAATATGATAGATAATGTTTTATTACTCAATATTGTATTTTTCATCTTGGCTTCATCCCCCTTCCCTTAAACAATGATAAAAATGAGACACTTCTCTAATTAACACACAGAACTGAACACATCCACCAAGTTCTAGAACTGTTTATGAATGGTAGTTCTAGAACTGTTCAAGAATACTCTGTGAAGATAAAATGGCACAATGAATTTGCATTGGAAAAAGTTCTTGAACAGTTCATGTTTTAAAAAAAAAATCAAGGATATTTCATGAATTTTCAGTTCTTGAACAATTCATGAATTGTTAATGTCAATGTTTCATGACATACACTTTTAAGATCTTTTTAAGAATTTGTGCCATTTTATCTTCATATTATAACATCCCATGAACTGATCATGAACCAGGTACCTGAACTTTGCATGAATTATACAATAACGATTCATGAACAGTAAGTGTTCATTTTACAGGGGATATGACATATATTTCAAAACATGCTGTCAAATTTGTATCTGATCATGCATTCAGAGCCTACAATTGTTTATTAATGCTATTCTATTTAATAAAGTTAGACTTTAAAACCAAATTGTATTTGTTTGACTCAATAGTAGCTCCAATTCTCCTGCACAGCCCCGATGTTGTAGTGATAGAGTGTCCGCCTAGCCTGTAGGAGGTTGTGCGTTCGAACCCCGGCCGGGTCATACCAAAGACTGGCTGCAATGGTGTCAGGATAAATAGAAAAGAAGAACTGGTAACTTACCCAGGAAACACCGTGACATAACTAAAAACTTGTTGAAAGCGGCGTAAAACAATTAATCAATAAACCAATTATCCTGCACTGCTTTCTGGTTTATCAGCCGTTTCAGATTGCATGGATGAACAAGAAGACCATTATCTACGCCAAGAAATGAGCCGTCCCACGAGGAAATCAACAGTTTGGTCTCTGCGTAATGTATCACTCTAGATCAGTCTGCGCAGTCCATGCAGGCTTATTCGGGCCAACACATTCCGTTTCAGAGGGATAGAGGTATAGAGTAATGATTCTTGAAACAGAAAATCCACAGGAGGTGAAAAATGTCTGTCCGGATTAGCCTGCGCGGCATGCTTATGCTGATCCAGGTTGATGCTAAAATTACGCAGAGTCCACAATGTTGGTTTTCTCGTGGAACGGCTCAGATGGTTTCATCCAGGAGCATGGTGTACTGTAACAGTTTTCAGACAAGCAAACGTTGCTATCTCTACAATAACTAGCAGCTCCACTCCATAACCCTTTCCCACATACAACAAATGTGAGGCAGACGACTTTAAGAAACCGGGGATGTCTTCTTTTTCCACAATATTATGATATTTTTTTCAAATTATACAATCAATCTGTTTTCCAGTTACTCCGTATTTCCTCAAATGTTTATTAATTAATCCTTTCCCACCTATAGACGCATTTTGACGCAATAGCAGCAGACAGCTTTTTGAAAACATTGTGGCCAAAGGTGATATTGCTCATGATGAGCAATTTCTCCTTTGGCCACAATGTTTCCAACTTTATTTAACAATTAACATTTTTCAGGTTTTTGTCACAATGTTTTCAAAGTCGTCTGCTGCAGATTTTTCTTATGTGGGAAAGGGTTAAGCAATAGGCACTAAAGTTATCGTATGAGCCCGTCCAAGGGAAAAGCCACAAGTCATGTTTTGTGAACATAGTAGCCTGTGCATCCATATAGTTGGATAAAACAATAACATAAACTTGTTAGAAGATTCTGTCAACATGTGTAGATTATGATAAGACTGGGCAAATCGACAAAGGGATGTATACACCCACTGTTGACAAAGGGTGACTTGTACCTTTTCTAATGGACAGACTCATATCAGCTAATATATTAAGATTATATTAACAGACGGATACTCTTACAGCGCTTGTCATTTATATATATATATATATATATGTTTCAATCAGATCGGAACCGTTTATCTTTGCAGAACACGTCTGACATAACCATATCCCAGCAATGACTAACACCATGCTTGCGACCTCCACAACTGAACCAATTTGACAAAAATGCCGACTTGGATGTGGTCCAACCACATGTACAAGAGCTGAAGCCCATTGAACTGGCTAACTCTAGATCTGTTAGGGATGCCATCGTCGTTCCCTTAGACAATTCACAGAATGAATGTCCCTCTTCAAATGTGAATTGGTAACTGTTTCCGCCATTAGCATGCATAGATATCGGCAATATTTTGTAATAATGAGTCCATCCAATTCTGGTACTCAGTGCATGGTTAATGTTGCCAAGGTTTGTTTGTAAGTTGGTAGATTCGCAGATCTTTGTTTCGGGGGAATAGTTAACCCCTAAACAGCGTGTAGTTTTGTTGCATCTCGATAAACAAGTGTCGAGGTACTCGGATTGGAGCGAAAACTGATTCTTATCTGTTAGGTTGTACCTATAGCTTCTGTATGTGTTGGCTCCAACGTAACTGTATGCATGTGTATCACATGAAAAGGTTACGGGTAACCAAGATCCATCCCAAGTGCAGGTTGAATGGACAGGACCAGTGAAATGATTCTTGCATTGGTACTGTATTTTAGAGCCTGTATGGCGTAGATTACCGAGCATTTGTATTTCTTCATGACCTTCAGTAGGAATGGGACATTCACTAAGGTCACATGTGTCTTTACATTTTTCACCTGGTATGCATTCTCTACCATAACACGCGCTTGGGTATAGTTCCTGTAATAGATAGAAATGATCTCCATCAATTGATTTAGCGTCAAATTGTCTATGTGAAAAGAGAATACTCGGGCCAGCCTGTGGAACGTACGACAATGTTCTTGTCCATGTATCATCATCTTTGAAACAATTTCTGACAAAAAGAAACAAGTTTTAACCCTTTCCCTCATATAAACACTTTCTGACGCCTCTGCAGCAGACGTCTTTTTGAAATCAAGGCGACAAAAGAAGAAATTGCTCAAAACAAGCAATTTCTCCTTTTGTCTCCATATTTTCAACTCTATTCAGTTATTGTACTTTCATATTTCAGGTATGTTTTCAAAGTCGTCTGCTGCAGATTTGTTGTAATTGGGAAAGGGGTAAGAATCAATAGTTATAAGCAAAATATACATAGACGCTGATCCACTGCTTGTGGAGGGACTGGCAAAAAGCTACGGAAGAATCAGTTTTGGTGTAGAAATTGAATTATGTGGCGAGTCAAAATTGTAAAAGGATCTTTGGTAATATTTTAATGTCAGTAATAGAAATTTGGTCTTAACAAAAGCAAACATGGTCATATGAGCCACTTCACACAGCAAATGACCGTAGTCCAGACAAAAACCACTGCTAAGGCAGGTGGGATACAATACTTGCAATCTGTTTTAAGAGACCAGTTTTTCTTTGCTAAACATTTTGGTTGTCGCAGATGAAGGAAGTCTAGTAATAGAGTATTGTTAATGGTGCTCAAAAATTACCATGCCCATATACTGTACAAGAGAAAGTTGATGCAAGGCATCAATGTCGCCGGAAAAGACTGCATTGATTTATTTTTTAACACACATGTATTCTTGACTTTCATTAGTCTAAACATACACATAATGTTTTCACTAATTCCAGGATTTTTGAAATTCCACATAGATCTACAAATTTCAGGATTTCTTTTGGTCAGGATTTTGGATGTTTTGTATTTGTCAATAAAACCACAACAAATACATTTTGGGCTTTAAATCTACATGCAATAAAAAGCTATTAAACCCTTTCCATGTCTGAAGCAACGATGAAAACCTTTAAACGCTTAAAACATTGAGAAAACGGTTAAATTGCTGAAGACATGAACTTCCTCCTTTTTAATAATAATTATAATAAATATTTCACAGATGTTAAAATTTATCCTCATATGTTTAAAAAGAAGACCACACTTGAAACATCATATCAGCTAAATTGTTTATCAAAATTGTTGATGCATACAATATATGTTTGGCGCAAGAGAAATGCCAGTTGCGAGTCCCATTACTATTTAATAGGTAGCAAGTATGAAATTAATTGGGTGCGAAAGAGCAGATTTTCTTTATTTCTAAATCTATTGTTTATCAGAGTTTGTTCTTCTCTTAATTTGTTTCAAGCCAAATAAACATTTAATATCACATATATTTAATCATTCAAGTGTGTAATATTAGCTATCTATCTGTTATAAGGTGTTTGAGGATTCTTTCGAAATGTTTACCCTCGTGTCAAGATCGAGACGTTGTGTCAGACATCGAAAAAAGTGAATAAAAAATCAGGCAAAGCTTTTGTGCATGTTTTATTCCACTGCATTCGAGAAAAAAAAAGCATTTCTATATTATCTTTCTTTCTCCTACATTCGACCCATGCAATTGTTTCGTGACGTTTAAGAAATCAATTTGTCGTGCGACATTTTTTGTCTGCATAAACAAGTCACTTTTCTAAGTTTACATTTTACTTCCAGTTACTTCCTTTACATTTTGGCAATATGAAACTAGGTCATGAACTGAGGAAAAGGCGTTTCGACGTTCACAACCGATAAACAGGCTTATATTTGAGACATATTTTTACAAAATATTTCTTATTTTTGTTTCTGTTACCAGTAACTGTTTATGTTGATACTTATCTATTAAAAGGAGAATTCGACGTGCGACGTAAAGGTTTGTAGTTATCGCCTTTTGATTACATAGTTTATGAAAATAGAGTATCTCGGTCTAGCTAATAGGGACTGTTTTGTCTTCGTAAATAAAACATAAAAACGTAAATGCCAGTTAAAATAAAGAAACTGCAAATACTTAAAACATCGGAATTTTTATGTCAAAAATACATTACCAGTCATTTAATACCTGATATATAATCTCAACACCGTTAATTCATCCAGAAAAGAAGCTCGCGCAGCCATGCATAGCCCTCACGCGTGTGTGATACACACGGCCGCCGGTAATACCGGCGCACGGGCCATGTGACCCCCACTTTTAATTTCTGGACACACCAACTGACAGCTAAGAATTTATTTCATTTTTATATTTTATTTCTTGGTCTGTTTAAGGCATTCGCCTTAAACAAGTTATTTTCATTCAGTTATTCAACTACATTAACAACCTAACAACATAATTGTGTAAATTACTAATTGTAATTAAGTTGTTTTTTGTGAACACAACTAACTGAGAAGTCACGGGTGGGTTACCCCACCCACTATTTCAGTTACGTATCGGGTGCGGTAATGGCCATTCATTCTTTCAACGAAGTTATAGTTACACCGACCCTATTAGCGATAATATATTATTATCGCCTTGTATTACATTATGTATATTAATTAAACATGAACAATTTTGGAAAATATTTGTAAAATCTTTTTCATTGAAATACGTTCCGTGATCAACGGGTATAGTAGAAAATAAAAAATAGAAAAAAATTATATTTTTTGTTGAATCGTATAAATTGTTTTGTTTCATATATATTCTATGTCACATAGTGGTGATCAGAGGCGTGACTCATAACGGCTGTATGAGACACGCGTCTGTCCTGTTTTGCGTTCACTAAGTACACACAGGATTCACCCTGTGAGTACTTCTCTTCCTGGCCTGCTTCCATTTGGAAACAGTCTGGGTTGAGGAGGACTCACAAAAGCTGGAAGAGTAAGAAGACCCCTAAAAAGGTTTCTCTTAGCTCTACGAGTGAAGCGGAGTTTGAGGGGTTCTCCCAACAATCAGACTCCGCGGCTGTGTTGAGTGAGCAGAAGGTCAGAGCTGTTCCTTCTTCACTCCGCACAACCGCTCAGAGGTCCAGATTAGGAGGTGTAATCAGCTATTTTCCCCACAAATTCCCTCTTAGGAAACAAACCCTATGCTGTGGGTTCTCAATACCCACAGCATAGGGTAAGAGGGTCAAATGAGGATTTTAGACATGCATACGCCCCTTATCTGGAGCTCTGACCGCTCCCCCTCAGCTTCGGCTGGTCCTTCGCGGGACATGGAGGAGCGGATGGCAGCGGCTGATGTCTGTTATTCCGTCGGGAAACAAAGGCCTTCGGGCCAGAAACCGTACGGACACAGTGATGGTTGGCCTCAAGAGTGAGCAACCGTCTGCTGAACGACATTATCTGACGCCAGGTGTTGGGGCTGACCCTTCGGGAGACGCCATGGGTCAATCAAAGGGAAACCTCACTGATTGGCCACCTCTAACACCACACTCTGCAGTAAGCAGTCTTCGGACGCTTACAGAGTGCCAAATTATAATGTCTGCGGACAGAATTCTTTGGAGACCGGTGATAGAGCAGCTTCACAACTGCCTATCATTAGTCAACCGGGTAATGCTTGCGAGCAAAACCTATATGACTCCGGGTAACCGGGTACCGGGCAACCAGTCAGTCATTTCGCCTAGGCGCGACCAGTCACCGGGCAAATCCGGCAGTCATTTAGCGATGACGCGACCGGTCAGTCATTAAGCCATGACGCGACCGGGCAAATTATCAGTCAGTTTAACATGACGCGACCGGGCAGTGGGCAGTCAAGGTAACGAGCAGTCGTTAAGCTAGTACCACTCGTTCTTCGCACAACCGGTCTATACGGATATTCAAAACACTGGTCATTACGCACCAGGCTCAGATATCCAACCGTCTAACATCGGTTATAAGGAGTACAGGACAGATAAATCTTTCCTTTCTCCAAGGGGAATAGTGTTCTTCTGTAGGGATTACACTCCTCAAAAGAATGAGAATAGAAGAGTACGGATATTCAAAACACTGGTCATTACGCACAAGGCCCAGATATCCAGTTATAGGTAGTACAGGACAGAGAAATGTTTCCGTGTCTCCAAGTGGAACATGGTACTTCTCTAGAGATTACACTCCTTCCCCGATACAAAGCTCCGTTTCAAAAGATGTAACGGATCGGTGATAGGCGGGTTAACCAAGCCTACCGGGATCAGCAATACCCACCTGATGGGAATTCACTGTTCCCGGAAGGACACCTTTCGAAGAGGCAGTCCTTAGAAGGCAAACCCCCGATCGGAATAACTCAGGTTTTCCGTGAAAGGGAGGTCGAGACCGTCCCATACGGTTAGTTCGGCGCCGACGATCGATCCAGTGCGACCTCTCTCTACTGCGGAGAGAGGAGGTTCATATCACACGATCGACACCTTAACACAACAATAAAGTACACCAAGATTGAATATTATTTTCAATCCCTTCTCTTACTTTTATAAGACTGTTGTGTCTTTCAGTTGAAAGACGGATTAGAGTCAAGCATCGTAGGGCTCGACACTCTCCCACCTCCTCGTCTGACGGGCGGGGGCGGGGGGGGGGGGGGGCAGTCCCCTTCAGATTACGAGCCGGCTGTAGAGCGTTGACCTCTACAGCAGAACATTAAGGAAGTACTTAGGGTGGTGCCTAATACGTTATGCCCGAAGGTTGACGCTTAAACGTCGTTTAAACCTATAATGATTTCGAGCAAAACCTACACTCTGCAGTACAGCAGTCTTCGGACTTCTACAGAGTGCCAAGTTATAATGTCTGAAGTTTTTGGAGACTAGTGATAGAGCAGCCTCACATCAGCCTATCATTAGTCAACCGGTCAGTAATGGTCAGAGGGAGCTACCATTACTGAACGTTCCCAGAGCTGGGTAACGAGCAGTCGTTAAATCAAGTTGACTCCAACCGTTTTGTCAATATTATGACATAAGCATTGGACAACCGGGTGTTTTCGAACACAGCCAAGTGAAAATCTCCTTCGCAGAGTTGTCGTTCCTTACACTCATATGAATGTAATGAGTCGATAGTGCTAGAGAATGAGTCAAATGCCTACCGAGTACTCAATTAATCACTGGGCATAAACGGTTGTCGCGTGAACGTTCACAGGGCAGTCAAACTCTTAACTGGGCATAAACGGTTACCGGGCAAACGGTCACCGTGAAAACAAAAATTCAACTATGAATTCTTCGGAATTCAACAGTATTCCAATTGACAAATGTCCTCGGACACAGTCATTTGGAGATCGGGCAATGTCTTTAGACATAGCCAGTAAGGCACCGGTCAAACGGGTAATGTCTTAGGACATAACCTTTCGGCAGTCAATCGGGCAGTATGCTGGGACATAGCCGATTAAACAGTCGGCCATCGGGTATGGGGAGTACCGGTCAAATAGTTATGTCGGTCCCCAGGGAGGAGAGAGTGCGTCTCTAGGGACTACACTCCTCCCAAGTAATACCCATCGTACCAATTGTTGGGACGAGTCGATGTCCGACGGTATTACATGGGAGAGATTCAGTTGATTTCATAAATCAATCCCCTATGCTGGCCTACCGGGATCAACCGTTCCCAGAGGATAGTCACTCTGTGAACTCTCTCATACGTGAGCTCGGACCGAAGGTTGATTCCATGCGATCTCATTCTTCTTCGGAAAAGGGATAAATTCCTCGATCATGACTCCTTCATAGGATTCCTCCCACCAATGGGCTAAGTTTTGTGGAAAAGTAGCCAGTTGCTTGGGAAGATTGTTGTGTGGAGTACTGGTGTGAGAAAACCAGGAAATACATGAGTAGGTGAACTGGCCGCCGTGATATAACTGAGAAATTGTTAAAACGGCGTTAAACCACAATCAATCGATCATAGGATTCCTCCATGTCGAATCGGACACTGACATTCCGGTCCAGAACCGGCTTTAGTCAATCCGCACGTCGTCGGGTAAAACCCACGACCCCGTCTTGTCTGACGAATAAGAGACATATCGGGTTCAGTGCTCCATCGGATGATTAACAATTTAGAGCTGGACTCTAAATAAACTATCATTAGTGGGAAGTTACTGCATTCACTGCGTCCATAGGCGCATTTCGGCGTATGCGGCAACATTGTTCACAGGGACAGAACGTACAGTGACTTCTGCAAAGGCATTCTTAGAAGCCCAACCTGTGAAGACACAAGAGACAGGCTAAGTTCGAGCCTAGCTTTCTGCTTCCGCTGGCCCTGCCTTATCAAAGCCCCGTACGGGAGCAAAGTTGGCATACAACCAAGTAGAGCACTGTCCCTAATCCGCGGCTATAGGGAAGCGCTCCTCTCTATTAAGCTAACAGGAATGCCATGGAGTGGGTATCAACCTTCCATTCGGTGGTTTCTACAACCGTCTTTCGTCTGGTTCCGGTGAAGACCGGAATAAGACTTATCGACTCAGATTGCGTCTAGTACGGTCGAGTAATAAAATGGAATGTTCCGTTTTATCAAGAACGCAATCCGGAACGGCTGTCTGAGCGATTCTTAGACCAAACAGACACCTGTTACCACGTACCGGTTGCTTTTTCATCGAGGAATGACCGTCGATTCTTTGTAAACGGGGAAGTGTTCCTTTCAAACACTTCACTTCGATTACCTGCGTTTAGAATTAATTCCCAAAACGGGCAAGTCGGATCTATTCCCCTCAAGAGACTCGTTGTAGGACGTTTCTCGTTGAGCTGGCCCTTCGGACAGACTCGATTCGCTATAAGAGAATCCGATTACCATGTCCTGGATAAGGATCAGTAATTAAGGGAAACGGTCCGATACATGCTTCATACTACACCCGAATTGTTTACAGTTCGGGGCAGTGTGTTTAATACTCATTACAGTACAGGGCTTAACTGACTAGGACATGTACATGATCAATAGAGTAGACAGTAGTCCTTCGATTGGCAATAATTATTACTCCCTGAATTGCCCCCATAATTCAAATGAGTCAACTTCCGGTGTCGTTATTCTCTTCCTGACAATGACTTTAGAAACACAGTATTGGCCCAGAGATCGTAGTTCAACGTTCTTCTGGCCTGCCTATCGACATAACCGTTACATCTTCATTAGAAGTAGACAGTTCTTACCGATTGGTGTTTTTTAAGGTACGTCAATCAGTAATTTATGCTTACATTTGTTGCCGACCTCTCGCATTCAAGATTTGGCGATGAACACAACAATATTATTGTTCGATGCTCCAATGCGCTTAACTTCAAAGTTCAGATCCATTTCTCTCCAAACTTTTACGTTCTTCGGAAGCGGCCGCTTCGTAAGTTATAAACTGAGACTTAAATTCGTCTTGCTTGGCGAACACTATCAGGGAAGTGAGTTCTTTGCTTTCAGTAAAAACGAATTTCATCAGGTTTTACAGCCGTATGGTTATTCAACCGTTCTTATAAACCTGTATTCCTACTGAGACCAAGTTGCCTTTGGTGCTTCCTAACCCATCACATTTCACAACCTTTCTGTGAACTGTGTTCCCTTAGATATAACCTGATCTTGTACCCTGTCAAGGGTCTTAAGTTCTATATAAAACATTCGAGGGCTGTAAGAGCCACAGTAGGGGTTATTCAACCTCAGGTAGGAGAAGGATATGTCAGCAGCGTATTCAAACACTGGATATCCTATTCCTTTAATTAGTAATAAGATCCTTCTGATAAAGTCTTAAAACGTTTCAATCAGAAATTATTCCTCTCTGGACACACAAGTGGACTCTCAGCGAGTACTTACCTAATTAATACACAAATTACTAAATACATAAACAGTTGTGTTTATATTTAGTAGTACCGTAGGTACTCTTACCAAGTGCTACGATTTCTCGGGACCGGCATTGTGTTGGACGATCCTCCCGACCGATGCTGCAAAGTCATCAGGTATTAAATGACTGGTAATGTATTTTTGACATAAAAATGAAGTTTTTTAAAGTAAAACATATTTTTATTAGAAAATACTTACCAGTCATTTCAGATTCCCGCCTCCCAACCCCGCGTCGTCACCCAACACTAAACGCTGCAAGTTAACGGTGAAATTAAAAGTGGGGGTCACATGGCCCGTGCGCCGGTATTACCGGCGGCCGTGTGTATCACACACGCGTGAGGGCTATGCATGGCTGCGCGAGCTTCTTTTCTGGATGAATTAACGGTGTTGAGATTATATATCAGGTATTAAATGACTGGTAAGTATTTTCTAATAAAAATATGTTTTACTTTAAAAAACTTCATATTTATTTCATTTTAGATGTGTCATAACTTAGTGTTTTTAAACAAACGCAATTGTAATATGTTCAAGACATTTAAAAAAATATTCTAATAATAACCCATGTCATTTCCGAAAACCTATTAAATATAGAAGTTTTGGGCTTCTGCCCGGCGACTAATGATAGTCAAGCTCCATGTAAATTGAATCGTTATGCACCAATCAAGTGATGTGGCCCTTCATTTCCTTTTTAGCTCACCTGAGCTTTGCTCAAGGTGAGTTATTGTGATCGCCTTTTGTCCGGCGTCCGTCGTGCGTCGTCCGTCAACTTCTTCTCCTCAGTAACCAGTGGGTCAATTTGGATGAAACTTCACAGAAAGCATCCTCTCAATGACCTCACCAGAATTCCTTCAAATTTTTTGGATCCATGCAAAATTCTGGTTTCCATGGCAACGAAACGAAAAAAACTTCAAAATTCTTCTTCTCCCAAACTGCTTGGCAGATTTTCAAATAATTTTGTAGAAATGTTCCTTGGATGACCATCTATCAGATTCCTTCAAGCCGTGTTGATTGGTAGAAAAACATGGCCGCCAGGGGGGAGGGGGGGGGGGGGGGCGGGGCTATTTTGCCTTATATGGCTATAGTTAAAACTTAAAAAATCTTCTCCGACGAAAGTGTAAGGCCGATTTTCAAATAATTTTGTAGAAATGTTCCTTGGGTGACCCTCTATCAGATTCCTTCAAGCCATGTTGATTGGTCGAAAAACATGGCCGACAGGGGGGGCGTGCTATTTTGCCTTATATGGCTATAGTGCAAACTTAAAAAATCTTCTCCACCAGAAGTGTCAGGTCGATTTTCAAATAATTTTGTAGAAATGTTCCTTGGGTGATCCTCTATCAGATTCCTTCAAGCCATGTTGATTGGTCAAAAAACATGAACGCCAGGGGGCGGGGCTATTTTGCCTTTTATGGCTATAGTGAAAACTTAAAAAATCTTCTCCTCCATAAGTGTCAGGCCGATTTTAAAATAATTTTGTAGAAATGTTCCTTGGGTGACCCTCTATCAGATTCCTTCAAGCAATGTTGATTGGTCGAAAAACATGGCCGCCAGGGGGCGGGGGCTATTTTGCCTTATATGGCCAAAGTGAAAACTTAAAAAATCTTCAACATCTTCTCCTCAGGAACCAGTGGGTCAATTTGGATGAAACTTCACAGAAAGCATCCTCTCAATGACCTCACCAGAATTCCTTCAAATTTTTGGGATCCATGCAGAATTCTGGTTTCCATGGCAACGAAACGAAAAAAACTTCAAAATTCTTCATCTCCCAAACTGCTTGGCAGATTTTCAAATAATTTTGTAGAAATGTTCCTTGGATGACCCTCTACCAGATTCCTTCAAGCCATGTTGATTGGTTGAAAAACACGGCCGCCAGGGGGGCGGGTCTATTTTGCCTTATATGGCTATAGTGCAAACTTAAAAAATCTTCTCCTCCAAAAGTGTCAGCCTGATTTTCAAATAATTTTGTAGAAATGTTCCTTGGATGACCCACTTTCAGATTCCTTCAAGCCATGTTGATTGGTCAAAAAACATGGCCGCCAGTGGGCAGGGCTATTTTGCATTATATGGCTATAGTGAAAACTTAAAAAATCTTCTCCTCCAAAAGTATCTGGCCGATTTTCAAATAATTTTGTAGAAATGTTCCTAGGATGACCCTCTATCAGATTCCTTCAAGCCAAGTTGATTGGTCGGAAACTATGGCTGCCAGGGGGGCTTATATAGCTAAAGTGAAAAAAAAAAAAATCAGGTGAGCGATTCAAATGATGGCCCTCTTGTTTGAATACCTCTTTACCTGATGATGCTGACGGCATTTAAAACGAGTACTTTCTCTTTTTCCCCCGAGTAGTTTCACCTTTCTGTCATAGTGTACACTTTTTCAATCAGAAGTTGTGTTTTTAATCAAACGCAATTGTAATATGTTCAAGACATTTAATTATTTTATTTTTTTCTAATAATAATTTCTCCTCCCATGTCATTTCCGCCCTCATTTCCGAATAGCTATTAAAAATATAAGACACGTCTGGAGAAGTTTTTGGCATAACTTAAAGTGTTATACTATAGGTGAAACCAGTGGGGCCACTTTGCTAAGTTTCTATCAGCAGTTACGTATACGACTCTCCAAAATGAAAGTGGACAGGGAAGATTCAAATGAGACTTTGTAGGTTACAATATACCAAAACAATTCCTTCTTTGTTTCCATGTAAATCGACCAGTTTCAGTTCTCAATTGTCACACTTTCTAAGCAATTCTCATGTAGAACACCATATATCATTGAAAAAAGGTACCTCCTAGCTTTAAAACAATCCAAAGAAAATGTGGGGCCATGCATTATGCAAGAAAATACTCACCAGGCGAAAGTGGTTACCGTCATTTTGGACCAAATCAGGCCCGGACAAAACCAGTGTTTAGCATTCTCTACTTTCACTTTCAAACAAGGTCAAAATATTAAAAGTGATCAAATCAATCATTTCCAGTGCATCCTATACACATTCACAATGCGTTTAAACTCAATGTCATAATATGCAATACATTCTGGTGATGGTATACACTCATTTCCACGCAAACAAAGTTTTTTTTAGGGACTTTAGCACTGTAGAACAGCAAGTCAGCGGATGTATTTAACGTAATTTGACCTGTATATGCACCCTTTGTAGGAGCGACAAGACCTTAGTTTCATAGTCTGACATGGTTCTTATGATAAGATCAGATTTTCTTACTAATGTATTCTCTTTAATCCGGGGAGGTTTGGGATCATTATCCATTATTTTACAATTAGTTTGTCATTTTTCTTGCATAATTCTTATCTGATTGTTTTCTGATAGATGAGTTTTAAACCTTTAACATTTTTGATTTGATCCCGTTTGTGATTGCCAGTTAGCACCAGTTACACTGTATACCTAGCCTAGTAATGGATAGTTAGTTCTTATCTGATATAACATTAGTCATGGATGTAAACAACCAATCATGCTGTGACCCCAGCAAGTCTATGCCAGAGGGCTTTGAATACATCTAGGGAAAACTAAGGAAATCTATCAAAATGAAAGTATAATTATTGGAATGAGTTTAAACCGTTGTAGCAAAAGCTGAAATTGCTCACGATAAGCAATTTCTTCTTTTTTTACGATAGTGTTTAAATGTCGTCTGCTGCAAATGAGTCAAAAAGCATTTAACCCTTCTGTAACAAACGAATTTTGAAAATATTGTGGGAAATGGATTAATTGATTGATTGGGGTTTAACGCCGTTTACGACAATTTTTCAGTCCTATCACTTCGTCCAGTTCACCTACCCATGTGTTTTCTGGCTTTCTCATACCTGTACTCCACACAACAGACTTTTGAAGTAACTGGCTGCTTTTCCACATATACTGTTATCCCAATGGTGGAAGACAAATGACGCTTGTCACAGTGAATTTTGTAAAACGTTGGAAAGTATGTTAGCCAAGCTGGGGTTCGAACAAATAATCCCGGGATTGACATCCCTCATCCCTACGGACTGAGCTACCAGGGCTCTGCGTACGAAATGGAGCAAGTGCTGACAATGAGTCAAAATTAGAAATCTTTGATTGTATGTATATATTCTGACAAGAGTGGAAACTGTTGTGGCAAAAGGAGACATTGCTCATGTTAAGCAATAATTTCTTAGATCATTGTGTTGTTGTCGGCTACACATGCATCAAAAAGTGTCTGCAAATGGGAAAAGATTAAACCCATTCCGTGGTTGCTACTTAATCAGACGAATTTTGAAAATATTGTGGGATTAATAGAACAATTGGTGAAAATGAGTAATTCCTCCTTTTCACACAAAGTTTGCCAACCTGTTTCAAGTGGATTCTTCAGTAATTGTGTTTGTTAACAGGCGGACGGTACACTGTTTGAACCATATTTGTTCATATCCACTATGGCATATCTTTTCGCATTACAGAAGTCCCTATATCAGAATTGCTTTCAGCGCTTTGATTTTAATTCCCAGCTATAATAATATTAGTGTCATGGCCATTGTGTTGCCAGTATTTTTTAGCTCACCTAAGCACGAAGTGCAAGGTGAGCTTTTGTGATCATCCGGCGTCCGTCGTCATCGTCGTCAGCGTCTGTTAACAATTTCCTACAAATGACTTCTCCTACTAAACCAATGGACAGATTTCAAAATAACTAAACAGAAATGGTCCTTAGGTAGTCCTCTTTCAAAGTTGTTCAAAGAAATTAATTCCAAGTAGAACTTTGGTTGCTGCGCCATCAGAAAAGGGGAAAATTGCCAAATCTTAAAAAATCTTCTTGTCCAAAAGTACTGGCCTGATTTGAAAATTATTTTGCACAAATGTTCCTTGGGGTACCCTCTACCAAGATTGTTCAAATATTTCCGATCCGTTAAAAAACATGGCCGCCAGGGGGCGGAGCTTATTTTCCTTATATGTGCATTGTTAAAAGTTTAAAAATCTTCTTGCACAAATGTTCCTTAGTGCACCCTTTACCAAGATTGTTCAAATATTTTTGATCCGTTGAAAAACATGGCCGCCAGGAGGCAGAGCTTGTTTTCCTTATATGTGCATTGTAAAAACTTTAAAAATCTTCTTGTCCAAAAGTACTGGCCCAATTTGAAAATTATTTTGCACAAATGTTCCTTAGGGCACCCTTTACCAAGATTGTTCAAATATTTCCGATCCGTTGAAAAGCATGGCTGCCAGGGGGCGGAGCTAGTTTTCCTTATATGTGCATTGTTAAAACTTTAAAAATCTTCTTGTCCAAAAGAACTGGCCTGATTTAAAAATTATTTTGCACAAATGTTCCTTGGGGCACCCTTTACCAAGATTGTACAAATATTTCCAATCCGTTGAAAAACATGGCGGCCAGGGGGCGGAGCTTGTTTTCCTTATATGTGCATTGTTAAAACTTTAAAAATCTTCTTGTCCAAAAGTACTGGCCTGATTTAAAAATTATTTTGCACAAATGTTCCTTTGGGCACCCTTTACGAAGATTGTTCAAATATTTTTGATCCGTTGAAAAACATGGCCGCCAGGGCGGGGAGCTTGTTTTCCTTATATGTGCATTGTTAAAACTTTAAAAATCTTCTTGTCCAAAAGTATTGTCCTAAAAAGAGTAAAAACTTTGAAAACTATTGAAGTTCTATTAAATCAGGTGAGCGATATAGGGCCATCATGGCCCTCTTGTTTTATTTTTTTATTCTCATTTTGCTTAAATGTTTTTAAAAGTCTTCTGCTATAGATGCATCAAAATGTGTCTGCATTTAGGAAAGTGTTACACTTCAGAAGCACCAAGTGTCCAAAAGGTTCATTCTACTTCATTGACAAGCTCAAAATGTCCTCATCACCTTCAAAATGTTTTTCTGTTTTCCCCAAGTTAAAGACTGATGATTATTGTATGAGACATAATCCCTCAAATAAACGAACCACCACCACCACCCCTTAAAATTGTTTTTGTACATGTTTATCTATGGATTCATAAGCAGAATATCCATAGATAAATGAGTACACCCATCAACACAAATCTACTTCAGGCAACATTAAATATATGATCATGTGACATTATTTCATTAGACATTTCGTTCTGTACTATATCATTACCTCATGTTGTACAACTATATATGTACTGAGGGATTGATTAAAGTTATGTCATATTATGTTATGTTACTTTGAAATCTTTTACTGTCCCAAGGTCAAATGTGCCGAAACAAAAATAAATTTTAACGTGTAATCTTAGAACATTTTCTGGTCAATATGGAAATCTTGAAAACACTGACCATACAAAACTATGCATGGTAATTTTCAACAAAGTGTTAAGTATAATCATCTTCTACATGATCAGGATGGCAATTAATCCATAGAAAAAAAGGAGGAATTATAGGCAGAAAGGTGTTAATCAGTAAAATGTCAGAGCGGGACTGTGTAATAAAATGTCGCCCACGGATCTGCCCAAAGTGCTAATGAAAAAACTTGTCAGATGTACCAATTGGGAATTGAAAACAACATTGTGTGTTCTCTTTTCTGAACTCTTTCCCCGATATAGATGAGTTTCGAGGCTTCTATACCAGTCCTGTGAGCACTTTCGAAAATATTATGGGAAAAGGAAGATGAGCCAATTTTCCCCATTTCCCAAAATGATATAAGCTCTGTAATAAATTATACTTATAATTTGTCAAATGAAACAGTTTCGCCTTCAGATGTTTTATCTTTTACGACATATAGACGCATTTTGACGCCTTTGTAGCAGACTACTTTTGAAAAAATTGTGGCAAAAGGAGAAACCACTCTTTGAAATGGGAAATTTCTCCATTTGCCAGTGTTTTCAACTTTATTCAGTAATTACAATTTCATTTATAGAGATTTTTAATGAATTTTACTTCATATATTTTCAAAGTCTTCTGCTGCTGATTTGTTGTATGTGGGAAAGGGTTAATCCTTTTCAACATACAAAAAAATTGCAGCGGAGGACTTTGTACCCATTTTGGCCAAAAATATGGAAAATCTTCATAAAAATTAATAATTATTGAATAAAGTTTAAAACATTGTTGCAAAAGGAAAAACTGCTAGTTTTGAGCAATTACTTCTTTTGGCACAATGATTTCAAAAGAGATATCATCAATTATTCCTTTTTGATTATTCTTTGTATCAAACAAAGACCATGTATAAAAAAAAAAAATATAAAATCTAGAATACTATTAGCACATGCAGTTTAATTTCAATAATGTGTTTTCTATATTCTGCTTCAAAGTTATAATAACTCCCAATTGTCCTGATGTTAACATCTTCCCTTCAGAGGCTTTCAGAGTATACAACCATTAACATTATTATGCTTCACTAAAGCTTGGATGAGAGGTCATTTCCGATATACAAAAAATCTGCAGTAGACAAGTTCATAAACATCTAGACAAAAGTATGGAATCTCACTGAATGTATATGTAATTATTGAAAAGAGTTGAACAATTTGTGACAAAAGGAGAAATGGCTAATAATTAACAATTTTTAGCTCCACTGGCTGAAAACCAGTTGAGCTTATGTTATGGCGAATTGTCCGTTGTGCGTACGTCAAATTTTTGCTTCAAACGACTTCTCCTCCCAAACCACTTGGCCAATTGGGATGAAACTTCATAGGCAGCATTCTCTCAATGTCCTTTCTAAATTACTTCAAATTTGTTTGATCCATGCAAAATGCTTTTTTTCATGGCAACCGAAAGAAAAAACTTGTGAAAACTTAAAAAATCTTCTCCTCCGAAAGCGTCAGGACGATTTTCAAATTATTTTGTAGAATTGTTCCTTGGGTGACTCTCTATCAGATTCCACCAAGTCATGTTGATTGGTCTTAAAATATGGCTACCAGGGGGCGGGGCTGTTAGCCTTAAATTGGCTTTAGTAAAAACTAAAAATAATTTTACATAAATGTTCCTCGGGTGACAATCTACGAGATTCCTTCAAGCCACTGTGATTGGTAAAAAAACATGGCCACCAAGGGGCGGGTTTGTTTGGAGATTTAATTTTTGCCTAATTGCAGTGGAGCGATACTAGCCCTCTTGGGCCTCTTGTTTCTTTTGCCTCAAATGAGTTCAAAAGTTATCTGAGGCAGATGCATCTGTCTGCAAGTGGAAAAGGGTTAAATTGTATCACAACTGGCAAAGGTTAAATATTTTGTTGATGACCTTGATTGATCTGCTAATTCCAGTGCAAATGCAGTAAAAGATAAAAACGTGTTTGCATTAAAAATGTTACCATGGTGAGATGCTCTCATGGGTCGTCTGGCAGTTACGCTAAGTAGCTTTTTTGTTACAGAAATGAACGCCAAGGGTATTCAGAACAAAATAAATATATGAATATGCATTTATATTGCCATGTCTACTCGCTGTTGTTCTTTGAATGACATGCCTTGAACGTATCAACAGCAGACGACTTTGAAAACATTTAGGCAATAATTGGGAATCCCTCTTTAAATGATAGTATATTTATTGAAGAGAGTTGGAAACATTGTGGCAAAAGGTGAAATTGCTCAATGTCTTCTTTTGTCAAAATGTTTTCAAAAGACATCTGCTGTGGAGGCGTCAGAAAGCGTCTTTAAGTGGGAAAGGGTTTAACCCTTTCCCATATACAACACATCTGCAGTAGACAACGGAAAATATGCTAGACAATATAATATTGAAAATAACTCTGAACGAAAGTTTCCCACTTACAAACACGTGCTAATGCCTCTACAGTAGACAACTTTTGAAAACAATCTGACAGAAGGTTAAATTGCTCATAATGAGCAATCTATGTTGGCTGCAGAGGCTTTTAAATGGCTTCTGTATGTGGAAAAGGGTAAACTCATTTCCTAATATGCTCACTTGAACTCCTCAAAATTGCAGACAACTGAGACTGGGAAAAGAAATACACCAGTCCTAATGAAATATATATATATATTTTATTTTTGTTGGGGGGTCTTTACACCATTTTCAATATTAATTACAGTTATATTACTTATTCATGATCCCTGGGTGAACAAACCAGTACTAGTCTAGAAAATGTGCCTTGCCCTTTGACGGTCACTGGCGCTCATTCACTCCGACTCCACCATGACCACAGCGCCGACACTGGAGATCGTACTGGTGATGATTCCTGGGACGCCCGGTTCTAAGTTTCCGACCACTAGGCCATGGCGGAATAAGTCCTAACGAAATATGTGATAGGAGGAAGTTGTTCATTTCAAGTATTATATTTTATCACTTCTAAATAATGTTTTCTAGGGTTTCATTGTGTCGAGTTGTCAAAAATTGTCTATATTCAAATTATTGAATTTGACAGTCTGTAGCAGACGTCTTTTGAAAACATTTTGGCAAAAGGAGAAATTTCTTTTGCCACAAAGTTTTTCATCTCTTTTCAATGTTGTATGTAGGAAAAGGATTAGTAAATGGCAAAATCTGTTTGCTGATTGGTATTTCATATTGATTGGATCTTTGAGTTATGTTGATACTTTTAGTTAAATATTTGAACAATACATTCTATCAATTTCTGCTAAATGTCCTAAATTAAACTTGAGACCAGTTCAATCCATTAATTCTGTAACAATGTGTTACAATTATTCCTTTCCCACATACAATACAATCTGAAACAGACTCTTTTGAAAACATCTTGGCAAAAATATGAAACATTTCTGTAAATGAAAGTAAAGTAATTTAATAGAGTTGAAAACATTGCAGCCAAAGGAAAAATTGTTCATCATGATATATTTCTTCTTTTGTCACTATGTTTTCAAATGTGATCTCCTGCAGATGCATCAAAAGGTGTCTATAAGTGGGAAACGGTTATTATCTATCCCTTGTTATCCCCTCGGTTACGAAGTAAGCGAGAAAGGGATATAGTAACGGGACCGTCCGTATGTATGTATGTATGTATGTATGTGTGTCCTTCCGTCCGTAACAAACCTTGTCATCACTCTACACTAACCATTTCTTGACAGATCTTAACCAAACTTGGTATAAAGTAAGTATATGGTAACATCTTGAAGCCTATTGATTTTCAAGGTCATAGGTCAAAGGTCAAGCCCAAAATAGCCCAAAATTGGACTTGCAATATTTCCGTCCGTAACAAACCTTGTCATCACTCTCCACTAACCATTTCTTGACAGATCTTAACCAAACTTGGTATAAAGTAAGTATATGGTAACATCTTGAAGCCTATTGATTTTCAAGGTCATAGGTCAAAGGTCAGGCCCAAAATAGCCCAAAATTGGACTTGCAATATTTCCGTCCGTAACAAACCTTGTCATCACTCTACACTAACCATTTCTTGACAGATCTTAACCAAACTTGGTATAAAGTAAGTATATGGTAACATCTTGAAGCCTATTGATTTTCAAGGTCATAGGTCAAGCCCAAAATTGGACTTGCAATATTTTCAGCTGTGGCAACCTTGTCACCACTCTACACTGACCATTACTTGACAGATTTTAACAAAACTTGGTATAAAGTTACTTTATGATAATATCTTGAAGCCTATTGATTTTCAAGGTCATAGGTCAAAGGTCAAGCCCAAAATTGGACTTGCAATATTTTCAGCTGTGGCAACCTTGTCACCACTCTACACTGACCATTACTTGACGGATTTTAACAAAACTTGGTATAAAGTTACTTTATGTTAATATCTTGAAGCCTATTGATTTTCAAGGTCATAGGTCAAAGGTCAAGCTCAAAATTGGACTTACAATATTTTCAGCTGTGACAGCCTTGTCACCACTCTACACTGACCATTCCTTGACCGATCTTTATAAAACTTATTATACAGTTAGTTTATGATAATATTTGAAGCCTATTGATTTTCAAGGTCATAGGTCAAAGGTCAAGCCCAAAATTGCACTTACACTATTTTCAGCTGTGGCAACCTTGTCACCACTCTACACTGACCATTACTTGACAGATTTTAACCAAACTTGGTATACAGTTACTTAATGATAATATCTTGAAGCCTATTGATTTTCAAGGTCATAGGTCAAAGGTCAAACTCAAAATTGGACTTACAATATTTTCAGCTGTGGCAGCCTTGTCACAACTCTACACTGACCATTCATTGACCGATCTTAATAAAACTTATTATACAGTTAGTTTATGATATGTCTTGAAGCCTATTGGTTTTCAAGGTCATAGGTCAAAGGTCATGCCCAAAATTGAACTTGATTGAACTTACAATATATCTCAGCTGTGGCAACCTTGTCACCACTCTACACTGACCATTCCATGACAGATCTTATCCAAACTTGGCATACAGTTAGTTTGTGACAATATTTTGAAGCCTATCGATTCAAGGTCATAGGTCAAAGATCGAAGTCAAAAATTGGACTTAAATATTTAGATCACAAGAGAACTCAATGTGAAAATGGAAAGCCGAGGGGATGCATCCGCTTTGCGGTGCCCTTGTTTTGTTTGTTTTATTGGTGTTTTACGCCATTTTCAACATTATTTCAGTTATATCACGGCAACAGTTGACTTATTCATGATCCCTGGGTAAACAAACCAGTACTAGGCTAGAAAATGTGCCTTGCCCAAGGGCACCCAATCGTGACTGTTGTGCCGCGACTGGGGATCAAATCAAGTTTCAAATCCCTAACGTTATAACCACTAGACCACAGCAGCAGCCTGCTGATTCCTATCTATCCCTTGTACTGCTGTATGCAACTTTAAACCTTTCCCACATATAGACGCTTCTTGACACCTCTGCAGCAGATGACTTTTGAAATCGTTGTGTCAAAAGGAGAAATTGCTCATAATGATTTCAAATGTATTCAATAATAATATGATTTCAAGTCTATTCAATAATAATACTATCATTTAAACCTTTCCCTCATATAGACACTTCCTGAAGCCTCTGCAGCAGACAGATATCATGTAGATATGAATGTACTGAAAATTACTACAACCATTTTGTAACATCCACTTCTTAACAAATTGTCACTGTTCTTTCAACAAGTTCAACATTATTTGCTTATCCTGCACTTCTCCCTGTTAACCCTTTCCCATATACAGCAAATCTGTACCAGACGACTTTGAAAACATCTAAAGAAAAATATGTTAACTCTCTATAAATAAAATTATAAATACAGTATAGAAATAAAATCATTATGGTAAAAGGAGAAATTGCTCATCATGAGCAATTTCTCTTTATGCAACACTATTTTCAATCGTTGTCTGCTACAGAGGCATCAGAAAGCATCTGTAGGTGGCTAAGGGTTAAAGAAGAAGGAACTTAATTGTCAAAAGACAAGGATTATGATATATAGGTAGTTGGATTTCGAAGGATTAGCGTCTGCAAAAGATGACTTGAAAACAATGTGGCAAAAGGAAAAAATTGCTCATATTTGATTGTTTGACTAAATTCCTATTCCTTCTTTTTGCCCAGATCAAGTTGTCCCCTGGAGATTGTATGTGGGAAAAGGTTAAATCCTTTAATTGATATGATAATTTCATTGTTATCATCAGTTTTTTGAAATCTTGTGTTTCATCTTTGAAATAGACATTTTAATCTTGGTATAAATGATTTAAAAACAGTGTTGGAAGAGGAGAACAAGAGCGCCAAATGTCACAAAGTACGCCCGTCCTGTTTTTTAGCTCTACTGGCCAAAGGCCAGAAGAGCTTATGCAGTGGTGTGGTGTCTGTGCGTCCGTAAACAATTGCTTGACATAAGTGTGGAGTGACTAAGATAACTTGGTTAGTTATCAAACCTGACCAAGATATTCTACCCATCAACATATTGTCTAAATTTGGTGATAATCAAATAAAATGACTACAGCGATATGGCTGGTAATCGAACTTGTCCAAGATATTTTGCCAATACACATTCTGACCAAATTTGGTGGTGACTGGACGAAAGCTTCTAAAGTTATTGAGTGGCAAGACCGATTTTAGGTAATTTCTGTCATTAAAGGGCAATAACTCTAGAGTGACTCGAGGAATATGGCTGGTTATAGAACTTGTCCGAGAGACTATGCCCATACACATTGTGACTAAATTTGGTGATGATTGGATAAAGGCTTCAAACGTTATTGATTGGAGGTAATTTCTATAATTAAAGGGTGATAACTCTCGATTGAATACAGCGATATGGTGTTGATTGGACAAAGGCTTCTAAATTTATTGAGCGGACAAGATCAGTTTAAGGTAATTTCTATAATTAAAGGGTGATATCTCTCAGGGGCTAGAGCGATATGGCTAGTTATCAAACTTGTTTGAGATATTATGCTAATACACATATTGACAAAATTTGGTGATGATTGGACAAATTTAGGCTGACAAGACTAATTTCAGGTAATTTCTATAATTAAAGGGTGATAACTCTCAATTGACTACAGCAATATGGTGGTGATTGGACAAAGGCTTCTAAAGTCATTAGGCTGACCAGACAAATTTTAGGTAATTTCTATAATTAAAGGGTGATAACTCTCGATTGACTAGAGGGATATGGCTAGTTATCATACTTGTCTAAGATATTATGCCAATACTCATTCTGACCAAATTTGCTGATGATTGGACAAAGGCTTCTAAACTTATTTGTCTGACAACAAACTGGATGCCGCCCGACCGCCTAAATATGCCCACCCACCTGTACGCTGCAGGTAAAACTATAATACATTCCGTTTTTCAAAACGGGCGTATAAAAACGGAGAAATTAACTTTCATTTTGAGTAATTATATACTTCTTTTTAAACGCAGCCGTCTATTTTGGAAACACATGTGGCTGGTGTTTGGTCAGGCGGGCCGCGTCCACAAGTCTGCTCTAGCTCTAAGTCAAGCAGTTTTCATCCCATCTTCACCAAACTTGTTGAACATATTTGTTGGCATAATGTCTGAGTCCATTTCAATAACAGCCAAATTGTGAAAGTCAATTGTGGATTATGGACCTTGAATTATCCAAAATTGGCCAAATTAGATTTTTCGGCTTTGTCTGCTCTTCAAGTCGAACAAGCTTTCGTCCCATCTCCACCAAACCTAGAAAACATGATTATAAAATGTTTATTTGCAAGAAACCTCAGTTGTGATAAAAAACTAACCAAATGGCACCTAAATAAAAATTATTCGTCCCAGAGTTATGCCTACCTGATGGGCATATTTTATGATAGTTTAGCACTCTTGATCCTCGTTGCTATTTAATTTGTCAATGAGAAAAACTTTGTTCCTACAACATTTGAGACTTGTTACCCTTTCCCTCATTAGACGCTTTCTGACACCTCTGCGGCAGACAGCGTTTTGAAAACATGGCAACAAAAGAAGAAATTGCTCAAAACAAGCAATTTCTCCTTTAGTCACCATGTTTTCAACTCTAATCAATTATTGAACTTTCATTTAAAGGGAGTATACATTTTTTGGGGGTTATGTTTTTAAAGACGTCTGCTGTAGATTTGCTGTATGTGGGAAAGGGCTAAAGCAGCAGGCCTGCACTTCTTCTATTAGCCACTTCATCACGCTATTTGTCATCGAAAGTACTAATTTTACACAAATTTCCCTTTCCCTCATACAACAATTCTGCAGCAGACGACTTTGAACATATTTTGTCAAAAAAAAGAAAATCTCCATAATTGAATGAATAACCATATATTATTATAACCTTATAGTCATATAGACTATAAGTGTAAAAAAAAAATGGGGCAAAAGGAGAAATTGCTCGTTTTCAGCAATTTCTTCTTTTGTCACTATGTTTTTTCAAAAAGCTGTCTGCTGCAGAGGCATCAGAAAGTGTCTATATATGAGGGGAAGCGTTAAACTGTCACATGAAGGCTCATTTCAACTGCAGAAAGGCTAAACAAATCTTCAGCTAGGATTTCTAAATTTAACCCTTTCCCACATACAACAAATCTGCAGCAGACAACTTTGAAAACATATTGACAAAAACATGAAAATCTCCATAAATGAGAGTTTACTTATGAAATAGAGTTGAAAAAATTGTGGCAAATGGAGAAATTGCTTGTTTTGAGCAATTTCTTCTTTTGCCACAATGTTTTCAAAAGTCGTCTGCTGCAGAGGTGTCAGAAAGCGTCTACAAGTGGGAAAGGGTTTACTTAAACGGTTAAAGGTAAAGCAAATGATAAATGATATTTAAAAAATTATGGAAGTTTATATGAACCATTTACACAGACCAACTTACATATGAATTTATACACTGAAAAAGTTAAAACAAATTACCCGTGAACAAAATAGAGTAAAAACTGCATGAGTGTACCTGAGAAAATAGATGGAGCAGAAATTGCCTATATATATATATATACCTTTGAAAAAGATAAAGAGTAGAAATTGTTCATACTTGCGAAAAAATATAGTAGAAAATTTCATACAGAAATTGCTGTACCTGCAAAAAGAATAGTGCAGAAATTGTTATACAGAATTTACTGTAAAGAAATTGTCTGTACCTGCAAAAAGAATAGGGCAGAAATTATGCATGAGTGTACCTGAGAAAATAGATGGAGCAGAAATTGCCTATATATATATATATACCTTTGAAAAAGATAAAGAGTAGAAATTGTTCATACTTGCGAAAAAATATAGTAGAAAATTTCATACAGAAATTGCTGTACCTGCAAAAAGAATAGTGCAGAAATTGTTATACAGAATTTACTGTAAAGAAATTGTCTTTACCTGCAAAAAGAATAGGGCAGAAATTATCATACAGAAATTGTTGTACCTGCGTCATAACTGGTGAGAAAGGTAGATTATTGGATAAGCTTTACTTTGTCCGGCAACAATACCTTTATTAGATACCTGTATTTACACAAGGGATGATTATACCAGTAATAGAAAAGATGACCTTACATTTTACCTATATAACTATAGTACCACTGTCCCTCATACCTCATACTTATAATAATTTAACCCTTTCCCTCATACGACAATTCTGCAGCAGACGATTTTGAATGTATTTTGTCAAAAAATAGAAAATCTCTATAATTGAATGGACAACCTATGACTAAAAGTGAAAAACATTGTGGCAAAAGGAGAAATTGCACGTTTTGTGCAATTTCTTCTTTTGTCACTATGTTTTCAAAAAGCCGTCTGCTGCAGAGGCGTCAGAAAGCGTCTATATGAGGGAAAGGGTTAAATGTTCAATTGTGTTATGATAGTTTCAGAATAAACTGTGCTGTCTGAAATAAAAAAAGTAACATGTGGACAAAATTAGGAAACCTAATCTTGCTTAAAAGTTGAAAATATTGTGGGAAATGTAAAATCAACGTTTATTTCTCCCTTTGCCACAATATTTTCAAATCTATTTAATAATAATAATTTCATTTATAAAGAATTTCTATGTTTTTGCCTAAATAAATCCATAATGGTCTTCTGCAGATTTGTTGTATGGAAAGGGTTATCCTAGATCCTGATAGACTAATCTGTGGCAAACAATTAACTCTTGAAAACATTGTGAGAAATATAGAAAACTCAAGATGACTGATGTCTTTAAACAATGTTTTCCACATTGATTAAAAATGTATTTGTATTTGTTTTGATCTTTCTTTTTGACGCACTTACAGCAGACGACTTTTGAAAACATTGTGACAAAAGGAGAAATTGCTCAAAATGTGCAATTTCACCTTTTGCCACTATGTTTTCAACTTTTTTCAGTAATTATACTCTACATGTGTTTGCATGATTGTTTTCAAAGTCGTCTGCTTCAGATTTGCTGTATGTGGGAAAGGGTTAAATCCTTTGAATTTGTAAGAAAGTCTACCCATCACACAACAGGTAGATAATTGTGCAGGGATGACTTTTATGGGTGAGCGTATCCGGGTGAGCGTATCCGTGTAAACAGGGCTCCAGATAAATGAGGATCTTTAACTTGCAGAATTTCTAATTTCTTATGAAGTTTTATATCGTTGGTACTCAATAGCCTTGTCTGAATATGTATTTATGATGGCTACCAAAGATGTATGATTAGGTTTATCAAGAGCAGATATTTCCCTTGATTAACTCTTCTTTATTTAACAGTATCTACACATCCTTTTAAATTGACCTGTAGATCCTGTTATATAAAGAAGAGTAAAATACAAGGGATAGGGAATTCTTTTGAAATGAAAATTGAATGCCTTTCCCTCTTAACCTAAACAACTTCTTGACTTTCATAAGACTTTAAAATTTCAACTTTAAAACTTAACTCCAGTATTTATTACATCATGGATGCTGCCACTTTTCTTGACCTAGTTTGAACATTTTGAATGATCTATTTTTTTTATATGTACATTTTGGTTTTAAATGATTGACAAGATAAATTAAGCATGCTTTTTTGTTGTGAGAGTTGGTCAGATTTAAATGAGGTTAGGAATGAAAGGATAATCTATGTCTAAAAATAAGATATTGTATAAGCCTTTTCAGTATATTTATATGTTTGTTGGTGTGTTTTGTATGGAAGTTTTAAATTGCAATAAAGGAGAAAAAATAAGTGCAAACATTATACATACCATATGTAACAATATATAAAAGAATAGCATGAATAAATAACACTAAAAATGTGATCTCATTATTTGGAGGAATGTTTTGTGAAATGATATATATTATATTTTTGTGACAGTGGTAAAACCTTTTAGTTTGGTGTATACAGAGTTCTTTATTGCGGATATATAATACAGGATCTGCAGGATGTTAAAACATAATGTCTGAAGAAAAAACTAAACCAACTGAAGAAATATAATCATGATTCATTGATTCAATTTAAATTGATAATGAGCAGGAAGGAGCTTTAAATAAATTGTCACTGAAACCGTGTAAAAAATGCCAACCATATCAAGAAAGTTAAAAAGTTTAATCGTGCATGTGAAATATGCTGAACATGTCTCCACGAACAAGGCTTTCCTGCTCAAGTGTTCTTTCAGAGGTAAGATACTTAACCCTTTCCCTCATACGACAATTCTGCAGCAGACTACTTTGATCATATTTTGTCAAAAAGTAGAAAATCTCTATAATTGAATGGATAACCTATACCGGTAACTAAAAGTGGAATACATTGTGGCAAAAGGAGAAATTGCTCGTTTTGAGCAATTTCTTTTTTTGTCACTATGTTTTCAAAAAGCCGTCTGCTGCAAAGGTGTCAAAAAGTGTCTATATGAAGGTAAGGGTTAAGGCACCATTATATTTTTCTACCAGTCGTGTCTCTCTGGCATTGTGGTTAGAGTGCCCGTCTTGGATGCCGGAGTTGGGGGTTCAATCCCTGGTCAGATCGTACCAAAGACTTTGAAATTGGTAATTACAATGGCTAAACCTTCCTAGGCGGTAAGGGTTCGTTGTGAGGATAGCATTATGACTGATGTATTGGCGTCAAAATAAATCAAAGTACTGAAAGTACTAGTAACAAATTATTTTGAACATGTATTGTAAA
Organism: Serripes groenlandicus; assembly: GCA_031761405.1. Classification (NCBI taxonomy): domain Eukaryota; kingdom Metazoa; phylum Mollusca; class Bivalvia; order Cardiida; family Cardiidae; genus Serripes; species Serripes groenlandicus. Next base: position 174,057,158 of record JASEVX010000001.1, on the reverse strand, counting down.
ATCTAATTTATGAATGCAATTGATCATGCTATTGCACAATTTAGTCTATTTTATTATTATTAATATTTTTGTCCAGAGATTTGTTTTATCAGTTGACAGTTTTAGTAAATGTAGCATTTCAACGGCGATGCGAGCGTTTAACATACACACTAACTCTTTCACTGAGCTCTGCGTAAAGTCTGTCAAAACACCCATGGCATATTTGTGAGATTTACATTGTTCTATACAGCATTAGTTGGACTTGTTTTCGTCACCAGGGGCGGATCCAGGATTTCGGCTTATATTACAACTATGTTTCATGTGAGTGAATTAATTATTATAAATCTATAATATTTAACAAATCGCATAAAATAAGAATTAAAAAAAAAAAAAGAGAAGAATTTCTACTGGGACTCGAACTCGCATCCATAAGTAGTCCATGATTAGAAGTCCTACACACTCTCCATTGCACCACGGTACTTTGATACAATGTTTGAGCGTTACTTTCGTATATATATTAACTGAATGCGCGCATATGTAAACCATGATCTATAATTAGAAAGCCCCTTTGATCATCGTTATCATGTTGGAAAAAGGAGAAACAACGGCGATGCGAGCGTTTAAAGGGACTGAACACCATAATGGTCCAAAATCGTTATATTTTATACTTATTCTAATTAATCCAAAATACGTCTATATATATGTAACGGAATGTTGTAGAAGGTCGTACAAGTCTTGTTTTTCATTATTTCAAAGGAAATAAGCAGTTAAAAAAACGTCCGCTCCGTGTTTTCTCGTTTAAAAATACCGTGGAATTTCCTCTTGCTCATTTGAATTTGTGGATTCAATTCGGCATTCTGTAACACTATCGACTCATTACATTCATGTATGCGTCAGTGTAAGGAACGACAACTCTGGGAATGAGATTGTCAATTCGGTTGTAGTGATCACGTGATAAATATACAGCGATATTTTTAGATTTACTGGGTTACTAACCCAGTAGATTTTATAATGCGAAATAACGAAAAATCTTCGCAATATTAATAGTGTGCATGTATTGTAGTACATCAGTCAGCAAATCTCAATGCCTTACATGCCAAAACATCAAGGTAATAGCAATTTTTAACAATTTTCTTTTTTTTTCGCTTTTTGGTAGACTTGCGCATGCGCAGAGGCTGCCATAGTCATAGTGAGTTTGAAGTCACGTGATGTATATGCCCTTCACCACCAACAATTAAGTGCAATTTTTGGTTTGACTAATTTACGAATGCTCACAAAAGCAAACATAGAGTAACGAAAAAAAATCCGATTATTCAAGCTTATAATAGAAAATAACAAGTCTTGTAAGTGTAAATATCATATTTAAAGTGTACACAATTATTTAGATATCACTACGCCAATATAGCACTGCACCGCGCAATTACCCTTTGTAAATTGTAACCCTTTTTTCCCTCTCGGCAGAGATGTAAACATCCACTCGCCCGCTAGCATAAGCGAGTGGAATGAAGGATCGGCTAGTACGAAATTCTAGGCGCTAGTCCATACATATTCGTTCATGTCCTTATTCATAAAGATAGTATGCATTGCTAAGCCTTTTCTTTCTCTTTCTCTCAGTCCATCTATTCCTTCGACAACGATGCATTTTGGATAGGTGCTTTCGACAAGGTCCGCGTCTAAAGAAACAAATTTCATCAAATGATTTGAGCGCTTTAAATCACTTGTTTATAAAGCGTTTAGAATACTTTGATTATAATAGGCAGAACGAATAACGAATAAATCTTGCAAGAAATCGATCATTTCTTTCGGCCAAAATCAGGTAAATGACCCGCGGATATTGGTTGTTACAACATAACTGATTCATCCTTTTATTCTAAATTTGTATTACACAGTTCAAAATTAGATTTTGACAGTTTGTTCGTTATGATTTTGACGCGATTCAAGATTTTGACGCGATTATTTCGTTCATAGAGTTGATTACTAACAGATGACTAAGTTGATGATGGAAAGAACATTAACAAGTTAAGTTAAGCTAAAACATGCACAGGCAGGCGAGTGTTTCATTAGGATAAGTGCAACACTCAATTCCCAATCCTGCTTGCCCTTTAACAAATCACAACCCACCCCACAATATAATCAAAGCGCCAATGGCACTGTAGTGGCGATCGTATTCATATATTGCAACAACTACAAAGCGTTTATAATATTTATAAAAACCTTTCAGAATTTCCAGATTTGATAAAATTCCAGCTTCCCGTTTTTAGGTCGGTATAGCTAGATACCGAAAACAACTTTTAATATGACTCATAAAGGTCTCACCGGGTGTTCTACACACCGGCTATTGTTTGTTGATAGAGTTGGAACATTGTGAGAATATGTATGAGTTGAAAACATTGTGATGAAATGTGAAATTTCTCATTTTATCACAATGTAAGATATAGCATTTGTATGACTTGAAAACATTGTGAGAAAATGTGAAATTTCTCATTTTATCACAATGTAAGATATAGCATTTGTATGAGTTGAAAACATTGTGAGCAAATGAGAAATTTCTCATTTTATCACAATGTAAGATAGAACAGTTGTAAGAGTTGAAAACATTGTGAGAAAATGATGATAGAATAGTGAAGAGTTGAAAACATTGTGAGAAAATGATGACAGAATAGTGAAGAGTTGAAAACAGTGTGAGAAAATGATGATATAATAGTGAAGAGTTGAAAACATTGTGAGAAGAACAGTTGTAAGAGTTGAAAACATTGTGAGAAAATGATGATAGAATAGTGAAGAGTTGAAAACATTGTGAGAAAATAATGATAGAATAGTGAAGAGTTGAAAACATTGTGAGAAAATGATCGCTGATAGAACACTGTAAGAGTTGAAAACGTTGTGAGAAAATGTCATTTTCGTAGGACAATATCTTTTCTAAAAAAATGTTAATCAATCATTTGTTCCTAATTCAAAAATTATGAAGACATACAACTATAAAAAGTTGTTTTCGTAACAACCAAAATATGGTAATATGGGATTAAAAGTCGTAAGCAAAGTTGTTTTCGCGGCAGCCGAGTTGTTTTCGTGAGCCGATTTTATTTATTTATATGCGTTTTAGCCTACGCCACTCACTAATTTTTCTATTTCGCGTAATTAGTACAAAAAAAAACTATTACATACTTTTAAAATTCATCGTTATATGTTTGTGCACATGCTTTTAAGTAAATAATTAGAAAACTTATGAATACATGTGATTTATTGTCAAATAAAACGTTGTTTTTGTGACAGTCATGTTGTTTTCGTGAGCCGACTTTATTTATTTATTTGCGTTTTAGCCTATGCCACTCTATAATGTTGCAATGTTATTGAAAACGGGACCAGGTACGAAATAAGCACTTTTTACGGACCATAATTGTTAAACTCGTAGGTATTTTCAGAAATTACAAAAGAAGTTAATTGGCCGTTTTATTTTGGCGAGGTGCTTTCAGAGTACAACCAATTCCTGTAAACACGGTAATATTTTACCCTCAGGCCGAATCAGGTTAAAGGTCAAAAGGTTACGGTTGACTACAGTAAAAATAGAACGAGGCACAGCTCTGCATACCGTACCCAAGACGCGCGATGATATTTATTATCTGCCCAAACATGAAGAAAGCTAATATGTAAATAGTTTAACTCTATTTAGATATTTTCTCGGTAAATCTCAAATATTAGTACCAATCCGGTATCAAAGTAGCACTAACATTATCATTATTAATCGTGTGCCTGCATCATTGATGGAACTATATATATATATGGCGGTTTAACGGAAGTGAGTAAATTGCCTTTGCAGAAATATCCAACCGACTGTTCAAAACCGACTATATAAGTTTTTTTTCGTTGTTGTTGTTTTGGTAGCACTGTGGCGATTGTCACCCAATCGCCACAAAAACTCTGCAGCAGACGAATTAAAAAAAATCTGAGCAAAGATACAGAAAATCACATTTATTGGAAGTGTAATCATTGAATATAGTTGAAAACATTGTTGCAAAAGCAGAAAGCTTGTTATGAGCAATTTCTTCTTCTGCATCAATGTTTTCAAAAGTCGTCGGCTGCAATTACGTATGCAAGTGGGAAAGGTTTAAATAAGAAACACTTTTTCAAATGATAGTCAGTTGGCTATTCTAGTATATAATGTCCGTCTTAAATAATAATGACAAAACTTTCAAAAAACAAGAAAAAGATTTTTTACAATTTAATTGAAAACATATTTAATCAAAGTTGGGAAAGTTGTCCCTTTCTGTGCTTTTTTTATGAGAGTTCAAATCACAAGCAAAACTTATGGGACAGAGTTGACAAATAACACATTGACACAATTTCAGATTTAGGCTTTGTTTCTGTCAAACTGCTGAAGAAGACAACACTGAGACACACATTTTGATTAAAAGTTTATTTAAAAAAAGGAATAATTTTATTTATGATAAACAACATTACAATGATGGTGTAGAAAATACATGTCAACAATACATTTTTCAATTTGAACATTCATTGCACAGACCAAATCTTAGCAAGTTTAAAATTATGGACCTCTCAGCACATTTTTTTCTCAATTCATTACTTCTTGGCAGGATTTTACTGCTAAAATTGATGATTTTTTTTTATTTTTGGCTGGATTGCTCTAGCAATTCAGGTCTATAGATTGGCGATGTCTGTCTCTCCGTCTGTCTGTTCGTCAACATTTTGGTTAAAGTTTCAGGTTGAGGCAAAATCTCAGCACTGGAAAGGGTTACACACTTGAAACTTTGCCTGAAGGTAACCGGTAAAATAAATATTCATATATGCACTTCTGTATCTCTTCTTAAACGATCGCAATTCTACCTTCAGTACTTTGTACTTTGATTTCTCATATGGGATTCAGTCCCTTTAAAATGCACACTGACTATTTCACTGAGCTCTGCGTAGTGGCATATTTGTGAGATTAACATTGTTCTATACAGCGTGGGGTCGACTTCCTCACAACAAGTGAATCTAGTGAATGGGCATACGACTAAAATTCATACTTGTGCCTTATACGTACCTGCCGACAAATGAAATATATATGCGCGTACTGTTAATTTGATATTTTCTAGAAAATTGATTATCTATGATGATTCGATAGTATAATTATGACTTCACTGTATTGAAATAACACGTAGAAGTAATTTTAATATTGAAAAAATACTAGGACTATTTAGGTTAGCTAAGGCGTAGCCGTATAAGCGGAAGTGTAGTTTAACCGTGACTTCCGGGAGCGATTTCGAAATCGTAAACTGAATTATTTTTTGAGAAAAAATAATTCGTTAAAAATACCTGTATTGTAATGTTAATTGACCCAGTAAATGCGATGATATATAGCTAAAAAACTGCTGAAAGCCGCATAAAACACGATTCAAGCAAACAAATCAATCTCTACCTGGTACAGAATTGATCTTTACCCTTTCATGCATGCAGACATCATATTAAGAAAAGCAACTTCTCATTTTGCCACAGTCACAATATTCAATTATATATTACAACCATTTCTAGGGATTTCATTTATTTTTGCCCAGATTTGTTCTTTTTAGAATATAGGTGTAAACGCCTCTGCGGCAGATGACTTTTGCAAACATTGCGCATTTAAAGGAGATATTGAACATTATGGGCTAATTATTTTTTCCTCTTTTTCAACAGTTTTGTATAGTTCATGATAAACTGCCTCGGTGGTGTAGTGGTAGAGTGTCCGCCTCGCATATGGGAGGTCTAGGGTTTATTATAAAAGATTGATGACTATTGTTTTGGACCAGTATAGTGTTTACCCATACTAGACAGATCAGCAGATGGCTCTGAACAAATCACAGGAGGCAAAAATATTTAAATTTCTTTTGTGGCTACAATGTTATTATCCCCTCGGTTACGAAGTAAGAGAGAAAGGGCTATAGTAACGGGACCGTCCGTATGTATGTATGTATGTGTGTCCTTCCGTAACAAACCTTGTCATCACTCTACACTAACCATTTCTTGACAGATCTTAACCAAACTTGGTATAAAGTAAGTATATGGTAACATCTTGAAGCCTATTGATTTTCAAGGTCATAGGTCAAAAGTCAAGCCCAAAATTGGACTTGCAATATTTTCAGCTGTGGCAACCTTGTCACCACTCTACACTGACCATTACTTGACGGATTTTAACACAACTTGGTATAAAGTTACTTTATGATAATATCTTGAAGCCTATTGATTTTCAAGGTCATAGGTCAAAGGTCAAGCCCAAAATTGGACTTGCAATATTTTCAGCTGTGGCAACCTTGTCACCACTCTACACTGACCATTACTTGACGGATTTTAACAAAACTTTGTATAAAGTTACTTTATGATAATATCTTGAAGCCTATTGATTTTCAAGGTCAAAGGTCAAGCTCAAAATTGGACTTACAATATTTTCAGCTGTGACAGCCTTGTCACCACTCTACACTGACCATTCCTTGACCGATCTTTATAAAACTTATTATACAGTTAGTTTATGATAATATTTGAAGCCTATTGATTTTCAAGGTCATAGGTCAAAGGTCAAGCCCAAAATTGCACTTACACTATTTTCAGCTGTGGCAACCTTGTCACCACTCTACACTGACCATTACTTGACAGATTTTAACCAAACTTGGTATACAGTTACTTTATGATAATATCTTGAAGCCTATTGATTTTCAAGGTCATAGGTCAAAGGTCAAACTCAAAATTGGACTTACAATATTTTCAGCTGTGGCAGCCTTATCACAACTCTACACTGACCATTCATTGACCGATCTTAATAAAACTTATTATACAGTTAGTTTATGATATGTCTTGAAGCCTATTGGTTTTCAAGGTCATAGGTCAAAGGTCATGCCCAAAATTGAACTTGATTGAACTTACAATATATCTCAGCTGTGGCAACCTTGTCACCACTCTACACTGACCATTCCTTGACAGATCTTATCCAAACTTGGCATACAGTTAGTTTGTGACAATATTTTGAAGCCTATTGATTCAAGGTCATAGGTCAAAGATCGAAGTCAAAAATTGGACTTAAATATTTAGATCACAAGAGAACTCAATGTGAAAATGGAAAGCCGAGGGGATGCATCCGCTTTGCGGTGCCCTTGTTTAAAGTTGTCTACCGAAGATGGGTCAAAATACGCCTTAAGGTGGGAAAGGGTTAATGTTGTATTCTACCTTTTTGGTGATTTTTAATCCATTTGAATAAACATGATTATTAGCTCTTCAGAATATTTATTTGGGGGAAAAAAAACAGTACAATATGATAAAAGAAGTGAACAAAAGACTGTGACAATATTTGTATTTGATATTGAGCATAAATATATGCTTAATTGTGTAGTCCTTTCCCACATGCAGAACATTATGGTAGTAAATGTAATTGCCTTTTTGCCTTTCCCAATATTTTGGCGATTATAGAGGGGAATATGCAGGAGAGAAAAGAGTAACAGAAGTAAATTTCAGAATTGAAAACGTGAATTTCTCCTAAAATAGCAAATTCAGAATTATTTTTTCTTTGGAAATTGTTTGGTCCCCTACAGTGCTGAATACTGCATGGTTATGACAGATATTGACCTTTTTCTGGAAACCAAACAGAGAAGGTATTGCTGACGATTTTCTTTTGGTCAATATGCCTATCCTTTTTAGGTCTATTATTGCATGTGTTCCCTCATACGACAATTCTGCAGCAGACGACTTTGAACAAATTTGTCAAACAATAGAAAATCTCTATAATTGAATGGATAACCTATGACTTAAAGTGGAAAACATTGTGGCAAAAGGATAAATTGCTCATTTTGAGCAATTTCTTCTTTTGTCACCATGTTTTCAAAAATCTGTCTGCTGTAGAGGTGTCAGAAAGCGTCCATTTGAAGGAAAGGGTTAAACCCTTTCCCACAATCAACAAATCTGCAGCAGATGACTGAAAATGTTTGTTAAAATCTTAAATTCATAAATGATAAGTTTTGTTTTTTAATAGAATTAATTAAACTTGTGCAAATTTCTCCTTTTGTCACAATGTTTTCAAAAGTCCTCTACCGTTTTCGTCAAAATGTGTCTATATATGGGAAAGGGTTAAAAATTAATCCATCCTGAATTGAAAAAAAAAGACCTGTTGGTAACTGACTTGGACTACAGACCTTAGATCATTGGTAAGAATTCTGACAATTCATGAATTGACATAAGTCTGCTGCTTTTATTGTACTGTGAGAATTGGTTTACAAAAACTTGACATACAAACACTATAGTTGTAATTCTAGAAACTCTTTTTCCCCCTTCTGATTACGCTTTTATTTGTCATCATCAATCTGTTTCATGCCCTGCGATAATTAGAAAGCTGACGGACTGAATGTAGAAAGTTACGTGACGGACTTAATGACCTTGCAATTATCAATTACAACAATGTTGCAATGGTATTTTTACAGAAAGTGCTGTCTGTGACTCCTAATTAACATTCAACAAATCTGCAGCAGACTACTTTGAAAACATCTAGGCAAAAATATGGAAAATCTCTATATGTAAGGAGTTGGACTTGCCCTTTTAGAGATTTTCACCTTATGTCAAAATGTTTTCAGCTCTATTCAATCATGTTACATTCATTTACAGAGATGTTTCAAATTTTGGCACGCTGCAAATGTTTTCAAAGTTGTCTGCTTCAGATTTGTTGTAAATATGAAAAAGATTAAATCAGTTGATGTGATATAATTATTTACAGTGTCATGATATGCTCTGAAAACATCTCATAGCCGAGCCCCGGTAGCTCAGTCGGTAGCGATGCAACCTGCCAATCCAGGGGTTGTTAGTTTGAACCCCAGCTCGGCTAACAAGTCTTTCCGATGTTTGATTAAAGTCACTGTGACAAGCGTTATTCGTCTATGTGGAAAAGCAGCCAGTTGTTTGGAAAGAATAGTATGTGGAGTACTGGTGTGAGAAAGCCAGGAAACACAGGAGTAGGTGAACTGGACGCCGTGATATGACTAAAAAAGGCTTGAATTGGCGTTATAAACCCAAATCAATCAATCAACTGAAAACATCTGAGTAAAAATTTATAACCTCTGAAAAATTGAAAATTCACTTATCTCCTTTTCGCACAATGTTTCAAAAGTAATTCTGCTACAGATGGCATTCAACAGTTGTTTATACATGTATATATATCCGTAAAAGGACAATAAACATGTATATATATCCGTAAAAGGACAATCTGATTTTTAACCTTTTATTCTGCGGAATTATTTTGACGCATCGGCAGCAAAGGACTTTTGAAAACATTGAGGCAAAAGGAGAAAATGCCTGTAATGAATACATTCTCACTTTTGCCACAATGCTTTCAACTCCATTCAATAAAAATTCTTTCAGTTTTAGAGATTTATCATATTTTTATAATGATGTTATAAGTCTTCATTTCAGAATGAGTTTGTTCTTTACTTGATTATGTGCATGTTTAGTTACCATTAAGTATGAGCGAAGATAGAAAGCATTAATGTCAGTACCAGAAAGGAAGTTCTTTGCGGAAGATAACAGGAGAAAAAGGTTAAACCCACGGTGGTTTATACTGCATATTATTTTGTTAACATTTTCTGTGTACAAAAAATCTACAGCAGACATTTTTGCAAACATCAAGACAGTAATATAGAAAATATTTATTAAATGAAAATATGATTAATTGATAAAGTAGAAAACATTGTGGCAAAAGGTGAAATTGCTGATCCTAAGCAATTTCTCCTTTTGCCATAATTTTTTCAAATATCGTCAAAATGGATCTGTATATGGGAAAAGGTTCTTTCCCTCATACGACAATTCTGCAGCAGACGACTTTGAACATATTTTGTTAAAAAATAGAAAATCTCTTTTATTAAATGGATAACCTATGACTAAAAGTGGAAAACATTGTGGCAAAAGGAGAAATTGCTCATCTTGAGCAATTTCTTCTTTTGCACTATGTTTTCAAAAAGCCGGCTGCTGCAGAGGCGTCAGAAAGCGTCTATATGAGGGAAAGGGTTAATGTATTAGATCTATGACTGATTTTGTGAGTTGAGGGAATCATTTCTTGCACCAGAATATAATGTAAATTTATACATGCATTTACTTTGTGCACAAAATTAGCCAAGCAGATTAGTTGAAATATAACGAATTTTGTGGTGCAAACATAAAATTGGGTATGTTTACTTGTCGAAAAGCTTTTAATAATTTCCTAAAACTTGATTTTGTTTACTTGATTAGTATTTTTAGCTGCTTTTTAGCTCACCTGAGTTATTGTGATCACGTTTAGTCTGGCGTGCATCGTCCGTCAACATCTTCTTCTCTGTAACCAGTAGGTCAACTGGTATGAATCTTCACAGAAAGCATCCTCTCAATGATCTGACCAGAATTCCTTCAAATGTTTGGGATCCATGCAGATTTCTGGTTTCCATGGCAACCAAACGAAAAAACTTTGAATTCTTCTTATTCCAAACTGGTCGGCTGATTTTAAAATAATTTTGTAGAAATGGTCCGTGGGAGACCCTCTGTCAGATTCCTTCAAGCCATGCTGATTGGTCAAATAACATGGCGGGGCTTTTATGCCTTATACTAAGCTATAGTGTAAACTTAAAAAATCTTCTCCTCCGAAAGTGTCAGGCCGATTTTCAAATAATTTTGCAGAAATGTTCCTTGGGTGACCTGACCCTCTATCACATTTCTTCATGCCATGTTGTTTGGTTGTAAAACATGGCCGCCGGGGGCAGTACTGTTTTGCCTTATATGGCTATAGTGAAAACTTAAAAAAAAATCTTCAGGTGAGAAATTCCAGAGCCATCATGGCCCTTTTGTAATATATTTGTTGTTATTGGTGTCATGGTATTCCTCAGTCACTTTACTGAGTACCTTAATCTGTAATATGGCAGTGCCAGATGAATTGATGCATGACAATTGCATCCCTCTAAATGGTAGACACTGTTTCAGTCGAGCTTATATGTCTTGTTTCTGTCCAGTTTGCAATCAATGAGTGTTTGGCAATTTTTACATTTGCTATTATGTGGAATCCACTATAATTATTAGCATTTAATAGCACCTGCTAACAGTTAGTTGTACTGCTTCATGAAATGAATGACACTTTGAACAAAAAATGACACTTGATAGGAAGTTGCATCTTACATATGCACAAGCAAAAAATGGGTTTTGAATTATTTTCAAGATTTTATTACGTATGTTCAAAAGTTATATGTATGCTCAGGTAGAATAAAATTGAAAATATATCCAAAAAGGACTCCCCACGCTGAGGGAAATGAGTTGATTTGTTGATGTCTGGTAGAGGCAATGTAATTGATTATCACAATTAAGACAGGTTACCCTGTCCACATAATCCAATTTACCTAGAATTCTCTGACAGACCCTTATTTGGAAACAATTCCTTCCCAATTGGATGACATATTGTCCATCACCTGGTCTCCTGAAGAACACCAGACTAGAACGAAAATTGAACAACACTCTTCTTTGACGGAAGGTTTCACAGGAACCCTTTTCTGGAAATTCTAACTCTTTCAGTGCCAATGGCAGTAATTAGGTTTTTTGCAAACAAAACAGATTCATGTGAGTTGGCTCTTAACCCTTTCCCTCATACGACAATTCTGCAGCAGACGACTTTGAAAGTATTTTGTAAACATAGAAAATCTCCATAATTGAACGGATATATCCTATGACAAAAAGTGGAAAACATTGTGGCAAAAGGAGAAATTGCACGTTATGTGCAATTTCTTCTTTTTTCACAATGTTTTCAAAAAGCCGTCTGCTGCAGAGGCGTCAGAAAGCGACTATATGAGGGAAAGGGTTAATGAACTGACTCACCTGAAATCAGCATGGTTTTCTGTTTAGTTATCAAAATATTCCAAAACTTTTATTACATGAAAATACAGGTGCCCAATTTTGAACATGGATGAGTCTACTTTAGTGAATTCGGCACTGGAAGGGTTAAATGTCATTCATGTTGGTGCACATTTTATTATTCAAACCTCTCCACCCACCATACAACAAATCATCAGAAGACGATTCACTTTGAAAACATGTAGTTGAAATTGACAGAAATTTCTCTTAATGAAAGTGATATTATTGAGTAGAATTGAAAACATTGCGGCAAATGCAGAAATTGCTCATTATCAGGCATGTAAGCAGAAACTTCCAAATTGCCTCTTTTATTATATACAATGATTCAAACAGCATAAAACATAACAAATTATGAAAATAATATTATACAAAATAGATATACTATGCACTTAATTTCCTTGCATGCAAGCTGCAAGCATAATATTCTAGAACTGCATTCTTAATAAGATTGCAGTGAGCTTGTGCAAGCTTATGGCCCATTTGTCATGAGCTTGGTGCAAGCTAGTATTTTGGTTTGGGGGATCTGCTGCAGAGGCCTCAGAAAGCGTCTGTATGTGGGAAAGGGTTAAACAGATAGACTGTTCAAAATAAAGTTATGGTCTTTTGCAGAAGCTCAAATAGGAGGGGAAAATTTCCAAAGGAAAACAGTTGATCTCACCAGCTTTGTTAAGGGTGATATTAATTAATTTTTACTATGACTTAGCAAGTTTTATGAGGACAATGTATGTGTTTCAATTAGTGGATGCTTCACATTCAGACATTTTAGCACTTGCAAACAGAAATTAATTTCAAAACAATAGAAACATGGTTCCAGGGATAGGTTTGTGATAAATCCTTTCACGCATACAGAAGGATTTAGATGCATCTGCTGCAGATGACTTTAGAAATCAATGTGACAGAAGGAGAAATTGCTCATAATAAGCAATTTATGTTTTAACCACAATGTTTTCAACAATATATGAATTATGTCTCCTCTCCCCTCATGTAATGGGGAGACATATTGTTTCTGCTCTGATATTAGGTCAAAGGTCATAATTATGACTATATTTCGTGTCTGTTCAATTTCTTTTGAACCGCTTGGAGGATTTTGAAAAAACTTGCCACAAATGTTCACCATACTAAGACAATGTCCAGAGCGCATTTTAAAACCACTTTGGTTCAAGGTCAAGGTCGAAACCAGATGTCAAAGGTCATTTGACTATTTAGTGTCCGCTCCATAACTTTTGAACCAAATGAAAGATTTTGAAATAACTCACCACAAATGACTATGTTGAGTTGATGTGCAGAGCGCATGTTACAACCGCTTTTGTTCAAGGTCAAGGTTGCAACTAGAAGTCAAAGGTCATTTGACTAAATTTCGTGACCGCTCCTTAACTTTTGAACCAAATAAAAGATTTTGAAATAACTTGCCACATTTTTTATGTTCATCATACTGAGAAGATGTGCAGAGTGTATGTTACAACCACTTTGATTCAAGGTCAAGGTCGCAATTATAGGGAAAAGGTCATATGACTATATTTTTTTTCCACCTAATTACTTTTGCAACGTTTGAAGGATTTTAAAAAAACTCACCTTAAATGTTAACCATAGTGAGACAATGTGCATGTTACGACCACTTTGGTTTAAGGTGAGTGTTTCAGTATTACAATCATTGACAAATGCAATGGGGGAGCCATGTTTTTGTGACAAAAACAACCATCTAGTTTTATATAGAGATTTTCCATATTTTTTCCTAGATGTTTTCAAAGTTGTTTGCTGCAGATTGGACGATGTCAGAAAAGGTTGAAGTATTGGTGTCCAAGGCCTCAACTAAATGGCAGTTCTGAGAAGTATACCTGATATAAATAGAAGATTATCTAAGGTTGTAATATAACTCAAATACAATGTATGCAAAAAACAAATTTGTGAATCAAGGCAATGCACAAAATTCATGCAAAGCTGGACAAGTCCATTTTAGAAAATTAGCATTAAAAGTAGAGGAGCTTCTTTTGAGGCTTAACCCTTTCACCAATACTGTCAATTAACCCTTTCAATGTTGAGCAGCCAAGAGAAAAGAGCCTGGTGAGCTGGCCTGACTCTTTTTTTACCAGGAACTGTCGCCGTGATATAAATGAAATAATGTTGAAAATTGCTTGGGAAGATTGTTGTGTGAAGTACTGGTATGAGAAAACCAGGAAATGCATGAGTAGGTGAAATTGTTAAAAATGGCGTTAAACCCCAATCAATCGATCAATAATGTTGAAAATGGCGTAAAATCCCAATATTTAAACAAACAAAACAGGTGGCAAAGGTTTCACAAAATTGCTTTCAGCAGTCAAAGGGTTTATGTTTGAGACTTTAAAATATCTTATTAGGGGAATGACTTAAGTAAGAATACATTTGGTTTGTTAACTCTATAATTTTCATTACATTTCTTTTTTAATAATTGGTCAGTTACAAAAGACCATCAACCATGTTTTTTATTGCAGAGACAATTGGGCAATTTCTGAAATTGCCCTTAGAAATTCACATTAATGAAATTGCAAAAGAATATAACAGACAAAAAATGATAATTGGCTCTTTTCCTAAAGGAATTTAACTGTTAAACATTTTCCACATACAGACAGCATCTAACTCCTCTGCAGCAGACGACTTTTGAAAACATTGTGGCATCAGTAGAAATTGCTCATTATGACCACAATGTTTTCAATTTTATTCAGTAATTGTTCTTTCATTTATAGAGAGTTTCCTTATTTTTTGACTAAAGTTTTCAAAGTCATCTGCTGCGTACTTGTTGTGATTGGGAAAGTGCTCATATGATGAGTTGTCTGGTATGAAAATGTAACAGCCAAGCAATATATGTTCTGGAATGCTTAACCCTTTCCCTCATATAGACGCTTTCTGACGCCTCTACAGCAGACAGCTTTTTGAAAACATAGTGACAAAAGAAGAAATTGCACAAAATGTGCAATTTCTCCTTTTGCCACAATGTTTTCCACTTTTAGTCATAGGTTATCCATTCAATTAAAGAGATTTTCTATTTTTTGACAAAATGTGTTCAGTCGTCTGCTGCAGAATTGTCGTATGAGGGAAAGGGATAAAGGATGCTTTTGATTGTCCTGTTGCTGGAGGACACTCAATTAGAATGGTAGCATACCAGTCAAAACATTGCTTGAAACTAAAAATTTGGTGTCAATGCAACTCCTTGGCTCCGGCAGGTGGGGTGGTATTGATTTCATATTTTTATTTTGTTGGTTAACCCTTTCCCTCATATAGACGCTTTCTGACGCCTCTGCAGCAGACAGCTTTTTGAAAACATAGTGACAAAAGAAGAAATTGCACAAAACGTGCAATTTCTCCTTTTGCCACAATGTTTTCCACTTTTAGTCATAGGTTATCCATTCAATTACAGAGATTTTCTATTTTTTGACAAAATACGTTCAAAGTCGTCTGCTGCAGAATTGTCGTATGAGGGAAAGGGTTAAGTATTGGTACTAACTAACTCCTGTCCCCCACAATATGAACTGGCTGACTTGCAAGCAGCGTAGAACCCAAAGCAAACAATCGATGTTCACTGTCCTGGTACATGATTGAGCATGTTATATAACTGTATTACCGCAACAGATGACCTTTGAAAATATCGTAACAAAGGAAGTTAAATTACTCATATTTAATAATTATAATGTTCCTTTGTAGAGATAGATCATCAAGGTTGTTCACAGTCTATAGATGTTTTCAAAGTGGTCTGCTGCTAATTTGTTGTACATTGAAAAGGGTCGACAAGTGTCTTAGAATTTATGAAGTATTTTTTACTACAAATTGATACACAAGTAATGAACAATGTAGACAAATGCAGAATGATCATGATCTTCATTGTTTACAAACGTTTGGGGCATGTTGTTTAATCCTTTCCAATATGCAAAATCTGATGCTGTCTGACACCTCTGCGGCAGACAACATTTGAAGACATTGCGACAAAAAGTAGAAAGTACTTTAATAATAATGAGCAATTTCCCATTTTGTCACAATGTTTTCATTTCTATTAAAAAATATCCTTTGATTTCTTGAGATTTTTCCTGATTTTGTCTAGATGTTTTCAAAGTTGTAAGCTGCAAATTTGTTGTATGTGGGAATGAGTCAGTTAATGATGTGTGAAGAAGGATAAGGTTTTATGCTGCAAGGAGACAGGAAATTGCTTCACTTACAGCAGCTTTAATTGTTATAGACAATTTTCTTTTGATGCCATAGGAAATGCAATTATGCAAAGAACAGTGAGAGGTGACAGAAAAATATGTTGTTATAGTCATAAAGCTTTTTTGCATTTCTGGTTTTTTTTTAAGGATTTACAGAAGATGAAATTTGCGGCAAATTGAGAAATTGCTCATTGTGAGCTTTTTTCCTTTTTAGCTTCACAGGCTGAAAGCCAGCTGAGCTTTTGTCATGTGTGTGTGCATGAGTCCGTCCCTATGTGGTTGTCAATGTGTGCATTAATGTAACTTTTGGCTTCAAACAACTTTACCTCTGTAACCACTGGGCTAATTGGGATGAAACTTCATAGGTAGAATGCTCTCAATGTCTACTCCCAAGTTCCTCCAAATTTGTTGGATCCATGCAGAGACATATAAACACAGAGATAAGCAACACGATTTCCAATGCCTTACGAAGAACAAAATACTTCAAACGGCGAGCGGTTCAAGCCACGTGATCAAACCACGTGTTCAAACCACGTGATCATTACAGTGGCAGCTGAAAATGAGGTGCCATATTTATTTTGTTGTGAAAGGAAGCGAGCGGTGGAAAATTGTTTTTACACATCCAGGAAACTAAATAAGGTAAATTGTTTGATAATTATTTATGTTTTTGATATTTATTAATGCATATGTATAGAAGTATATGGAAAACTTGTTTTAAAAAACTTCTTTGCAAATATTGTGAAGCTCCATATTATGACAGTATTGACACCCATTTGTTTATGTTATATTCACAGCGAAGAAATAATATTTTCGGGTTCCTATTTTAGGTCTTACATAGGAAACTTTTGATGGTTGATTTTGTTAACATTGTTTATCATTTATTTGAAAGCTTTATCAAATTGATGTTGAAAGTGAAAGTACAGATTATACTGATTTGGAATATTGTCTTGCCACCGTCTACCACTAGAATAAGCAAAAAGACGTGTTAATAAATGACAATTTTCAAATATTCTACTTCAATTTGAACCATTTCGTATTGTCGGGAAGACTTATATCTTTAAACGGTGTACAGTCTTTTTAAATTGATAATTCAAAACATAGGTGTTATGACTAAGATTTCTCTGATTTTACTTATAAACTGCACTAATTCTGAGGACGCCTCCTTTTTTTAAATTGGTCAAAATGAATGATTTCAATTTTCTTTTGTCAATTTGAATTAATCCATCCTGTCAAGAAGACTTATATCTTTGAAACGGTGTACACTTTTTTTAAATTGATAATGCGAAACATAGGTGTTAGGACTAAGATTTCTCTGAGTTTACATATCAACTGCACTGATTTTGAGATCGCCTCCTTTTGTAAAATTGGTGAAAATGGGTGATTTCAATTTTTTTTGTCAATTTGAATTAATCCGTCTTGTCAGGAAGACTTATATCTTTGTAACGGTGTACCATTTTTTAAAATTGATAAATCGAAACAAAGTTGTTATGACTAAGATTTCTCTGATTTTACTTATCAACTGCACTAATTTTAAGGACGTCTCCTTTTTTTAAATTCGTCAAAATGAGTGATTTCAATTTTCTTTTGTCAATTTGAATTAATCCATCCTGTCAAGAAGACTTATATCTTTGAAACGGTGTAAACTTTTTTTAAATTGATAATGCGAAACATAGGTGTTAGGACTAAGATTTCTCTGATTTTACATATCAACTGCACTGATTTTGAGAGCGCCTCCTTTTGTAAAATTGGTGAAAATGAGTGATTTCGATTGTTTTTGTCAATTTGAATTATTCCGTCTTGTCAGGAAGACTTATATCTTTAAAACGGTGTACAATTTATTTAAATTGATTATGCGAAACATCGGTGTTATTACTAAGATTTCTCTGATTTTACTTATTAAATGCACTGTTTTTGAGAGCGCCTTCTTTTTTAAATTGGTCAAAATGAGTGATTTTAATTGTTTATTTTCAATTTGAATTAATCCGTATTGTCAGGAAGACTTATGTCTTTAAAAAGGTGTACAATTTTTTTAAATTGATAATGCGAAACATAGGTGTTATGACTAAGATTTCTCTGATTTTACTTATCAAATGCACTGTTTTTGAGAGCGCCTCTTTTTTTAAATTGGTCGAAATGAGTAATTTCAATTGTTTCTTGTCAATTTGAATTAATCCGTCTTGTCGGGAAGACTTATATCTTTGAAAAGGTGTACACATTTGTCAAATTTATAATGGGGAACATAGGTTTTATGACAAAGATATCTCTGATATTCCTTATCAAATGCTCTGTTTTTAACAGCGCCTCCTTTTTTAAATTTAAATTTTGTGAGCGACATTTTTGTTTTGATGTGAAAAGACATGTTAATAGATTAGTGGAATAGAAATAGTTTCCGCTCTTCTATGACAATATTATTCCTAAGATATATCTAACTTATTGATAAGTGTCCTGGTTTGGTGAATTACATAAATCAGTGATAAACTTATTATGCACTCTTATTGTTGAATGTTTTGTCTCCAGAGTAGCTAAAAAAATATCTCTATAAATAAAAGTATAATAATATAAAAGAATTGTGGCTAAAGGACAAATTGTTCATTATAATATGATACGGTTTAATTGATACAACTTGTTTCCAGATGGTAACCAGGTGTCAGGTGGTGACATACCGACGATAGTACCAGATGTGATGTTTGATTTGACATGTACACAGAAACACCAGTATCTTTCAATTAAATTTCAGTTCAAAGGAGTCAAAGTTGACTGCTTTTGATGTTAACCTTCAACTGTTTTTTAAAAACCCTTTACACTTAACCACTCTAATTGACAATTGATCTAACCCTTTCTTACCAAAACGGTAAAGCGCATAAATCAAAATGTCTTCTTTTAACGTTTCCCATAATCTGTAGCAAGCGACTTTTGAAAACAAGCATTATCTCTTTTTGCATCAAAGTTTTCAAATGATTTCAGTAATTGATCCTTCATGTATTGAGGATTTCTTAATGTGTTCAGGGCCGTCTGCTGCAATTTGTGTTTGCATCTGGGAAAGGGATAAGAAAGGGTTAAGACAGTATTGCACAATTCGAACATAATTAGTGGCAGATGACTTTAAAATATGAAATATTTAATTGTAAATTATATTTTCAGACTAAGACTAGAGCCCCAAAAAAGAAAAGAATCGTGATTTGTCTCCCCCGAAAACTATTTGGAAAGGAAAGACCTCTATAGAAACAGTGAAAACATCAAATTTACTCAATTACGTTACAGAGCTGCTGAAGGTGTCGTTATTGATAAACAATTACCATCGAGAAATTAACAAATTGATATAAGCTTTATGAATTTATCCCAAACAATTTGCAAACTACGTGTTTTAAGTTGGTCTTGTATCCGATATTATTCTTTGTTTTAACCAGGGTCTTTCAAATAGTACTATTTGAAAGACCCTGTTTTAACATATATCTAAAGAATTTATTCATAAACCAGTTGTTGGGACATTCATTAAATGGATTAACTTGTATTATATTATTATATAAAGCAGAATTTCTTGCAATGTTGTCGGAGTGATCTATGGAAATAAATTGATATTTATGTGAAACACGAGTTTTTTTGTATGTTTATCCGAGAAGAGTTATACTCCAAATGAGAGGTAATTAAAATTCCACAGATGGAAGAAATGTATTGATGACTAATTAGGTAATAACTGTGAAACATTTTTCACAAGCAATGGGCCCTTTTATAATGGAAAGGTGTGAAAACATTTACTCTCAACTTCTAATTAACAAATTTATCTCAAACAATTAAACAAAGTATAGGGGTAGTTGGCCACAATCATGTAAATATGTGAAAACACATACTCTCTGTCAACTTCTCATTATCCTGCCCCACAATCAACGAATCTGCAGCAGAAGACTTTGAAAATATCAATAAAAGATAGTATGATTATTGAAATCAGTGTTGCAAAAGGAGAAATTGTTTATTATGAGTAATTTCTCCTTGTGCCACAATTATTTCGAAAGGCGTATTTAAGTGGGAAATTATGTCAAACCGGAAATGTAATTAAATAAATAGGGCCTTTGAATTTACATAAACGACATAGACATGTACACCATACAATATTGGTTATTCATTTATTAAAACAAAACCTCGATGAGTCGCATTGATGCTTGCAAAATCGTTGTAATGCCGAGTATGATAGTCGCATTGATGCTTGCAAAATCGTTGTAATGCCGAGTATGATGGTAATAAAAAAAAAGAACAGTAAAAGGGTAACATCCCATTAATCTAAGTGTAGACGAAATGGGAGAAAGTGCAAAAAGTGTAGACAAAATTGGATTAGACGAAATGGGCATAAACCAGTAGAAGCTGTGTTTATATGTCTCTGCGGTCCCTAAACATAACGTTGAACAGTATATGTTTACAAGTAATGGTGTATTTGTTCTCGTATTCCATTATTAAACTACCAAAGATAAGTAAATAAATATTGACGGATCAACAGACATATAACTAGTATTTTTTGTGGGACAAATAAGACTTCGCTTAGAATTCAGGGTATTAATTGTATACAACCTACGAAGTAAATCAAGTATTCCGAGTGAATAATCGGGGTTGTCAGACGCTTTTCATTTTCTATAAAGCGCTTGCAATACACGGATCATATTACGCAATATTATCGATTTTTTTTGGCTATACCCGTTCACTGAATCGTGATTTTTCTTGAAAATCCAGTGTCGCTTATCTCTGTGTTTATATGTCTCTGATCCATGCAAAGTTCTGGTAAAAAGTATTCTTCTCCAAACTTGTTGGTTTATTTTCAGATAATTTTTTCAGAAATGAGCCTTTGGAGACCCTCTATCAGAAATAAGGTTTATTGAAATAATGCTCCTTAAATTGTGCCATTCTCCTGACCTCTAGGTATATATAATTTCTGAAAGTTTGATGTCAATATGTTCAACAGAATTAAAGTTATGACCAATTATTACAAAGTCTGATCGACTGAAAAATGATACAGGGAGGCGACACCCTTAGGAGAAAGTAAATTGCTTATAATAACCCTTTCCCACTTGCAGACGCATTCCGACGCATTTGCAGCAGACGTCTTTTGAAAACATAGTGACAAAAGAAGAAATTGCACAGAACGTGCAATTTCTCCTTTTGTCACAATGTTTTCCACTTTTTGTCATAGGTTATCCATTTAATTATAGAGATTTTCTATTTTTTGACAAAATACGTTCAAAGTCGTCTGCTGCAGAATTGTCGTATGAGGGAAAGGGATAAGCAATTGTTCCTTTCCCAACCACAATGTCTTTGTTTCATTGGTATTTAAATGTGGTCTTTACCGGGGCAATATCAAACTATTTACCAGATGTCTGTTTAACCCTTTCCCACATACAGCAAAAATGCAGCAGACGACTTTGAAAACATATTTGTTAAAATGTCAAAAAACTCCATCAAAAAGGCTTTAATCATAAAATAAAGTTGAAAACATAGTGGCAAAAGGTGAAATTGCTCATCATGAGCAATTTCTCCTTTATCCACTATGTTTTCAAAAGCCGTCTGCTTAATCTCCTTTTCCACCAATAAATTCAAAATATAGTAGGCTGCAAAGTTGTCAAGTACGTGTTATCTGTACATTTGAAAGAGTTAATGATGAAACGTCCTTGAGATAATACTTAATATGTTGATATGAAGAGTTTACCATGAGAGAATGATATACAATTATCCAATCAATTGGGATGCCTAATGAAGCCAAGAAACATCTATATGATAGTGAACAGATCCCGAGGAAATGTCAATTAGTAGAAATTAGATCCAAATGTTCCCAGAATTTTTCATCTCATACAGAGAGCTCAAGATATATAGGAGGTTATTTAGTGTTATGAAATCCTTTTTTTACCTTCAAGCCCAATGATGTGGGTACTCAAAAGAATTGTTCCACTGAGATGATTCTTTTAATATACCACATCATACTGGGTTTGATTCGTTAATAAGAGAGTGTAACAGTTGGGAAAAGACTAGTTTTCTCCCCGTTATCAAAGCCTCGGTATGGGGTCTGTAATATTTCATCCAAATTAGGTATATATAAGTCTTATTGACTGATTTTTCTTCGATTGATGTATGTTGGTTCTATACAATATTCAAGTGATACAAATGAAGAGGTTTTATTTTGCTTGAACTTTGGATGTGATGATTAATTGCAATAAAAAGCACTATATTATTTCTATTAATAGAACCATTTCAGCATACTTTTGACCTTTGACATATCTGTCCTCGTCTGCCCTATTTCAGTGACCTTAAAACATTTATCTTTATACTGAAGTTAATATAAAATATTCAAAACATACAGCTAATCAACATTAATTGAATCCCATATGCAGATGTATGTTAAGCAGACAGGTTTGGAGAACATTATGGCTAAAGGAATAATGGATCATGATAATAAACTGTGTTTTCAAATCTAAGGGCGTAACCAGAGAAGAATGTTTTATACGCACTATCCTGTTTTTAGCTCACCTGTGCACGAAGTGCTCAGGGTGAGTTATTGTGATTGCCCTATGTCCGGCGTCCGTTGTCCGTCGTCGGTCAACATTTTCTTCTCTGTAACCGGTGGGTCAACTGGGATGAAACTTCACAGAAAGCATCCTCTCAATGTCCTCACCAGAATTCCTTAAAATTTTTGGGATCCATGCAGAATTCTGGTTTCCATGGCAACGAAATGAAAAAAACTTCAAAATTCTTAAAAAATCTTCTCCTCCGAAAGTGTCAGGCCGATTTTCAAATTATTTTGTAGAAATGATCCTTGGGTGACCCTCTATCAGATTCCTTCAAGCCATGTTGATTGGTCGAAAAACATGGCCGCCAGGGGGGGGGGGTGCTATTTTGCCTTATATGGCTATAGTGCAAACTTAAAAAATCTTCTCCTCCAAAAGTGTCAGGCCGATTTTCAAATAATTTTGTAGAAATGTTCCTTGGGTGACCCTCTATCAGATTCCTTCAAGCCATGTTGATTGGTTGAAAAACATGGCCGCCAGGGGGCGGGGCTATTTTGCCTTTTATGGTTATAGTGAAAACTTAAAAAATCTTCAACATCTTCTCCTCAGTAACCAGTGGGTCAATTGGGATGAAACTTCACAGAAAGCATCCTCTCAATGACCTCACCAGAATTCCTTCAAATTATTGGGATCCATGCAGAATTCTGGTTTCCATGGCAACGAAACGAAAAAAAAATTCAAAATTCTTCTCCTCCCAAATTGGTTGGCAGATTTTGAACTTATTTTGTAGAAATGTTCCTTGGGTGACTCTCTATCAGATTCCTTGAAGCCATGTTGATTGGTCGAAAAACATGGCCGCCAGGGGGGCGGGGCTTTTTTGCCTTGTACGGCTATAGTGAAAACTTAAAAAATCTTCTCCTCCAAAAGTGTCAGGCTGATTTTCAAATATTTTTGTAGAAATGTTCCTTGGATGACCCTCTATCAGATTCCTTTAAGCCATGTTGATTGGTCAAAAATTATGGCCGCCAGGGGGGGGCGGGGCTATTTTGCCTTATATAGCTATAGTGCAAACTTAAAAAATCTTCTTCTCCAAAAGCATCAGGCCGATTTTCAAATAATTTTGTAGAAATGTTCCTTAGATGACCCTCTATCAGATTCCTTCAAGCCATGTTGATTGGTCAAAAAACATGGCCACAAGGGGTCGGGGCTATTTTGCCTTTTATGGCTATAGTGAAAACTTAAAAAATCTTCTCCTCCAAAAGTGTCAGGCCGATTTTCAAATAATTTTGTAGAAATGTTCCTAGGGTGACCCTCTATCAGATTCCTTCAAGCCAAGTCGATTGGTCGGAAACTATGTCCGCCAGATGGCGGGGCTTATATAGCTAAAGTGAAAAAAAAAAATCAGGTGAGCGATTCCAGGGCCATCATGGCCCTCTTGTTTAGCTCTACTGGCCAAAGGCCAGAAGGGCTTATGTCGTGGCGATTTGTGCGTCCGTCCGTGCGTCCGTAAACAATTTCTTGTTAACACGATAGTCTTTACTTTTGATTGTATCTCAACCAAACTTATACAGTAGTTAGATATTCATGAGAGCTCGGTTCCTTTCGAAAACCAGCCAGATCCGCCCATGTATGACTGGATTATGGCCCTTGAAATGGTCAAAATTGCTATAAAAGAGCTTGTTAACACGATACAGTCTTCACTTTTGATTGTATCTCAACCAAACTTATACAGTAGTTAGATATCCATGAAAGCTCGATTCCTTTCGAAAACCAGCCAGATCCGCCCATGCATGACTGGATTATGGCCCTTGAAATGGTCAAAATTGCTATAAAAGAGCTTGTTAACTAGATACAGTCTTCACTTTTGATTGTATCTCAACCAAACTTATACAGTAGTTAGATATCCATGAGAGCTTGGTTCCTTTCGAAAACCAGCCAGATCCGCCCATGCAAGACTGGATTATGGCCCTTGAAATTGTCCAAATTGCTATAATTGAGCATGTGAACACAATAGAGGCTCCATTTACTATCTGATCTTCACTAAACTTAGATAGTAGTTAAATACTGATTAGAGCTTGGTTCCTTTTGAAAACCAGCCAGATCCGCCAATGCAAGACTGGATTATGGCCCATGAAATTGTAAAAATTACTATAATACAGCTTGTGAAAACAAAAGAGCCCCCATTTACTATCCGATCTTCACCATACATACATGCTCTGGATTGAAAATGACCAAAGAACCATACCAGTAGAGCATAGGCCCTCATGGGCCTCTTGTTTACAATTTACAGTGGTGATATTCTAAAATGGACAATGGTTGTGGAATTTTCTATACGCACATGCGTAATGGGCGGTACGCCTGTGAAATATATTCAATGATAATACAAGAGAAAGTTGATGCAAGGCATCAATGTCGCCGGAAAAGACTGCATTGATTTATTTATGTATTCTTGATTTTCCTTAGTCTATTCAAACATTTGCTTATAAATTTTATATTCATACCTATACATTAGGGTATCTATAAAAAATTAACGAAATGTGTACACATTTATCTTGGCTTAAATTTAATTTTGCTGTTGTTACTTATTTAAATAATAGTATTCATTCATATAATTTCAATGTTTGTCAATCTTATTCGAATCACAAGGTAAATATCCTGGTATTGCTTTAAAGGGAGGTAATTTGAAGAAAACAAAAGTCTTCAAAAGGAGAAATATATCAGCATTACCGTCTACAGTTTAAATTGTTCTATTGTTTGTGGATTTAAAAATGTTCTTTTTTTCTTATTTCTACATGTACAACGAAATATTGCGGCTTCTCTTTGACGCTTTGCGTCAAACATTCGTCTTGTACTTGTCTAAAATAAAATAATATCACTCGCTTTTTCATATCTAAATGCGCATGCGCGAAAATCGATGTTAAAGGTCACGAAACTACACAACAGAATAGGGTCTATATTTAGCTTAGAAACAGTTCCTACCTTAGATATTCATGGATTAACATTATTAAATGAATTCTACACAAATCAAGACATCTCTTTGAACATGAAAACAACATTTAGTAAGTTAAAATTGCTATTAAAAGGAGAATCCGAAATTGACCTCAATGATGACACATAAGAGTCTGCATTAGGGGGTGTTGGTTCACGTCTTGAAGGGACCACTTTTGTCTTCGTAAATAAGACAAAAAACTTAAATGCGAGTGAAATAAAAAAAAAATGCAAACATTAAAAAATCGGAATATTTATTTCATTTTAGATGTGTCATTTATTAGTGTTCGTAAACAACCACAATTGTAATATGTTCAAATCATCTAGATTTGTTTCTTTCTAATAAAAAGCCGCCCTCCCATGTGATTTCCGAAAACCTATTAAAAATAGAAGTCGCGGGCTTCTGCCCGGCGACTAATAATTGCTTGCAATTTTAAATTTTTTGCATTGAACTTTTCAGTCTTCTGCTGCAGATGTGAATTGATGAATTTTTTCAAATTATTTTTGTTTCCTGTATACTTGTTGTATGTGGGAAAGGGTTAATTTAGACTATTCAAACAGTTTTCAGTATGAAAATCCACCTTGGTGGTGTAGATGTAGAGTGTCTGCCTCGGGTGCGGGAAGTTGCAGGTTTGATCCACGGCCAGGGCATACAAAAGACTAAAAATGGGAGAAATGGCTGCCCTCCTTTTCACTTAGGGTTGCGGTGTAAGCATTATGACTAACTGCCTGGTGTCAGAATAAATGGACCAGTAGTTCTGGTAACCTACCCAGGAAATGCCATGATATAACTGAAAAATTGTTGAAAGCGGCATAAAACACAAAAACAATCAATCAGTATGAAAACTGTTGACCAGATTCAGTTTTTAGTGGGATAACCAAAAAGGATCTCATTTACACAAATTGAGGGGTGATTCAAAAGTACAAATACAAAACAAGCTTGATGATATTTTTACCTTTTTCCACATTATAAACAAACATTTACGTAAAATATGTAAAATGGTGAATTATGCCTTCTCTGGCTGTGTCTGTGGTAGTACTGGTAACTTATCCAGGAAACGCGTTGAAAGTGGCATAAACACCAAACAATTAAATTTGTCGAAATGTAAATGTGGAAGGGTAAATTCATAAACTCCAATAACTGGATTAATTTTTTCAACAGCTGTAGAAGATACTTGTTCTATTGTAGCCTTTTGGCCACACATACATGTTAAGATCTTTCCTCATATCCCAATAGCCTGTTTGTTCTCTTGTCAGTATTGTAGAATCCTTACTTTTAACCCTTTCCCTCATGTAGGCGCTTTCTGACGCCTCTGCAGCAGACGGCTTTTTGAAAACATAGTCACAAAAGAAGAAATTGCTCAAAACGAGCTATTTCTCCTTTTGCCACAATGTTTTCCACTTTTAGTCACAGGTTATCCCTTCAATTATAGTGATTTTCCATTTTTTGACAGAATTGTCGTATGAGGGAAAGGGTTAAGCACCCAGGGCTGACAATTTAGTTCTGTCCTTTTCTTTGACCAACATTCCGCCCCTTTCCTAGCCATTCAATTATCAAGATTAAGTGAACTAACAGTTTTCATGTCATAACTAAAATCATATTGAAAACGGTGTCGTTGAGATTTTAGCTTTCTGCATATTTGCTAATTGCAATGAATACAGTTGGAAACAGTTTGATAAAAGGAGAACTAAAATTATACTCACTGTGAAGATCTATAGAAATATCCAGGGATGAGAAAATTCCAATTGGATCAGTGGCCCAGATGACATGAATAAATGAGGTCACATATATAATATATCATCACATAATTACATAATGTGCCATAAAAGTGCCAAAAAGGCAGCTCCTTTTATCAAAATATAATGTTGGTTGTTAAAAATTACATAAGTTTTAGTTGTGAGATATTACATAAATTTTTAGTTGTGAGAAATAACATAAGTTTTCATCAAATATATACCATTGAATTTGAACCCTTTCCCTCAAAAGTTTCTCCTACTGCCACAATGTTTTCCACTTTTAGTCTTAGGTTAGCCATTCAATCATAGAGATTTTCTGTTTTATGACAAAATATGTTCAAAGTCATCTGCTGCAGAATTGTTGTATGAGGGAAAGGGTTAAATATGGGAATTCATATCCCTCATGAATTATATAACCAATGCAGACACGTTTGTTTGTTATAAACATCACTCTGGAAAGAATTCCCATTTCAAAAGTTCAATGTTTTAACTCCATGTAATATACTTTTACGGAGATCATATTTGTGGG
This sequence comes from Serripes groenlandicus, assembly GCA_031761405.1. NCBI lineage: Eukaryota > Metazoa > Mollusca > Bivalvia > Cardiida > Cardiidae > Serripes > Serripes groenlandicus. The sequence continues at coordinate 174,029,400 of JASEVX010000001.1, read as the reverse complement.
AGAGCAGTGATAGAATGTGGGCCTCCCGTACCAATGGTCCCAGGTTCGAATCCTGTGATGAACGGGTTCTGCCTTTAGAATTTGTCAACATAAATGGCATGAGTACTGGTTATGACTCCAAGAAGCTCAGACATCGCTTATTATAAGCTTAAAGCTTGTTTCGGATTTGATGTAAAATAAATAAGTTTAAACTAAGATCCCATTTAGACATGGAGCGTCTCTATGGGGTTAGAGCATCATTTGGAACCAGTGACCAGGACTTGATCCTCTTGTGTCAGATCATATCAAAGACTTGTAGAAATGGCTTCCCTCCTTGATGCTCTGTGTCAGGTCATATCAAAGACTTGTAGAAATCATGCTTCCCTCCTTGATGCTCTGTGTCAGGTCATATCAAAGACTTGTAGAAATGGCTTCCATCCTTGATGCTCAGTAATAGGGGAATAGCATTAGGACTGATGACAGGATAAATGATACCAAGGAAGAGTGATATACTGTTGAAAACGCCGTAATTTGCCATTCAAACCAACAAAAGAATCCGCTGTGGTAAGCACCAGGAGTTTGGAACCGGGCTTCCTGAGTTTGATCCCCAGTTGCGGCGCTGTAGTCATGGCGGAGTGCTCTTTGGCAAGGCACATTTCCTAGACTAATACTGGGTTGTTGACCCAGGGATCATGAATGAGTGAAATGTCGCCATGTTGAAAACAGCGTAAAACCCCAACAAAACAAGAAGAAGAATTTTGATGCAAAGCATCAAAGACGCCGCGCATGCTTTTGCAGCATGACTTAAAGGAAGCAGGTTGCAGTTCAGTACATTTAAATAACCTGTGCAAGCAGACAGGATGTAAATATTTCGAACAAGAAGGCCAAATGTCCCTTTATTTCAAACAAAAAGGCCAAGATGTGCCTATATTGCTACCATAGCCTATATAAAAAGGTTACCAAGAGCAGAAAGGGTAAATATTGACGTAGGGATTAAACATTTTACATGCTACGATCTATGTGATATTCAGCATGTGAAGTTTAGGGGGGAAATGACAAGTTTAGTCCTGCCTGAAACCATTTGGTTTACGGTTTGCTTAACATTTACTGCAACTATAATGTGTCATACAAGCTGAAGTTTCTCAATTTTTAGCTTGACTATTCGAAGAATATGAGAGCTTTACTACTCGCCCCGGCGTCGGCGTCTCCGTCGGCGTCCGGTTAAAGTTTTAGGGCAAGTTGGGATTTTCATTCATAAGTATTTGTGCTAGGGCTTTCATATTTGGAATATAGTTACATCTTATACCTTTCTTCACATTGAACGCTAAAGATGCCGAGTGTGACCTTCCTTTTGGGAAAAAAAAACATGATTTTCGGGGGTTAAAGTTTTAGGGCAAGTTGGATTTTTTTTTTTTTTTTTTTTTTTTCTCAATAAGTACTTGTGCTAGGGCTTTCATTTTTGGAAAATAATCACATCTAATACCTTTCTTTATATTGTATGCTGAAGATTCTGAGTTTTACCTTCTTTTTGGGGTAAAAGACATGATTTTCGGTGGTTAAAGTTTTGGGGCAAGTAGGATTTTATTTTATTTTTTTAACTTTTTCTGAATAAGTACTTGTGCTAGGGCTTTCATATTTGGAAAATAATTACATTTAATACATTTCTTCATATTATATGCTGAAGATGCTGAGTGTGACCTTCTGTTTGCGGTAAAACACATGCTTTTGGGTGGTTAAAGTTTTAGGGCAAGTTGGCTTTTTCATTTAATTTTCTAATTTTTCTAAATAAGTTCTTGTGAAAGTAGGGCTTCCATATTTGGAATATAATAACATGTAATACCTTTCTTCACATTGTATGTTGAAGATGCTGAGTGTGACTTTTAGGGGGTAAAAAACATGATTTTTGTTTGATTTTGAGAATTTTAGATAAATTCTTAATTTTTGGTTTAATACATTTCTTTCTAATTGTGATCATTTATTTATCAAATAATATTAGTTCTTCAACATATCAAACGGGTTTTGCATGGTGTCAAACATTAGGAAAACCATTTTTTAAGGTTTTGCTAATTTTGGACTCGGTCAGTTTTAACATTTGCGTTTAGCTCAACGTTAAAGTTACATCATTCAAATCACTTCATACTTCACATATTTGTTAAAGGAATACGCTTGGCTGAGTCTAAACTATATCCCTTAATAGCCCTACAGTAATGCATCATTTTGATGTAATTAATTTTGTTTTATATGCTGTAACTACCAAGATATATGCTTTTAAAGTTTGTGTTTTCACGTCGTGTCGATCAGCTATGGGCGCCGCCATATTGGTCTATTTATAGCTTACTGTGACGTCATAACCCCTCATTCGTTTTTCACTATAGGTACAGATTAGAAAATTTTCAGATCGCCATCTTATCTTTTAAACAGTCAAAACGTCGAATTGATAAACAAGAAAAAACTGGAGTCAAAACGTCGAAAGGGAAAATGTATAGAATAATTCTTATATATGCTGTTTTATAAAGTTTTACCGCACAATGTGATAAGACAATACTACAATTAAATTAAATTAAATTTCTCAGTACATTATGTATGTAGCGAATACACAATTGAGTATAAAACATAGTGACAAAAGAAGAAATTGCACAAAACAAGCATGTTCTCCCTTTGTCACAATGTTTTCCACTTTTAGTCATAGGTTATTCATTCAATTATCCATTTTGACAAATAATGTTCACAGTCGTCTGCTGCAGAATTGTCGTATGAGGGAAGGGGTTAAGATAACTTCTCAAACATTGTGGCAAAAGGAAATTTAACTCCTAATAGGCTGTTTCTCACTTTGCCAAACTTTTCTCTATTGGATTAAATAATAATCAGTACAACACAAACTTTCTAATGCAATACCAGAAAAGGAGAAACTGCACAAAAAAATGAGGGGTTATGACGTCACGATTCTTATCAGAATGTCTCGCGATCGACTGATAAGCAAACAATGGCCGCGCCCATTACCGGAACAGAAAAGCACTTTTAGTCGTCTTAAAATTGCAATTTCTTGATTATAAGGTGTTTGTTAATGAAATGCATCTAAAATAAATTTAGTTGAGATCGATATCTTTCATATCAAAGCGGGTTGTTTTCAGCCGAGCGTTGTCCTTTAAGGACCATCGTAACATTAGGTTAGATAACTCCATTGTATCCTAAATATGGAGTAATGGCCCTTGATTGACTTAGGAAATTTTATTTTTAAATTATATTTAAATGTATGTATATCTATTCAGTTGCTTTTACATATAGAGTATATAATATGATTTAATAGTACATATGTGCAATATAATGAAATAGTGCTTTATGTGAATAAGCGGCCTGTAGTCGAGAGCGCTGTCCTCCGACAGCTCTTGTTATTTTACCAATAAACTGTTTTCAAAATTTCTAACTAGATCCATTAGATAAAAAAAACATAGGTGCTTAAATATTAACATATATTAAGGTGTATTGCCTCTAGTTATAAGTTAAGTGTGACACATGCTTAGGAAGGAGAGGTGGAAGTCTATTCTCCTTCCAGTTTAGCAGAAGTATGATAGCAAACAACGGGAGTATATAAACAAAAAATACAAAATAATTAAAAAAGAAAAGAAAGATATGTATGATCAAGATTGAGCATTATGAAAGTTCACATGTATAGTCAACATATAGCTAGAATTATTAAGTCTGGTTTTTGTTTGTAATGTCACTTTAATCGTTTTGAACATGCCAGTAGAAAACTGAAAAATAAACAAAAGAAAATGGTCAAGTCAGCTCCCCAAGAGCAAAGAGCGAAAACCAGTTGGTACGAATTGTTCATCTCGAACGAAACATGAAAAACCAGGTACGAACCCAAGTATTCATAGCGAAAGGAAGCAAAGACAACTTAATTACTCTATGGGAACCGATGACACCTTGTCGTCTGTTAAATAAGAATGACCAAAATCGCCAAGTGATGACATGCTGCATTTACAAATAATAGAACGGGTCACGTTACGGCAATGCGTATTGCATAGTTGGGTTAACATTGTTTTTACAGTTTCTAGAATTATTCTGTAATATGTAGTAAAAGATAGCCCATTTATTTAAAAATCTCAATATCGTAAATAGGCAAAAACATCGCCAGAAACTTTTTTCTGAGCTTTGATGAATCGGGTTTTGTAATAACGGTAGAAGACATACGTATTTTGTATCTTGCTGTTTCTTAAATCATTTTATACAATTTATTTATTCATAAAGGTAATTGTTTTTAGCTCACCTGTGCACGAAGTGCTCAAGGTGAGTTATTGTGATCGCCCTATGTCCGGCGTCCGTCAACATTTTCTCCTCTGTAACCGGTGGGTCAACTGGGATGAAACTTCACAGAAAGCATCCTCTCAATGTCCTCACCAGAATTCCTTAAAATTTTCGGGATCCATGCAGAATTCTGGTTTCCATGGCAACGAAATGAAAAAACTTCAAAATTCTTAAAAAATCTTCTTCCTCCGAAAGTGTCAGGCCGATTTTCAAATAATTTTGTAGAAATGTTCCTCGGGTGATCCTCTATCAGATTCCTTCAAGCCATGTTGATTGGTCGAAAAACATGGCCGCCAGGGGGGGGCGGGGCTATTTTTCCTTATATGGCTATAGTGCAAACTTAAAAAATCTTCTTCTCCAAAAGTGTCAGGCCGATTTTCAAATAAATTTGTAGAAATGTTCCTTGGGTGACCCTCTATCAGATTCCTTCAAGCCATGTTGATTGGTCAAAAACATGGCCGCCAGGGGGCGGGGCTATTTTGTCTTTTATGGTTATAGTGCAAACTTAAAAAATCTTCAACATCTTCTCCTCAGTAACCGGTGGGTCAATTGGGATGAAACTTCACAGAAAGCATCCTCTCAATGACCTCACCAGAATTCCTTCAAATTTTTGGGAGTCCGTCCGTAAACAATTGCTTGTGCGATACAGTCTTCAGTTTTGATTGTATCTCAATCAAACTTATACAGTAGTTAGATATCCATGAGAGCTTGGTTCCATGCAAGACTGGATTATGGCCCTTGAAATTGTCAGAATTGCTATAATAGAGCTTGTGAACGCGATAAAGTCTTCAGTTTTGATTGTATCTCAATCAAACTTATACAGTAGTTAGATCTGGCCTGGCCAAAGGCCAGAAGAGCTTATGCCATGGTGTGGTGTTCGTCGTTGGTGCGTCTGTCCGTAAACAATTGCTTGTGAGCGTGATACGGTCTTCAGTTTTGATTGAATCTCAATCAAACTTATACAGTAGTTAGATATCCATCAGAGCTTGGTTCCTTTCGCAAACCAGCCAGATCCGCCCTTGCAAAACTGGGTTATGGCCCCTGGAATTGTCAAAATTGCTCTAATAGAGCTTGTGAACACAATAGAGGCTCCATTTACTATCTGATCTTCACCAAACTTACACAGTAGTTAGGTATTCATGAGAGCTTGGTTCCTTTTGCAAACCAGCCAGATCCGGCCATGCAAGACTGGAAATTGTCAGAATTTATATAATAGAGCTTGTGAACGCGATAAAGTCTTCAGTTTTGATAGTATCTCATTCAAACTTATACCGTAGTTAGATATCCATGAGAGCTCGGTTCCTTTCGCAAACCAGCCAGATCCCCCATGCAAGACTGGATTATGGCCCTTGAATTTGCCAAAATTGCTATAATAGAGCTTGTGAACACAATAGAGGCTCCATTTACTAACTAATCTTCACCAAACTCAGTCAGTAGTGAAATATTGATGAGAGCTCAGTTCCTTTCGAAAACCAGCCAGATGTGCCCTTGCATGACTGGATTATGGCCCTTGAAATTGTCAAAATTGCTATAATACAGTTTGTGAACACAATAAAGCCTCGATTTACTATCCGATCTTCACCAAACTTAGATTGTAGTTAAATATTGATGAAAGTTCGGTTCCTTTCGCAAACCAGCCAGATCCGCCAATGTAAGACCCTGGATTATGGCCCTTGAAATTGTCAAAATTGCTATAATACAGCTTGTGAACACAAAAGAGCCTCCATTTACTATCCGATCTTAACCATACATACATGCTCTGGATTGAAAATGACCAAAGAACCATACCAGTAGAGCATAGGCCCTCATGGGCCTCTTGTTTCAAACATATAACAGAGTTTTTCTTAACAATAATAATGTTGGTTGCTCCCTTTTCGATTACGTCACCTCATGGTACAAAATTAAATACTGACGCCGTGCTTCCACGCGGCGTCAATAAACTAATTCAAACCAACAAATGGACTGTAAAAGATTTAGTTGGAGTTATCCAATACGCATTGAAGTTGTGACAATTGACAGTTTTTCATCCCATGAAGTCTATACATGACAAAACAATTAAATCATTAATCCCCGGAAATTATTCATTTCCTGCTTTTCTATAAATTGTACTTGTCAACAAAAAATACATTCTTTTTGTTTAATCCTGTCAAGTTTCGACATATCTCCAGCAGATGACTTTTTGAATAAGTGTCATAAGAAGGAATTTCAATGATTTCAACCCCCATTCAATCACTACTTTAATTTTCAGGCATTTTACATATTTTCACCTAACTCTATTCCTTAATGGTTAGTAAAGTACAAGTTCTTCAAACTAAACTGAAAAGGATGATATGCTCATAAAGAGCACTTTCTACTTTTCCCACAATGATTTTAACTCTACTTTTCATTTATGAGGTTTTCCCTTTTTTACTTAGATATTTTTGTATTTGTATTCTGCAATTTTGTGAACTGTTGAAAAGGGTTTAGGTAGAGGAAGGGCATTTATCAACAGTACCCATATTTTGAAATATCTGCAGCAGACAGCTTTTCTGTAAATGGTGTCAACATTGCTTCAATGTTTTTTACTCTATTTATAGTTTTCACTTTCATTTAACCCTTTTCCTCATATAGACGCTTTCTGACACCTCTGCATCAGACGGCTTTTTGAAAACATAGTGACAAAAGAAGAAATTGCTCAAAACAAGCAATTTCTCCTATTGACACAATGTTTTCCGCTTTTCGTCGTAGGTTATCCATTCAATTATAAAGATTTTCTATATTTTGACAAAATATGTTCAAAGTCGTCTGCTGCAGAATTGTCGTATGAGGGAAAGGGTTAAACAGACTTTCAATCCTAAATCCATTTCCACACAGACTCTTTCTGATGCCTCAGCAGCAGCTTTTCCACATACAGATACTTTCTGATGCCTCAGTTGCAGACGTCTTTGAAATATTATAGCAAAAAGAGAAGTTGCTACAACTGAATAATTTCTTCTTTTGCCACAATGATTTTAACATTATTCAATAATTAAGACTTTTATTTATCAAGCTTTTTCACGTATTAAAGTTGTTTGCTGTGGATTTGTTGTATGGGGGAAATGGTTTGAGGTAAAGGAATAGCATTATAAAAAGTATAAAAGGCCTAAATGCCCAAATGAGGTCCAAAGAAGATATCACAAGTACCTTATTATGGTAAAGAATACACATAAATGAAGCTGGACATCAGCCGTCGCTGACCATCATCCCTTGAGGGGCGTATTTTCCTGTCATCTTTTATCTGTGAAAAAAATGAAAAAAGAAAATGACCTGATTAAAGCTTGGCTTGCTCCTGGCAGTTCTTCTTTGGATCAACTCAATTAGTAACTTTAGAGTCTTTAGAAAAAACGATTAATTTGCACATCCCCATTATGTGATATTTTAAACCCTGATGCTTCTACAGCAGATAACTTTTAAATACATTGTGGCAAAGGCAGATTAACCCTTCCACATAAAGAATTGCTTTCTGACACCTCTGCAGAAGAAGACTTTTGAAAACATTGCTTCAAAACGAAATGCTAATACTGAGCAATTTCTTAATTTGTCACAATGCTTTCAACTCAATTCAATTCAAGTCTTATACTTTCGTTTCTAGATTTTTTATTATATATTTGCACAGATAATTTCCAAGTCGTTTACTGCAGATTTGCTGTACATGGAAAATGTATACATTTGTATTATGAGGTATTTTGGACATGCTAATTAAGCGCCACTGAAGCAATTATGCCATTATATATGATTGATTGGTTTCATCCGTATTAATCATTTCCTATATTAAAGTGATTCCTTTGCAGCAGACAAAGTCATAACTAGCATCCTTTTGCCACAATATTTTTAACTCTTCTCATTAATTATACTTTCACGTATAGAGATTTTCCATAATTTTAACTAGATAATTCCAAAGTCAGTCGTCTGGTGCAGATTTGTTTATGTCACGGGAAAAGGCTAATTTTATATTTATTCTACACCAATAAAGAGCCATAAATTACTTTCTTAGGATTTTTTTCCAAAGTGTTGTCTGCATAAGAGATATATTCTTCTGCTAAAGTATAGAAATGATGGAAAATATTTCGATCATTTCATACTAATATATTGCCTCCGTAAGGATAGAAGAAGTACTGTATATTTGATAAGGTTCGATCGACACAGGAATAACATAATCATCAACCAATCAGCCGTAAGCTCCCAGCAGACACTATCCTGGTCACTCGTTCATGCAAGTTTGATGAATGTGGGCAAATATACTTCATGGCAACTTGACAGAGAACGCCATAATATCAGATAAATTATCGCTTTCCCACATATAGACGTTTTTTGATGTATCTGCTGAAGACCACTTTTGAAAACACTGTGACAAAAGGAGAAATTGCTCAAAATGAGCAATTTCTCCTTTTGCCACAATGTTTTCAACTTTTTAGCTCGACTATTTGCAGAATAATGAAAGCTTTACTACTCGCCCCGGCGTCTCCGTCGGCATCCAGTTAAAGTTTTAAGGCAAGTTGGCATTTTCATTCATAAGTATTTGTGCTAGGGCTTTCATATTTGGAATATAGTTACATCTTATACCTTTTTTCACATTGAATGCTGAAGATGCTAAGTGTGATCTTCTTTTTGGGGTAAAAAACATGATTTTGGGTGGTTAAAGTTTAAAGGCAAGTTGGAATTTTCCCTTTTTTTTTTTTTTTTCTCAATAAGTACTTGTGCCAGGGCTTTCATATTTGGAATACAATAGTTATATCTTATACCTTTCTTCAAATTGAATGCTGAAGATGCTGAGTGTGACCTTCTTTTTGGCGTAAAAAACATGATTTTGTGTGGTTAAAGTTTAAGGGCAAGTTGGAATTTTCATTTTTTTTTTACTTTTTCTCATTAAGTACTTGTGCTAGGGCTTTCATATTTGGAATTTAATTACATCTAATACCTTTCTTCATATTGTATGCTGAAGATGCTGAGTGTGATCTTGTTTTTGGGGTAAAAGACATGATTTTGGGGTGGTTAAAGTTTTAGGGCAAGTTGGCATCTTCATTTTTTTTTTTTTTACTTTTCTCAATAAGTACTTGTGTTAGGGCTTTCATATTTGGAATATAATTACATATAATACCTTTCTTTACATTGTTGAAGATGCTGAGTGTTGTTCGATTTTGAATATTTTAAATAAAATCATAATTTTTGGTCACATTCCTTTCTAATTGTGATCATTCATTTATCAAATATAATTCTTCAACATTTCAAACAGGTTTTGGTGTCAAACATTGGAAAACCTTCTTTTTATACGTTTTGCTATTTTTGGACTTAGTCAGTTTTAACATTTGCGTTTAGCTCAACATTAAAATTTCGTTTTTAGCTTGACTATTCAAAGAAAAATGAGGACTTTACTACTCGCCCCGGTGTCGGTGTCCGGTTAATGTTTTAGGGCAAGCTAGCATTTTCATTCATAACTCCAATGCCCTTCATTCAAATCACTTCACACTTCACTTATTTGTTAAGAACCATCACACAATTGGGTTATATTAACTCGATTGTATCCTAAATATGGAGTTATGGCCCTTGATTGACTTAGGAAATTTGATTTTTTAATTATATATTTTTAAATGTATGTATCTGTTCAGTTGCTTTTACATATACAGTAAATATTATTTAATAGTACTTAAAGGCAATATACTGAAATAGTGCTTAAGTGAATAAGCATTGTAAAGTCGAGCGTGCTGCATGTCCTCTAACAGCTCTTGTTTCATTAATTGTACCTTTATTTATAGAGATTTCCCATGATTTTGCCAATATGTTTTCAAAGTAGTCTGCTGCAGATTTGTTTTATGGGGGAAAGGGTTAAACAAATGACATTAATGTGTGTGTTGCAGTGAAGATTTTTTTCAAAAAATAATGATATTCTATGCTGTGGATCACTGTAAGGACTATATTTAGTCCTTTCCCACTTACAACAAATTTTTTTTTTTTTTTTTTTTAAATGAAGACAGCTGATAAGATCTCTGAGAACATCTGGCAGGAAATATGGCAAATACACCACTATATATGAAAGTGTTATCCAACACTTGAAAAGATTTTAAAACATTGTTGCAAAAGGAGAAATTGCTCATTAGAAACAACTTCTCCTTTTCCAAAAGTCGTCTGCTGTGAATGCATCAAATTGCTTCAGCAGGTGGGAAAGGGTTAAATATAGGGTTTTGTGAAATAAAAAAAAATAAGCAAATAAAATTATAGAATATATATGAGCCAGTCCACGACAAAACCTGTATTAGTGACATAACGTATGACGTTTGGAATTTCCAATTTTATGACGTCACATTTTTCGTCAACGTCGGTTTACCGTAAACAGTATTATCTTGAATTTAATTTCCAAAGTTAATATGTATTTGTTTAAAAAATCTCTCGGGTAAATGCTTAGTAAATTAAAAATTATGCAATTACTTCCAGCGAAATTTTCATTAAAAATCGGGTATTTGTAACACCGAATTATAGAGAATAAAGTTACCTGTGTCATGATATAAATTTAATGTTTCTGCCATGACGATTCAGATAAAAATACCCGTTTGTTAATGAAAATTTTGCTGGAATATTTTCAAAGTAATTACATCATTTTAATTTTTTAAGAAATACATATCATTAAGATCACCCTTTCTACTTCAAGTTACCAGAATTTCAAGAAAATCTGTGGAGCCGATTTTTAGTAAATCAGAATGCCGTTTTACCGATGTCGCACGTCGGAACGCACATTTCAATTTTTGAACTGAAACGCAGTTAGTGGAATTAAAATTGACAACCTTTTACATCAACTTTATGGTATCATGAAATCTACTCCCTACTAAAAATGGATATTTTAATTTGTTTCTTCCCGAATAGTTATTTTATTGCAAATGATACAGTATATAAATAGACGTTATACAGGATACAGGGTTAATCATACTTGGAAATCTGTTTATATATTATCATACAAGGGGTAATCAAAATGTAATAACACTTTCTTAGTGATTCTTGTGTTAGTTAATACATATTTCGGAATTCATACCATATGTCTATTTGTTTTTGCTCTACCTTATGGCGAATTAATATTTCTAAAATTGTCATTAGTTTAGTTATAAATTGTTGTCAACAAAACGAGTTGAGGTATAGGCGGGCCACAGCATAATTTTACAAGAAAATACCAGTTTATATATACCTGTGTATATTTCAAATATACACAAACAGAAGATACCAAAAATGTGCATGCGATGTAAATAAACACTTTTGGCAGGGGGAGGTAACTTTCGTATTCGGAACGCCTCGATACAGTTAAATATATAAATACATATTGGTTTAGACTAGAAAGTATGATAATAGATTATTAGCTCAGTCGGTTGAGCCGGTAAGATTAACGAATTCAGTCCTATGACATGGGTTCGATCCCACCACAATTTTCTCTTTTTTTCATTTAGCTTTGATCTATGTGTATGTATGAATATATTTATTTAAGGTTTTATTATTTTATTTGTTTGTTTTATTTTTAGATTTCATTGTTTTCTTCATTTTTAATATTCATTATAACTATATTACATAAAGATCATCAAAAACCTTGACAAAATAGTGTAAATAATATATCATCATCATTATCATAATCATCATCATCATCATCATCACTATAATGCGATTTCGACTGCATGGCTGTGTATGCTATAATACGTCGTTCTACATTTGTATGCCACATTTATACCTTCGCAGGTAAATATAAAATCACGATAATTAAGGACATTGCGCGATTAATAGTTACGTAGAAACTACATAAAATAAAAAGATGTACATGTAATCCATTACGACTCGAACTCGGGACCTTGGCATAACGAGTTCAATGCTCTTGTTAAACCGCTAACTTTGCATTTGAACTGGTGGTGTGTCAGGATTTTACTTATTATCAAAACGGGCGCATATTTTTATGCTCATCCCTATTTTGGATAATAGAACAATCCATTAGGTTTCGTCATGGCTCACTGCTCGAATTGGATGTATACCTAAAATGTTATTATGTTAGCATGAATTACGGTATCAACCCGTCACTACTCATTGAATCAAGACATTTCTATATGTTGCGTTACTGATGCACAATTCTCACGATAGCACATATCGATATTGTTGAAAATATCATTCTCGCTATCTCGTAAAAATGCAAGTATTCTTTTGTTGTATTTTTAATGTATTTACTATATAAATTGCAATATAGTAGCTACTTTGAATCTTTAAAGAGAAGCAAATAAATACAACCTACCATTAATAACAAGGGGGTAGAAGAAAAGGGTTACTTAAAAGATTGAAATTGATGATTATAATGAAAACATGTGGTGTGCATTTTATTACCTACACTAGATGCGTATCTATCTAATATTTGTGCAGTGAACGTTCCGAAGCGCGACAGATGTTTAACTGCATTATGATTTATTAAAAATCGGCTCGATATATATTCTTAAAATTTCGGCAAATGGTAGACGAACATGTGCCTAAAATGATATATCTTTTAGCGAATTTTTAATAAATCAGAAATAATCTTATAACTGTTAAAATGTTTTGGAGAAACTTTACTTTTAATTCGCATTTTGTTGTCTAATTTGTCATGGCAGATGTATGGAATTGATATCAGCACGCATTAAATTCTATTCCCTACTGTCTGCCGTCTATTTTATCCGAATATCACTTCAAACGAGAAAAGAATGGCGGTTTCATTAACCACACTATCATTGTCGCAATGACATACGTTTTGACGTCAAAAACGACGTTATTTCAAAGGTATGATTCCACCTTAAACGCCGTTTTTTGTTTTCGTTTTCTTATGACAGTTGGTATGTTTATATCGTAATTAAGAGAGTATATGTAGGACTATTTGGCTAATTCTGGTATCATTATGAAGGTAAACGGTTGATATTTTAGGAAATACAAAAAACTCAAAAAATATTTTTTTGTCACTAATACAGGTTTTGTCGTGGACTGGCTCATATATATCTAAAAAGACTGTCTAGAACTTTTTATAATTATATACATCGAGCTCTTCACTCTGAATTCTATTGATTTGGAGACATTATACGGCAGGATGGAAGTTGTTTGCCTTTTCTGACCTTATGACTGAGCCACTGTCACTTTCAATGGCAAAAGGTACAAAAGTAGTCAGTGAGTGCTCCGGTAGACATGTCAAAATACAGTAATCTTGCCAAATGTTTAGATAATACAACATTGAACCATTTCCCACAAATCACAAATTTGCAGCAGACAACTTTAAAAAGACTATGGAAAATCTCTATAAATGAAAAGATTGGGAAAAGAGTTCAAAACATTGTTGCAAAAATCATCTGTTGTAGATGTGTCAAACATGCGTCTGTATGTCTAAAAGAGTTAAAGCGAGCCGCCAACAAAACAAAAAATAATTAATAAGATTGTTCAAGCAGTAAAGATCAGACAACATCTAACAGGCTGCATTCCTCTTTAACCCTTTCCCTTGTTCAAGCAGTAAAGATCAGACTACATCTAACAGGCTGCATTCCTCTTTAACCCTTTCCCTCATACAACAAAGATGCAGCAGAAGACTTTGAAAACATCTCGACAATAATATGGAAAATCTCCCTAAATGAATATATACTAATTGAATTGAGTTGAAAACATTGTGTCCGAAAGAGAAATTGCTCGTTTTGAGCGATTTCTTCTTTTGTTACATCCGAGCCCCGGTAGCTCAGTCGGTAGTGACGCGGGTTGTCATTCCAGGGGTTGTGAGTTTGAATCCCGGCTCGGTCAACTTTCTTTCCGACGATTGACAAAAGTCAATGCGACATGCGTCATTCGTCTTCCACCAATTGGCTTAGTCTATGTGGAAAACAGCCAGTTGCTTGGGAAGATTGTTGTGTGGAGTACTGCGTGGTGTGAGAAAACCAGGAAATGCATGAGACGGTGAACTGGCCGCCGTGATATTACTGAGAAATTGTAAAAAACGTCAGAGCCCTATAATAAACTAGGGACGTATTTCATGTTCAAAAATCCTTATTTGACATGCAATCCTTATAATGTGGGTACTCAAAATAATCCTCCAAGTGAGACTTTTTATCCACCCATAACATTTGTTGTAGTAGGGACATGAGGGAGATTTTGACGGGAAAAAGACACCATCATCCTCCGGTAAGCGGACTTTAAATAAAAAGATTTTGTAATAACCGAAAACATTCAATTTTTTATGATGTGTATGGACATTTTGCATTTCAAGAAGCCATAATTGACGATAGTTTCGTGGGTTACGGCGGGCACTAATAGGCATTGGAGTGCATATTAACTGCCCCATCTTCGTCTTAATTGCCTAATTTGGTCAAAATGCGTGGTGTGAGAAAACCAGGAAATGCATGAGATGGTGAACTGGCAGCCGTGATATTACTGAGAAATTGTAAAAAACGTCAGAGCCCTATAAGATACTAGGGACGTATTTCATGTTCAAAAATCCTTATTTGACATGCAATCCTTATAATGTGGGTACTCAAAATAATCCTCCAAGTGAGACTTTTTATCCACCCATAACATTTATTGTAGTAGGGACATCAGGGAGATTTTGACGGGAAAAAGACACCATCATCCTCCGGTAAGCGGACTTTAAATAAAAAGATTTTGTAATAAAACATTCAATTTTTTATGATGTGTATGGACATTTTGCGTTTCAAGAAGCCATAATTGACGATAGTTTCGTGGGTTACGGCGGGCACTAATAGGCATTGGACTGCATATTAACTGCCCCATCTTCGTCTTAATTGTCTAATTTGGTCAAAATACCCATAATTTCTGCATTTCATCCACCAACTATGAATTACGTTTTAGCAACCCTTTACCCACCTGCAGTCGCATTTATACAAATTTGCAGCAGATGACTTGTGAAAACATTGTGGCAAAATGAGAAATTGCTCAGTTTTATAGTCAATAGTTTTAATAACAGACTTTTCCTATTTTTGTTTAAATATTATTAAAATTGTCTGATGCACTCTGGTTTGTTGTATGTTGGAAAGGATTAATTATTGTCTGCTGCAAAAAGATGTTTTTTCACAGAGATTTAACACTTTCTTCGATACAAAATGAATGACATTTGTCACCTCACAATGTTTTCAATTAAATTTAATAGTTTATAAGGTAAGCAATTTAATCTAAAACATATACCATAAGTTAATAATAGTGTTAATCAAGATCAACCACTTTCATTCAAAGATGTTTTATATATACATATATGTCTCCCTTGCATTCTCACATTTCCTGTTGTTGTCCCGGAGTGCCCCCCCCCCCCCCCCCCCCCCCCCCCCCCCCCCCTCTCACTGCCACACCCCCTTAGCGGTTTAGAAGTCTGATGTCCCCATTTGATCCCAGATTGACCCAGTTAGGCATGGTTCATTTAAGATGACGCGCTAGCGTCTTTCAAAGTATAACCCGGTGTGACCCAGGTCATGTCCCGCTGGTCACCGGTCCAACACAGCATAGCCACAGTCATGCGCTGGTGGATCCTCAAAGGTACCCCGGCGGCACCCATTGGTCTACCATGCATGGCGTACTCCCGTCCAATCCAGATTACTACTGACTATTGCGGAAAAGACCCGGCCCTGCACCAGCGTATACCAACATCATGCCAGATCAAGCTGGTTCTGGATATTTCTCCCGGTGTCTCCTGGTTGTACTTAACATTTTAAAACATCTGGGATGATCATCCGTATCGAGCTGGAACAAGAGAGTTCATTACGGATCATCCCAAACTTCTACGATGCAACTGCGGTTGTCTTTCCGGTTTGACAAGATTTCTTCCAAACCATCATCCAGGTCATACTGGGGCTCCAATGGGGCAGTGAGAATGGGGCTTTATGCAAACACACTTTAAAACATGGAGACAAACAAAGAAATTGTTCATAATGAGCTTATTAGTCCCCTTGGGGACTATAGGTTTGGTCGATTCCGTCTCTCCATCTGTGTGAGAGAGTACTTGTGGGATGTTCCTTTTTTCTAAAGCCCCTCTACCCACTACCCTTATAAAGACACATATTAATGCTATTCATTCCGTAAAAGGGTGATAATTAAGGAATGAATAGCATACTTGTGGGTTGCAACCCACAAGTTCGAAACAAAAGAAATAACCCAACAAATACACTTCATGGTTACGTCCGTCTGTCTGTCTGTCTGTCTGTCAGTCCCACCTAACCTTGTCCGACCCACATCTTAACCATGCATCATACGATTTGAAAGAAACTTGGCACAAAGTTTCACCATTATAAGGTGGCGTGTCGCGCACAAGACCCATGCCTTTACCTCAAATGTCAAGGTCAAAATGAGAACTGTTTGATAGGATTACTTTGTCCGGCCCGCATCCCAACCATGCATCATAGGATTTCCAAGAAACTTAACACAAACGTTCAACATGATGATGAGGCGGTGTGTCATGCTCAAGACCCAGCCCTGTACCTCAAATTTCAAGGTCACACTTATATGTCAAAGGTTAAAATAAGTACTATTTGATAGGACTGGACCTTGTCCGGCTCACATTTCAACCATGCATCATAGGATTTCAAAGAAACTTAGCACAAATGTTCACGATGATAAGGCGGTATGTCACGCGCAAGACCCGGAACTGTACCTTAAATGTCAAGGTCACACTTAGAGGTCAAAGGTCAAAATTAGAACTGTTTGATAGGATTCCATTGTCCAGCCCACATTTCAACCATGCATCATAGGATTTCAAAGAAACTTGACACAAACGTACACCATGATAACGCGGCGTGTCACCCACAAGACCCAGGCATGTACCTCAAATGTCACGGTCACACTTAGAGGTCAAATGTCAAAATGAGTACTGTTTGATAGGACTGTACCTTGTCCGGCACATATCTCAACCATGCATCATAGGATTCCCAAGTTACTTGGCACACATGTTCACCTCAAATGTCAAGGTCACACTTAGAGGTCAAAAAGAGCACTGTTTGATAGGATGTACCTTGTCTGGCAAGCATCTCAACCATGCATCATAGGGTTCCCAAGTTACTAGGCACACATGTTCACCATCATAAGGTGGCGTGTCGAGCATAAGACCCAGGCCTGTACCTCAAATGTCAAGGTCACACTTAGAGGTCAAAGGTCAAAATGAGAACTGTTTGATAGGACTGTACCTTGTCCGGCCAGCATCTCAACCATGCATCATAGGATTCCCAAGTTACTAGGCACACATGTTCACCGTGATAAGGTGGCATGTCGCACTCAATACCCAGGCCTGTACCTCAAATGTCAAGGTCACACTTAGAGGTCAACAGACACAATGTGCTGTACTCGTCTTGTAGGGGACTTTTTTATTGCTTGCAATACGACATTAACTTGTTCTATAATGTTTTTCTTAAATTTTGCCTTTTCCAAAAATGATTTCCAAGTTGTCTCCTGCAGATTTGTTCTTTGTGAGATATGATTAACAAACTTTATACAATTGAATCAATGGAGAAGTAAAGATGGAAAAGAAATTGTACTGTATTTTATTGGAAATATAATGTTTACAAAATGTAGAAAACAATGTGAAAAATGATAGAGAAACTAAGCGGCAGACAACTTTGAAAACTTGTAGGCAAAATTATGGATATTATTTATAAATGAAAGAACAATTATTGAATGAAGTTTAAAAACATTGTGGCAAAAGGAGAAATTGCTCATTATGAACAATTTCTCCTTTTGTCACAATGTTTTAAAAAGTCGTCTTCTGCTAAGTTGTCAGAAAGTGTCTGGGAAAGGGTAAATTTCTCCATCAACCATAAATCAAGTTTTCAAAAGGTCATCCTCTGCAGCAGTATAGGGTTTGATCGATTCATCTGTATAAACGGACTCGGAAGCGAAATACCATGGTTCGATCCTTTGTTTGGTCATAACAAAGACTTTGAAAATGGGAGTAAAATGGCTTCCCTTCTAAGCTCAGGGTTTCAGGCATTTGTTTACGCCTGATGTGTTGGGGTCAGGATTGATAATACCGGTAGTACTGGTAAATTCCCCAGGAAATGAAGTTATATAACTGAAATACTGTTGAAAAGTATAAAAAAGACTAATGTTATATAACTGAAATACTGTTGAAAACAATATAAAAGACTCATGTTATTTAACTGAAATACTGTTAAAACATTATGTAACAGACCAATGTTATATAACTGAAATACTGTTGAAAAACTATTTAAAATGTTCAATGTTATATAACTGAAATACTGTTGAAAACAATTTAAAATGTACATAATGTTATATAACTGACATACTGTTGAAAACAATGTAACAAACCAATGTTATATAACTGACATACTGTTGAAAACAATTTAAAATGTCCAATGTTATATAACTGAAATACTGTTGAAAACAATTTAAAATGTCAAACGTTATACAACTGAAATACTGTTGAAAACAATTTAACAGACCAATGTTTAATAACTCAAATACTGTTGAAAACAATGTAACAAACCAATGTTATATAAATGAAAGACTTGAAAACAATTTAAAATGTCCAATGTTGTATAACTGAAGTACTATTGAAAACAATGTTTTTTAACTGAAATGTAAAAGAATAATGCTATATAACTGAAATACAGTTGAAAACAATGTAACAGACCAAATTTATATAACTGAAATACTGTTGAAAACAATGTGAATGACCGATGTTATATAACTGAAATACTTTTTTTAAATGTCCAATGTTAAATAACTGAAATAATGTTGAAAACAATTTAAAATGTCCAATGTTATATAACTGAAATATTGTTGAAAACAATGTAAAAGACTAATGTAATATAACTGAAGTATTGTTGAAAACAATGTAACAGACCGATGTTATATAACTGAAATACTTCTTAAAACAATTTAAAATGTCCAATGTTGTATAACTGAAGTACTGTTGAAAACAATGTTTTATAACTGTAATTCTGTTGAAAACAATTTAAAATGTACATAATGTTATATAACTGACATACTGTTGAAAACAATGTAACAAACCAATGTTATATAACTGACATACTGTTGAAAACAATTTAAAATGTCAAACGTTATACAACTGAAATACTGTTGAAAACAATTTAACAGACCAATGTTTAATAACTGAAATACTGTTGAAAACAATGTAACAAACCAATGTTATATAAATGAAAGACTATTGAAAACAATTTAAAATGTCCAATGTTGTATAACTGAAGTACTATTGAAAACAATGTTTTTTAACTGAAATGTAAAAGAATAATGCTATATAACTGAAATACAGTTGAAAACAATGTAACAGACCAAATTTATATAACTGAAGTACTGTTGAAAACAATGTGAATGACCAATGTTATATAACTGAAATACTTTTTTTAAAATGTACAATGTTAAATAACTGAAACAATGTTGAAAACAATGTAAAAGACTAATGTAATATAACTGAAGTGTTGTTGAAAACAATGTAACAGACCAATGTTATATAACTGAAATACTTCTTAAAACAATTTAAAATGTCCAATGTTGTATAACTGAAGTACTGTTGAAAACAATGTTTTATAACTGAAATTCTGTTGAAAACAATGTTTTATAACTGAAATGTTGTTGAAAACAATTTAAAATGTCCAATGTTATATATATAACTGAAATTCTGTTGAAAACAATGTAAAAGACTAATGTTATATAAATGAAAAACAGTTGAAAACAACGTAAAAGACCAATGTGAAAACAATGTAACAGACCAATGTTATATAACCTAAATACCATTGAAAATAATTTAAAAAACCAATGTAAAATGCAAGTCATTTGTATCCGAGATAAAAGATAATTAGAAGCTTACAAATCTTTCTGATATTATACCCACTTTTTTGATGATTTCTTAAAAACATCAATTATTAGTCGCCGGGCAGAAGCCCGCGACTTCTATTTTTAATAGGTTTTCGGAAATCACATGGGAGGAGGAGTTATTATTAGAAAAAAACAAATTTAAATGTCTTGAACATATTACAATTGCGTTTGTTTAAAAACACTAAGTTATGACACATCTAAAATGAAATAAATATTCCGATGTTTTAAGTATTAGTAGTTTCTTTATTTTGTCTCGCATCTCTTTTTTGGGGTTTTATTTACGAAGACAAAACCGTCCCCATGAGACTTGCAGCAAGCAGACTGTTATGTGTCAATATCAAGTAAAAAGCACGTCGAATTCTCCTTTAAAATAGCAATCTTAACTTATTGAATGTTATTTTCATGTTCAAAGAGATGTCTTGATTTGTGAGGAATTCATTTTATAATGTTTATCCATGTATATCTAAAATATGAACTGTTTCTAAGCTAAAACTGTTGATCGCGTGACTCGCGAATACCAACTGCGTAGATCAATCTCCTTTGCAGAGAGCCGCTCTTTACACTCACTTACAAATAGTAAATTATAGGTGATTTAAAATGTTTATTTGGTTCAAAACAAATGAAGAAAAGAACAAACCGAGATAAAACTGGTTTTAATAGAAAAATGACTTTGAACGAACACTCTCTGCCTATAAAGAGAGTTTCAAGAACGACACCTCTGCGAAGAAGAATGTAGGTCACGAATCGGGTCTTTCGTACAAAATTATTTCGTCCTTGACAATTTTAAATGTGTCATTAAATTCCTTAAAGGCATATTGCTTCCGATCTGCATATTGTTATGCATCACTGACACAAGGGCGCTCATCATAATATAATTTTAAAACATGAGTAGTTTGTTATTTTCATTATAAAAAAGGAAGGAAAGAATTACAATAAATTAACATGTTGTAGGGCTCATTTTATGTTCGAAATTAAGTTTAAATTATACAACAATTTCAATGAGATTTAACTGTTTAGCTGATATTATATTTCGAAGGTGGTCTTATTTGTAAATATTGGATTACATTTTATCATTTGTTAAGGTATGATATAATTAGGATGCCAAGCTAATATCATTTTGAGAAAAAGAGAAAACTCATGTCTTTAGCGATTTAACCCTTATCTCATTGTTTTAAAAGTAAATTGCTGCAAAGGTGTCCAATGTTGACTTTAATAGGGGAAACATACAATGACGTGCTATTGCATGAAAATCTTAAATTGTATGTTTTGTGGTTTTATTGATAAATGATAGAATTCAAATATTCTGACAAACATCTTGAAAAGTGTATGTGGAATTCACAAATCTTATAATTATTCCTTAATGAAAGCACTGTATACATACTAAGACTAATGATTGTCAAGATTACTCATTTCCATTACTGTTTATAATCAATAATTAGTTGGCTGTGTGTATGGTCAACCTACTTTGGAATGGAGATTGATCATAAACAATGAAAGGCTTCAATTATCATTCACTTTGTTGACAAAACAATGCAAGTTATGATACATTTTCACTTGACCCCGCCCCTGATGTTCCAATATGCCCCTCAGTTGATAACTGTTTATTCAACTACTATAATGTTAGTGTTATGCATAACTGCAGTATGCATTTCCGGCGACATTGATGCGTTGCATCAACTTTCTCTTGTTATGGCAATTTGGTAGGATAATTTTTGATACATCTTTGTGAGCAATATCTTCATTGACCGCCTTGTTTTTTTAGTCACGCGTTGGTAAGAAAAAAAAGTGTTTATGTATAAGTGTGCTTAAAGACAAACTGTTAAGGATTTCAACATATTATTAATAAATGGTGACGCCTGAATAAATGAAGACTTTTAACCCTTTCCCACACAAAACAAAACTCTTGAGGATGATTTTGAGCACATCAGGATAAAATATTGAATGTGTCAATAAATAAAAGTGTAATTATTGAATAGTGCTAATTACATGTATGAGCAATTTCTCATTTTGCAAGAATGTTTTCAAAAAGTATACCTCGATCTGTAGAAGTGTTAATTTGCGCCTGCAAGTGGAAAAGGGATAAAAGTCTCAGAAACATTTAAGTTGATAGATGGAAGGCCTTGCCATTTTGAGAAAAACCTTTTATAGGAATAAATGTTCAGCAATTTCCTCCCATGATCAAATAAGAGAAGTTAATGCATTTCTTCGCATTTTAAGCCTTAACCCTTTCCGTAATGTAGACACCTGCTGCAGACGGCGTTTTGAAAACATGGCGACAAAAGGAGAAATTGCTGCCAACGAGCAATTGCCCCTTTTGCCACAAAGATTTCAACTTTTTTCAGTAATTATACCTACAATATTAGAGATTTCACATATATTTTAAAAGACAATTTTCAAAGTTGTCTGCTGCAGATTTGTTGTATGTGGGAAAGGGTTAATCCAGTAACCTAGATACAGTAAAAGAACATTAGTTACTTTTGCAGTTCTTGAAACATTTGTTATAAAAGGAAACCAAATGCTTCAAGAAAGACAATTCTCTCAGAATTTATTTCTAACTGAGTTCTTTTTATGTTCCAAATTGTTACAATTTTTTATCTCATATTTATGTAATCCAAGCTGAAGACTCAGAAAGAAGCTTAATTTCTTTACCATTTCATCATACCCTGTAACCACCTACAACAAATCTGCAGCAGACTTTGAAAGCATATAGGCACAAATCACTGAAAAAGTTGAAATTATAACTTTTGATTGGAGTTAAAAACATTGTGGTAAAGGTAGAAATTTGCCTCCTGTAGATGCTTAAATATATATCTGTAAGTGGGAAAGGACTAAGTCATTTCTCATAATTGCAGCCGACAATTTAAAAAAAAAAAAAAAACTTTTCTTATTTCCTAAGAATGTTTTCAACTCTGTATCAAAACTCTTTTAAAATTCATAATATTTTCAATTTTGTCCCAATATATGGATATTCTTTTTCCCAAGCAGTTTAAGTGTTTTTTTTGCATAAATTACAAAACAACCATATATTTAATAATGAGTTAAGATAGTAATGACATGTTCATGTCTTTTAGTATGCCTCTATCTGGCCTGTATATTCTTTACCCATTCCCCCATACTACAAATATTCAGCAGACAACTTTAAAAAACATCAAGGCCAAAAAGTGAAACTCGCTAGATGAAAGAAAAATTATTGAATAAATCTTTTGGCAGGATTACAAAACAACCTTATATAAACTAATGGGATAAGATAGTAATGACATTTTCATGACTTGAAGAATGCCTCTGTCTGATCTGAATATCCTTTACCCATTCCCACATACAACAATTCTGCAGCAGACGACTTTGAACGTATTTTGTCAAAATGTAGAAAATCTCCATAATTGAAAGGATAACCTATGACAAAAAGTGGAAAACATTGTGGCAAAAGGAGAAATTGCACGTTTTGTGCAATTTCTTCTTTTGTCACTATGTTTTCAAAAAGCCGTCTGCTGCAGAGGCGTCAGAAAGCGTCTATATGAGGAAAAGGGTTAAAAACATCTTGGCAAAAATATGGAAAATCTGTTTGAAGGCTGTCTGCTGAAGATGTGTTATCCAAGTTTAGTCCTTTCCCACATACAACACATCTGCAGCAGAGGACTTGAAAAACATCTAAATATAGAATATCTCTATAAATGAAAGTGGAATAGTTAAAAGGAGTTGAAAACAGTGTGGCAAACTGAAAAACTGCTCATTATGAGAAATTCTCCTCTTCCAACAATGTTTTCAAAAAGCATCTGTATGTGGGAAAGGGTTCACTGTTTCTGACAAAGTTTAATGCATATTTTTGCATGATTACAAAACAAGCTTATGTTAACTAATGGGATAAGATCGATTCATATTCTAGGCATATTGTGGCAGGAAGCGCCTGGTTAATAAACAAGGCATATTGGTGCAGGAAACACTTGGCTCATAATTTAGGCATGTTGACATAGATCAAAACACTTGGTTCATAATTTAGGCATATTGACATAAGATCAAAACACTTGGTTCATAATTTAGGTATACTGTAGCACGAACCACTTGGTTCATAATTTAGGCATATTGGTATATGAACTACTTTGTTCATAATCTAGGCATATTGATGCAGGAAACATTTAGTTCATAAACTATAGGTATAATTATATAAACAAGAAACACTTGCTTCATAATCAAGGCATATTGTGGCAGGAAACACTTAGTTTGGTTCAAAAGTGGCAGGAAACACTTGGTTTATAAACAAGGCATATTGTGGCAGGAAACAATTGGTTCATAATCTAGGAATATTTTGGCAGGAAACACTTGATTCATACACTTGGCATATTGGTGCAGGATACACTTGGTTCATAATAAGCGGATGACAAAATCTGCCGTTTTTGCATGCATGGAGTCAAGTTACTAACTAACACAAACTACGTAATGAATTACTAACACAAAATAGAGTAAGGTTGAAAGGGGGATGGCCACGACCGCACTTACCTATGTACGTGGCAAATAAAATTATATAAAAAAAAAATGGTGCAGGAAACGCTGGGTTCATAATCTAGGCATATTGGTGTTAGAAACACTTGATTCATAATCTAGGCATATTGGTGCAAGATACACTTGGTTCATAATTTAGGCATATTGGTTTGAAACACTTGATTCATAATCTAGGCATATTGGTGCAGGATACACTTGGTTCATAATTTAGGCATATTGGTGTTCGAAACACTTGGTTTGGACCATAATCTAGGCATAATGGTGCAGGAAACGCTGGGTTAATAATCTAGGCATATTGGTGTTAGAAACACTTGGTTCATAATCTAGGCATATTGGTGCAGGATACACTTGGTTCATAATCTAGGCATAATGGTGCAGGAAACGCTGGATTCATAATCTAGGCATATAGGTGTTAGAAACACTTGGTTCATAATTTAGGCATATTGGTACATGAAATACTTCGTTCATAATCTAGGCATATTGGTGCAGGAAACATTTGGTTCATGAACTAGGCATATTGCTGCAGGAAACACTTGGTTCATAAACTAGGCATATTATGGCAGGAAAAACTTGGTTCATTAACTATGCATATTGGTTCAGGAAACACATTCCAGACATTATTATAATGGAGGGAAATGGAAAATTGCTGGAGTGTTTTAAAGGAATTAAATCAAGATTCATTTTTAGCTCGACTATTTGAAGAATATGAGAGCTATTGCAGTCACATGTGCATCAGCATTGCAACTTTGGTTAAAGTTTTGCACGCTTTTTCTCAAAAAACACAGCTGCTATTGCTTTGAAACTTCAAACACTTATTTGACATCATCAACTTACCTTGCTGGACAAGTCCCATAACTCTTATCTCAGATTTTGACAAAATTATGCCCCTTTTTTAGCTGCACTTGCTGAAAGCCAGTCGAGCTTATGTCATGGCGAATTGTCTGTTGTGCGTCCGTTAACTTTTTCCTTTAAACCACTTCTTCTCCCTAACCACTTGGCCAATTTGGTTGAAACTTCATAGGAAGCATCCTCTCAATGTCCTCTCTTAAATTCCTTCATTTTTTTTTATCCATCCATAATTCTGGTTTCCATGGCAACCAAAAGAAAATAATAGTGAAAACTTAAAAAACCTTCTTCTCTGAAAGTGTCAGTCCGATTTTCAAATAATTTTGTAGAAATGTTCCTTGGGTGACCCTTTATTAGATTCCTTCAAGAAATGTTGATTGGGCGAAAAATATGGCCACCAGGGGGCGGGGCTATTTTGCCTTATATAGCTATAGTGAAAACTTAAAAAATCTTCTTCTCCAAAAGTGTTCAGCAGATTTTCAAATAATTTTGTAGAAATGTTCCATGGGTGACCCTCTATCAGATTCCTTCGAGCCATGTTGATTGGTAAAAAAACATGGCCGTCACAGGGCGGGGCTATTTTGCCTATATGGCTAAAGAGAAAACTTAAAAAATCTTCTCCTCCAAAAGTGTCAGACCGATTTTCAAATAATTTTGTAGAAATGTTCCTTGGGTGACCTTTATTAAATTCCTTCAAGAAATGTTGATTGGTTGAAAAACATGGCCGCCAGGGGGCGGGGCTATTTTGCCTTATATAGCTATAGTGAAAACTTAAAAAATCTTCTTCTCCGAAAGTGTTCAGCAGATTTTCAAATAATTTTGTAGAAATGTTCATTGGGTGACCCTCTATCAGATTCCTTCAAGCCATGTTAATTGGTCGAAAAACATGGCCGCCAGAGGGCGGGGCTATTTTGCCTTATATGACCATAGTGAAAACTTTTGTTTGGCTGATATTCAAATAATTTTGTAGAAATGTTCCTAGGCCTACCCTCTATCAGATTCCTTCAAGCCATGTTGATTGGTTGAAAAATATGGCTGCCAGGGGGTGGGGCTATTTTGCCTTATATGGCTATAGTGAAAACTTAAAATATCCTCTCCTCCGAAAGTGTCAGGCCGATTTTCAAATAATTTTGCAGAAACATTCCTTGGGTGACACACTACAAGATTCCTTTAAGCCATGGTGGTTGGTAAAAAAAATAGCCACCAGGGGGAAGGGCTGTTTGGAGATTTTATTTTTGCCTTATGGCCGTGGAGCGATACTGGCCCTCTTGGGCCTCTTGTTTACTAAGATATTTTGCATGCAAGGCTTTTTCTCACAAACCACAGATGCTATTGCTTTAAAACTTCACACACTTATTGGACATCAGCGAATGACCTTGCAAGACAAGTCCCACAACTCTATATCAGATTTTGAAATTCTGGTTAAAAATGTGCGTGCTACTACATTAAGAGTCCATATCCTAGTAACTACTTGATGCATTGCATTGACACTTTATGCAACCCTTCCCAACTATCACACCTATATAAAAAAAAACAAGTTTGACAACTCTTTCCAGCATATCATGTTTTCAGGGGTGTCTGAGACAGTCAAGTTAGTTAACTCTTGTATGAATTTAGTACAAATAATGGCCCTTGTTTGACTTTGAAAAGTTGGTTAAAGTTGTGCATGCATGGTACTATTATGCACATAACCACTCAGGATTGATTTAAAAAACTTCAATATAGTCTTTAAAGGTATCAAACAATCAGGTTAGGGAACTCCTGACTGAATTTATTATAAATTATGGCCCTTTTTGAAGTCAGAAATTTGGGTTAAAGTTTTGCATGCAAGGCCGCTTTTCTCACATTCAAACAAGACTTATCCAACTTGATTTATAGTGCTATACTATCAAGCTACTATCTAAGTAACAACTGTTGTCTGTAGTATCAAATGGCCATATAGTCGGACAGCTCTTGTTTGATATTTAAGTGCAAAATATTGCATTATTTTAGCTAATGCGCTAAAATATTTATACTGTTTTCATGATAATTTGAAAGCCTCATTGTTTTATGATACACGCTTTTCTAGCCAATATAACCACCGCCTCCACAGAAAATGTCTTCAACAGAGCAACTCAATACTTTATTCATCTGAAGTTTCCAAAATTAGATATCTCTAAATATAATGGGTCAGCATTTAATGACATAATCTCATTTACAAGAAATCTGCATCAGACAACTTTGAAAGGATCTAGACAAAAAACTTTAGTTCAAATACCGCCAAATACATCTGCTGTCATGCTGATCTACACCCAAATAGTCCCTAAAAAAACCTTTGTTTGCGTAGAAATAAGTGTATACCATCATCAGAATGTAATGAATATATGACATTGAGTTTAAATTCATTGTAAATGTGTATAGGATGCACTGGAAGTGATTATTTGATTACTTTTAGTATTTTGACCTTGTTGAAAGTGAAAGTAGAGAATGCTAAACACCGATTTTGTCCGGGCCCGGTTTGGTCTAAAATGACAGTAACTATTTTCGCCTGGTGGGTTCTTTCTTGCATAATGCATGACCCCCCCCATTTTCTTTGGATGGTTTTAAAGCTTAGAGGTAATTTAACTTTTTTCAATGATATATGGTGTTCTACATGAGAAAGTGTGACAATGGAGGACTGTAACTCGTTGATTTTCATGGAAACAAAGAAGGAATTCATTTGGTGTATTGTGACCTTTAACATCTCTTTGAATGAAAGTTAATTTGCTAAATAGAGTTGCAAACATAGTACAAAAAGGAGAAATTGCTCATCTCTTTTCTTGGTAAAGGAAATATAATTAAGGCAAAAGTGATGTACTTGATGCTTTCCCTCTTTTTATATAACATTATTAATACAGGCTGTATTATGCGTACACCGCAGCAGGCGGATTCAACATGATGACAAAGTGGAACAGTATAATCATCCGATTTTCACCAAATATGTTGAACATGTTTGTGGCTGAATGTTTAAGACCTTAAGTTTGATAACAAGCCAAATTACCCAAGGCACTTTTAGATTATGACCCTTTAATTATTCTAAATTGGCCAAATTAGCATTGTAAGTTCTTTAAAGTCAAATAGTTTTCCTCCGATCTCACCAAACTTGTTGAACTTGTTTGTGTGCATTATGTCTAGGGAAGGTACGATAACCAGACAAATTGCACTAGACTCTGTTATATTATGGCCCTTGAATGATCCAATATTGGCCAAATATTAGCCTAGTCAACTCTTCTTTAAGTCA
Organism: Serripes groenlandicus; assembly: GCA_031761405.1. NCBI lineage: Eukaryota > Metazoa > Mollusca > Bivalvia > Cardiida > Cardiidae > Serripes > Serripes groenlandicus. The sequence continues at coordinate 174,000,683 of JASEVX010000001.1, read as the reverse complement.
AACCGTTTTCACTAATCTTCACCAAACTTGTTGAACATGTTTGTGGGCATAATGTGTAGGCCAAGTACAATAACTAGACAAATCCCACCAGACTCTTTTAGATTATGGACCTTGAATTATCCAAAATTGAACAAATTAGTCTTGTCTGCTCTTCTCCAAGTCAAACAGTTTTCACTGATCATCACCAAACTTTTTGAACATGTTTGTGAACATAATGTATAGGCCAAGGATGATAACCAGTCAAATCACCCAAGGCTCTTGGAATATGGCCCATATATTATCAAAGATTTGGTAAAACAGCCTGTTCTGCTCGCTAAATCAAATTATGGGTATAATATTTGGGCCAAAATTGATGAGGCAAGGCACTTTTGGTTTATGGACCTTAAATTATGCAAAATTTGGCAAAATAGGTCTTGTCCGCACTTTAACTTTCACAGATGAATCACGTATTTTCAGAGTTATGCCTCCCCGACGGTTGTATTTTATGACAGTTTGGCACTCTTGTTTGTGCAATTGATTTGATATATCTCATCAAATTGAAATTTCTTTAGGTTTGTATATGGCACTGGAGTTGTGGCATATCCTCTCAATCATTGTCAGTCATGTGACACAGAAAGCAGAACACCATTTTAGTAGCATTCTGTTGCCTATGAAGCAGACAACTTTTGATATCATTATTGCAAATGGATCAATTTCTCGTTACCTTGATGTCTTCAAAGTTGTTATCTGCAGATTTGTTGTATGTGGTAAAGGGTTACAAGTAGGTTTCATAATGAGCCTATTTGACACTGCTATTGCTATATTGCCTTGATAACTAATAACATTAGTTGTTTCATAACGTTTTTCCTGGAAACTTTTTCCTTAGTAATTAGTTTACCCAAGATTCCTTGTAAATCATGATAGAAAAATCCGTAATTTCATTAGCAATGTACTTCTCTTTTATGATGACCTCCAGAAACAAAATGGCTGCCTTTTTTCTGTCCTCTCATTCATACAAGCCCACTTGAAGATGCATATTGACTTATCTGCAGCAGACGACTTTTGAAAACATTATTAAAAAAGGAGAAATTGCTTATGATGAGCAATTTCCCTTTTTGGCCGGATTGCTCTAGCAATTCCAGTCTATAGATTGGCGATGTCTGTCTGTCTATCTGTCTGTCAACATTTTTATCCCCCGCTTTTTCGAAGAAAAAATGGGGGTTATTAATTTGGGTTTGTCCGTTTGTCTGTCCGTCTGTCCGTCTGTCTGTCACACTTCGTTTCCGTGCAATAACTGCCACAAATGTTAACCGTTTATTTTTCAAACTTGGTAACAAGGTTAAATGCATTAAGGGCTAGGCCAAGTTTGATCGTCACATTCGGCGGACTTTATTCAGTGGAGTTATGGCCCCTTATTTAACAAAATATGTTGTTTGTTGCTGTTTCCGTGCAATAACTGCCACAAATGTGAACCTTTTTTTTTCAAACTTGGTAACAAGGTTAAATGCCTTAAGGGCTAGGCCAAGTTCGATCGTCACTTTCTGTGGACTTTATTCGGTGTAGTTATGGCCCCTTATTTAACAAAAAATGTTGTTTGTTGCTGTTTCCGTGCAATAACTGCCACAAATGTGAACCATTTTTTTTTCAAACTTGGTAACAAGGTTAAATGCCTTAAGGGCTAGGCCAAATTCGTTCCTCACTTTCGGCGGACTTTATTCGGTGGAGTTATGGCCCCTTAATTAACAAAAAATGTCGTTTTTTGCTGTTTCCATGCAATCACTGCCACAAATGTGGACCGTTTTTTTTTTCAAACTTGGTAACAACGTTAAATGGCTTAAGGGCTAGGCCAAGTTTGATCGTCGCTTTCGGTGGAGTTATGGCCCCTTGCTTAACAAAAAATGTCGTTTGTTGCTGTTTCCGTGCAATTACTGCCACAAATGTGAACCGTTTTTTTTTCAAACTTTGTAACAAGGTTAAGCCTTAACAGCTAGGCCAAGTTCGATCGTCACTTTCGGCGGATTTTATTCCTACAATATTTCCTGCAAGCGGGGGATATAAATTTCATGAATTTGCTTGTGGTTAAAGTTTCAGGTTGAGGCAAAATCTCAGCACTGGAAAGGGTTACAAACTTGAAACTTTGCCTGAAGGTAACCAGTAACAAGTTCTATTGATTTCTATGGTTACTTTGAATTCCGGTCTATAGATTGGCGATGTCCGTCCATCTGTCTGTCTGTCCGTCAACATTTTGGTTAAAGTTTCAGGTTGAGGCAAAATCTCGGCACTGGAAAGGGTTACAAACTTGAAACTTTGCCTGAAGGTAACCAGTAACAAGTTCTATTGATTTCTATGGTTACTTTGACCTTGACCTTGGTTTGTCGATTTTCAAGGTCAAATTGCCGACAATCCGGCCTTACCGTCTTCAGCACAGGTGACCGCTAACAAAAGTTTGCCTATATTTTACCTATAGACGTTTTCAAAGACATCTGCTGCAGATTTAGTGTATGTGAGAAAAGGGTTAATACAAGAAATTAAAAGCAATTCGAAGTCTATAGAAAATTGGATTAATTAATCATAAATTAAAAGCATCATGTGATTATTGACTTAAACCCTTTTCCCACTTGCAGACACATCTCGACGCATCTGCTTCAGATGACCTTTGTAAACATAGTGGCGAAAAGTGAAATTGCTCATTATGAATAGTAACAACTGTAGAACCTGTGCTAAAGACCACCTTGAAATAGCAATTCCCTGTCTATAGTGACCAGACTTTTAGCTTCTCAAATACTCCTTTTCTGTATAAATGACCCTGTAATTAAAGACTAGATGTGAACAAAGAACCATATTGTTCATTTCCCATGGTTGGTCTTTAAACACAGGTTTGACGGTTGGGAAGGGGGTTAAATGTCAATAAACAATATAAAGATAAAAACCCAACCTAGTGAGAACCTTTTCCCCATACAGCAAATCTGCAGCAGATGACTTTGAAAATGTCTACTAAAAAATATGGAAAAATCTCTATAATTGTAGGTATAATTACTGAATAAGTTGAAATCATTGTGGCAAAGGATTCCTTTTGTGACAATGTTTTCAAAAGTCGTCTGCTGTAGATGCGTCATAAACGGTTATACAAATTGTTAAGTAATTCAAGTGACTGCCTTGTGAGCTGATCAGGTTTGAGCCATTGGCTCTGAAGTTAATCCCCTGCAAAGATCATGTGTAAGAATCCGACGGGAATGTATCATGTTCGGGATGTTGAAACACCATCAGTGCTTGGCTCCTGAATTTTTTAAATCTCAATCAGTCCGTGTCAAGTTAGAATTAGTTGACACTGGCACATTTTTGGTTATGGATCTTGCAACACTATCAGTGCTTGGCTCCTGAATTTTTTAAATCTCAATCAGTCTGTGGCAAGTTAAAATTAGTCGACACTGGCACATTTTTGGTTATGGATCTTGCAACATCATCGGTGCTTGGCTCCTGATTTTTTAGCTCACCAGGGCACAAAGTGCTCTAGGTGAGTTTTTGTGATCGCCTTTTGTCCGTCGTTTGTCGTCTGTCGTCCGTCGTCAACATTTGCTTGTTAACACTCTAGAGGCAACATTTTGCATCCAATCTTCATGAAAGTTTATCAGAACATATATCTCCATCAAATCTAGGCCAAGTTCGAAACTGGGTAATGTTGAGTAAAAAACTAGGTCACTTAGCCAAATTTAAGGAAAATCTTGTTAACACTCTTGAAGCAGGATTTTAAACTTGAGCATGTTGAAACTTTGTCAGAATATTTGTCTTGATGATATCTAGGGTAAGTTCGAATATAACACTATAGAGATCGCATTTTTGACTTGAGCAGCTTGAAATTTTGTCAGAAAGTTTGTATTGATGATATTGCCATTGGCGCTGAAAGAGTTATGTCTTAAATAGCCTATTCTCAGATAAGCGATTCCAGGGCCTCATGGCCCTCTTATTTTAAATCTCATTCAGTCCGTTGCATGTTAAAATGTGGTCAAGAACGCAATGTTTTGGTTTTGGATTTTACAACACCCTCAGTGCTTGGCTCCTGAGTTTTTTAAATCTCAATCAGTCTGTGGCAAGTTAAAATTGGTCATGACTCGCAAAGTTTTGGGTTGGGATCTTTAAACACCCTTGGTGCTTCGCTCCTGAAATTGAGCTCATCTGTTTTTCGAAGAAAAAAAGTCGGACTTTTGTGATACCTTTGCTTGGTCATTGTATTGTCATGAAACTTTAACCTTACCTCATAACTCAAAATATAATTAAACATGTTAAAATGAAACATAGTACATATGTTCCTAGGAACAAAACGCATGTCTATACCAAGTCACATAACTCTGGCTTTAATAATTATTCCGTAATGCCCCTTTTTGAACTACAAAAAAAAGATGTGCGTTGGCGTTTGCTCCGCGATGCCCTTGTTTTATTTCAATTGGTTTGAGAAAAATAGTTTGAGCAGGTTTTATCACTGAAATCTGTTTGGCAAGTTAATAATCAGTCAAGGAATTTTTTATTTATTGAGCCCTGTCTCAATTTTGAGTGTTACATGTACTGGTACTTAAATACCCTGTTTTGTATTTACTGATCAATTTCTGAAAACTCATTGAATATTTTTTCCTTTGTGCATGACTACAAAAATACTTTATTTTGTATGAATATAATCGTTTCTTGTCTCGGGCTTGGAAAATGATCGTTTTGCATGGAAAACTGTTTGTCAATAAATTTCCCCAATCACTTTGTGTTTCACGTTATGAAATAAATCATGCATTTAATTTCACAGATGATAAAAACACGGTAATAAATGAGCACAGGAACTATTAATCATTGTGTCATAACGAGGTATCATTAAATGTTTATGTGATATGAAATATTCGTTCTTCGTTGGAAATCTGCTTAATCTGCAGGCAACTGTTATCACAGTTCATCACAGAAAATGCAAGAAAACCTTAGCTTTGCAAAGCTTACAGCTTAACCCTTTCCCTCATATAGACGCTTTCTGATGCCTCTGCAGCAGACGGCTTTTAGAAAACATAGTGACAAAAGAAGAAATTGCACAAAACGTGCAATTTCTTCTTTTGCCACAATGTTTTCCACTTTTTATCATAGGTTATCCATTTAATTATGGAGATTTCCTTTGTTTTGACAAAATACGTTCAAAGTCGTCTGCTGCAGACTTGTCGTATGAGGGAAAGGGTTAATCCTTTACAACCAGCAGGCTCTTTTTAACACATTCGCAGCAGAATACTGTAGAAAACATGGTGGCAAATATAGAAATTGTTCATATTGAGCAATTTCTCTTTTTGCCAACATGTTTTCACTCTTTTCAATAATTATACTTTCATTTATAGAGATTTTCAATATTTTTTTCTGCATGTTTTCAAAGTCGTCTAAAGATTTGTTTTAAGTGTGAAAGGATTTAGAAGAATGCTTATTTAAAGAAACCGCTAAACAGGAGAAACTGCGCGCATTAAATGCCTTAATGCTTTCAACTTTTGTAAGCAATTAAACCTTTTTAATTTTATAGAGATTTTTTGTGTTTATGCTTAGATGTTTTGAAAGTTGTCTGCTGCAGTTTTGCTGTATGTAGGAAAGGGTTAACCTTCCAGCTTGTCTGACTAAAATGAGAACAGAATATCCTTTTCAGACTGCACAGTAATTGCAGGCCGAGTCATACATTAAAGACTTTAATAATGGAAATAATGGCTTTCCCTCTGGCCCTCATGATTTTTAAGACTGCCTTGCTGGTGTTTTGCTGGATGGACAAGCAGTCACTGCATGGTAACGAACCTGTGTAACACCGTAACTGAATAATTAAAGAAATCTGTGTAAAACACTCTACAAACAGATATTGCAGGGAGATCTTAATCTGCATTTAATGTAAGTCTGGTTGGTTTTCAGATAACAATAATGTAGGATTAATGAATCAATTCTATGGTGAAAACTGATAGTTAAAGAAATAACATTGTGTGTCTTTGAAGTGAAAATTATCATTGCTGTCATCTACAAGTTATTGTTTAGTCGGTGAAATATAAGGTTATTGTCTTCATATGTGATATTTTTATCATCAGGTGACAGAAGTAATTGTAATATTTTTTGTTATTAAAGAAAATAAATGGCTTTTGTTCCAATTGAACCCTTTCCCATATAAAAAGAAATCTGTAGCAATATTACTTTGAAAACTTCTAGACAAACATATGGTAAATCTCTATGAATTATTGTATAATTATTTACTACAGTTGAAAAAAATCACTGCAACACTGCATGATTTTAAAAGTAGCCTGCTGCAGATGTGTCAAAATGGTTTAATATTAGTCCATAAGATTTCTAGAAACGCGTACTCTGTTGATATGGAATTTGATACTCTATAACAGGAAAATATTGAGGAAGAAATAGCTCAATTTGGTGATTATGACTGCTGCGGATCCAAGGGGACATGATATTAAATCCTAGCTCAGCTTACTCTCTGTCCAATGGTAGCCAGCATCATACGCTCTCATTTAGGTGGAAAATTCGTTAAGTTGGAAGGTAGCTGGCTAGTAGGGAAAGAACATTCAGGAGTATTCAAGAAAGCCAAGAAACACATGTATAGGTCACTGAACAAACTGAACAAACAGTCTGCCATCATAAAACAGAATCACTGTTGAAAACGGCATTAAACCCAATGGCTTATTTGCAATTGCATTTTTAGATCACCTAGAGCTCAAGGTGAGCTATTCTGATCACTTTTTGTCCGTCCGGCGTCGTCCGTCCGTCGTTAACATTTAGACATTTAGATCATCTCCTCCTTAACCACTTGACCAATTTCAACCAAACTTCACAGGAATGTTCCTTTGGTGAACCTCTTTTAAAATTGTTCAAAGATTTAAATTCCATCGAGAACTTTGGTTGCTGTGGCAACAGAAAAGGGGAAAATTGCCAAATCTTAAAAAATCTTCTTGTCCAAAAGTACTGGCCCGATTTAAAAATTATTTTGCACAAATGTTCCTTCGGGTACCTTCTACCAAGATTGTTCAAATATTTCCGATCCGTTGAAAAACATGGCCGCCAGGGGGCAAAGCTTGTTTTCCTTATACGTGCATTGTTAAAACTTTAAAAATCTTCTTGTCCAAAAGTACTGGCCCGATTTGACAATTATTTTGCACAAATGTTCCTTGGGGCACCCTTTACCAAGATTGTTCAAATATTTCTGATCCGTTGAAAAACATGGCCGCCAGGGGGCGGAGCTTGTTTTCCTTATATGTGCATTGTTAAAACTTAAAAAAATCTTCTTGTCCAAAAGTACTGGCCCGATTTGAAAATTATTTTGCACAAATGTTCCTTGGGGCACCCTTTACCAAGATTGTTCAAATATTCCCGATCGGTTGAAAAACATGGCAGCCAGGGGGCTAAGCTTGTTTTTTTTTTGTTAAAATTTTAAAAATCTTCTTGTCAAAAAGTACTGGCCCGATTTGAAAATTATTTTGCACAAATGTTCCTTGGGGCACCCTTTACCAAGATTGTTCAAATATTTCCGATCCGTTGAAAAACATGGCCGCCAGGGTTGCTGCAGCATCAGAAAGGGGGCAAAATGTCCAAGCTTTAAAAATCTTCTTCTTTGAATCTGCATGTCTGATTCCATTATAGTTTGGTAGAAATGTTCCTTAGGTGAGCCGCTACAAAGATCGTTCAAGGCATACTGTTTGGTTGAAAAACATGGCAGTCAGGAGGCATCCGAAAAGGGGCAAAATGACAAAATTTGGAAATTCCATTTTTTTTAAGTTCTTGTCTGATATTAAGGAAATTGAATATAAATCCTACTTCAGTGATCCTCTACATTTAATTTGTTCAAGCTGTTTTGATTAGTTACAAAATCATAGCAACCTCGCGTCATCACAAAAGGGGTAAATTGAACTTTTAGCTACAAATGACAACTCCTACCATTCCACTTGACCAATTTCAATGTTATTTCACAGGAATGTTCCTTTGATGGTCCTCTTTCAAAATTGTTCAAATACTTGCATTCTGTGTAGAACCTTTGTTGCTGCAGCATCAGAAATTGAGAAAGCTCTTGTTAGATTTCAAGATAAAAATGGCTTTTACTGATAAACTATTTCTTTAACTGAGTGTCCACCCACTCCTTGCAGTTTCATTTGAACTTTTGATAAAATTTTCACAGATATTTGCAGTTAAATATTTGCTTCTAATTAATTATTATTCAGGTGATCGATTTTAGGGCCATCTTGGCCCTCTTGTTATAAATATGCAGCAGACAACTTTTAAAAACATTGTGGCAAATGGAGAGAAATTGGTCAAATTAAATGTATTCAGAGTCATCTGCAACAGATTAATTGTATTAATTTCTATAGGATCATTAACCAGTGTTTTTATCTGCTGCAGATATATCGTATTACCAGGATCATTGATCAGTGTTCTCATCTGCTATAGATTTATTGTATTAGGAAAAGGGGAAAAAACTGTTACATAGGATCATTGAGGAAGGTTATAACTGGACAATACCGAGACTTTTTTCTGTTAACGTAATCATTATTTGTCTGGACACGGTTGCCAAAGAAACCGGACACATGCCACTTATTGGACACTGGTCACTTTTTTTACCGGATATTTTCAAGACTGATTTGCATATTATTTGAATATTTTCCTACAATGTACCTTATCACATGATCCTATGATACTCTTGAGATGATTGAACATATTTTAAATGTTTTTCCAATGCGGATGCATTATTGACGCATCTGCATCATTGGTTTTGCAATCTTTGAGCTATAATACAATGATTTCAATATCATTAACATAAATTGTACTTTATTATATATAAAGATTTTCCAAAAATAATTCCTGGATCATTTTGAAAGCTATCTGCTGCAGATTTGTTTTATTTGGGAATGGTTTAAATTACCTTAATTAAATCAAGATTTTTACAAATAATTCATTTACCTACTGGCGTGTGTGTGTGATACTCTGAAAAGATTCAAAAGAATCGCTTCACTGAAACAACATTTGATGCCCTTAAGAAGCAGACAACATGAAAAATTTGTTGAAAAAGGAGAGTTAAATTTCGAACAATTAAAAAACCATTTTTGAAAATGAGCAATATTTCCTTTTCCCGCAATGTTCTCATTTTTTTGCTTAATGTTTTGCAGGTGACTTTTTAAATCAGGTTAATCAGGTTACTAAAAAAACACAAATTTGTTCTCTTAAAAATTAGTCTGATTCTAAATTATACCATGACGATACCCAGATAACCTAGACCTTATTTTTTGTTACAATTTTAACATTTACGAGATCTGTAATATGTTACAATTTTGTCAAAATTGAATCAGACAGGAAGCATTTTGCTAATGATCAACCAAGTCTGGTAATTTACTGAATGGATGTCTTCTAACTGTGTATTAACCCTTTCCTACATACAACAAATCTGCAGCAGACGACTTTGAAATTCTCAGGTCCATAATAAATAAAATCTCTATAAGCGATGATATGATTATTGAATAGAGTTCAGAAATCATTGCGGCAAAATTGAGAAATTGCTTATTACAAGCAATTATTACTCCTTTTACTCCTTACACAATCATTCCATAGGTAGTCTGATGTAGAAGCTGCAAAAAGGGTCTTTGTGTAAAAGTGTTAAAGAACTTAAATCAATATGCCATAATGGTCATTACTGATGCATTAACTAATCCTTTGCCATATAAATATAAAAGCACTGAAAGTGCTACACATAACATCAAGGGGCTAACTGCAGATTGCATTTGAACATGGATTTACAGATCTCAAAAGTGTAACTAGAACTCTAGAACACATTAACATGAAATTCTCTAGTACTTCAGATTCCTGATTAACGTTACCATTAAGCATCTTGCACATTTTATTTAAAAGTATTTTTAAAATCCCGATGCCTAGACTAAACAACAGATGGGCTGTATATGTTATAATTTGTCAACTATTTATTTTATTATCATTTCAATCCTTTGAAAAACATGGCCGCCAGGGGGCGGGGCTACTTTGCCTTATATAGCTATAGTGAAAACTTAAAAAATGTTCTTCTCCGAAAGTGTTCAGCTGATTTTCAAATGATTTTGAATGAAATGTTCGTTGGGTGACCGACCCTCTATCAGATTCCTTCAAGCCATGTTGATTGGTCGAAAAACATGGCTGCCAGAGGGCGGGGCTAGTTTGCCTTATATGACCATAGTGAAAACTTAAAAAATCTTCTTCTCCGAAAGCGTTGAGCAGATTTTCAAATAATTTTGTAGAAATGTTCTTTTGGTGACCCTCTATCAGATTCCTTCAAGCCATGTTGATTGGTAAAAAAACATGGCCGCCAGAGGGCGGGGCTATTTTGCCTTATATGGCTAAAGAGAATACTTAAAAAATCTTCTCCTCCAAAAGTGTCAGACCGATTTTCAAATAATTTTGTAGAAATGTTCCTTGGGTGACCCTTTATTAGATTCCAATTTTGATTGGTTGAAAAACATGGCCGCCAGGGGGTGGAGCTATTTTGCCTTACACAGCTATAGTGAAAACTTAAAAAATCTTCTTCTCCGAAAGTGTTCAGCCGATTTTCAAATAATTTTGTAGAAATGTTCATTGGGTGACCCTCTATCAGATTCCTTCAAGCCATGTTGATTGGTCGAAAAATATGGCCACCAGAGGGCGGGGCTTTTTTGCCTTATATGACCATAGTGAAAACTTAAAAAAATCTTCTTCTCCGAAAGTGTTGAGCAGATTTTCAAATAATTTTGTAGAAATGTTCATTGGGTGACCCTCTATCAGATTCCTTCAAGCCATGTTGATTGGTTGAAAAATATGGCCGCCAGGGGGTGGGGCTATTTTGCCATATATGGCTATAGTGAAACTTAAAATATCCTCTCCTCCGAAAGTGTCAGGCCGATTTTTAAATAATTTTGCAGAAACATTCCTTGGATGACACTCTACAAGATTCCTTTAATCCATGGTGGTTGGTCAAAAACATGGCCATCAGGGGGCAGGGCTGTTTTTGCCTTATGGCCGTGGAGCGATACTGGCCCTCTTGGGCCTCTTGTTATTGTATCTCAATCTAACGTATACAGTAGTTAGATATCGATGAGAGCTCGGTTCCTTTTGCAAACCAGCCAGATCCGCACATGCAAGACTGGATTATGACCCTTGAAATTGTCAAAATTGCTATAATACAGCTTGTGAACACAATAGAGGCTCCATTTACTATCTGATCTTTACCAAAGTAGTTAGGTGTCCATGAGAGCTTGGTTCCTTTTGCAAACCAGCCAGATCCGGCCATGCAAGACTGGATTATGGCCCTGGAAATTGTCAGAATTGCTATAATAGAGCTTGTGAACACGATAAAGTCTTCAGTTTTGATTGTATCTCAATCAAACTTACACAGTAGTTAGATATACATGAGAGCTCGGTTCCTTTCGCAAACTCCATTTGATCTTCACCAAAGTTACACAGTAGTTAGGTATCCATGAGAGTTTGGTTCCTTTCGCAAACCAGCTAGATCCGCCCATGCAAAACTGGATTATGGCCCTTGAAATCCCATCCCAGTAGAGCATAGGCCCTCATGGGCATCTTGTTTAATAAAGTCGATAAAGTTGTTGATATTAGAGATATTATGAGCAATTTCTTCTTTCGCCACAATGTTTTCATAAGACAGAACATATCTTCATGCGGGATAGGGTAAAAGTATAACAAACATAAAGGCCTACTAAGTCACAGTAGAGACAGAATGAGCCGGAATGAAAATTTGTGGTATATTCCTGGATATTCGAAGTGTATTCTAAAAATTCTGCCTGCAATCTTAATCAAATAATGTGGTCCATTTTTTGTGGCCAGTCCAATCGTTTTGCTTATGCTCAAAACCTTTGAGGTGCATTCGTAGTGGAGAAATATCGAACAGCATTTGAAGTGTATTCTAACTGCATTCTGACTACATTCTAAATAGTCTTACGGCATTCTGACAGCATTCGAAGGAGAACCCAAACGGTAATCCTCTGTATACATTCATATAAAAATGCGGCCAGCGGCCAAACTTTATAAGTTTGTATTTAGGCGTCACATGACTTCGGGCGGTATTCGGGCAACAATCAAACCGTATTAGTATGGCTGTTGAAGTGCATTCTAAATATTTTGACTGGATTCTAACAGCATTCTAAATATTCCTACTATGTTCCAACTACATTAGAGCTGCATTCAAGAGCTAAGAATGTGCAAGATTCGAGGTGGGTTCGAAGTGCATCCTATGTATTCGTACAGCATTTTTACAAAGCTGTAAGAATTTAGGCCAATTTTACTTTCCCTCCCGAATGTGGCGTGAATTTTAAAAAAAATTCTTTCCAGCTGGTTCTGCTTAATTCCTGCTGATTCTGAATAAGTGTGACGGGCCTTTAAGATAGAACAGATATCCTTAACCCTTTCCCACATAACACAAACTGCAGCAGACGATGACAATAAATTAACAAAAACGTGAACAATCTGCATCAATGAGAGTTGAAAACATTGTGTCAAAAGGAGAAATTGCTCTTCGTGAGTGATTTTTACTTTTGTCACTGTGTTTTCAAAAGTTGTCTGCAGCTGATGCTTCAAAATGTGTTTGCAGGTGGGAATGGGTTATAAGCAAAGAAATATTGTAAAATGAAGGCATTAATAGATTGGCTTATTTGTGCCATAGCCAGTGTTGGCCTGAATTTGTCACTTCCATGTGAACCTATGGATTGGATATGTCTCTCAGGGGAGAATATTAGGAACAAATACCATGACATTGGCATAGATTAGCTACTCGGAATCAATGTTCTGGGAAGCTTGTCCAGTATATATTCAAATTGAAAACTGGTTTTCGATGGCAATATTTAATTTGGCTGTAACTAATGTGTGTTTTGAACTCATCTACATCTGATGATTAATTTAGCTTCTTCTTAACCCTTTCCCTCATACGACAATTCTGCAGCAGACTACTTTGAACGTTTTTTGTTAAAACATAGAAAATCTCCATAATTGAATGGATAACCTATGACGAAAAGTGGAAAACATTGTGGCAAAAGGAGAAATTGCAATTTCTTCTTTTGTCACCATGTTTTCAAAAAGCCGTCTGCTGCAGAGGCGTCCGAAAGCGTTTATATGAGGGAAAGGGTTAATTGCAAAGCCCATTTATCAGCATTATTTTTAGTTTTAATTAGTAAGCAGACTCTGTAATCTAATGAATAGTATATAGCTTTGTAAATATTCTACTCACTTTGTAATATGGATTTTATTTTTAAGCAGATAAATTGGTTATTGAATACTTGAAATAAATTGATCTATAGTTGTAAAAGTTCATGTAGAGGTACAAAGACACCTGTTTAATCGAAAATAAGCATTGAAGTGAAGACCAGAAAAGACAGACGATTATAGAGATAGACCAATTTTGCGCATTTTATAGGAGAATAGTTGGACGATTTAAATTGACATAACAGCTATTTGTAACAAACCTATTTCGGTTAACCCTATTCCCAAGACTTGCAAACACACTTTGACACTTTGAAGTATATATACAGCAGAATATTTTTTAAAACATTGTGGCAAAAAGAAATATTGCTCAATGAACATTTTGTCCATTTATCACACTGTTTTCAACTTTGTTCAATAATTATATATTCATATTTAGCTCTACTGGCCAAAGGCCAGAAGGGCTTATGTCGTGGCGATTCGTCCGTCCGACCATCCGTAAACAATTTCTTGTTAACACGATACAGTCTTCATCTCAACAAAACTTATACAGTAGTTAGATATCCATGAGAGCTCGGTTCCTTTCAAAAACCAGCCAGATCCGCCCATACATGACTGGATTATGGCCCTTGAAATGGTCAAAATTGCTATAATAGAGCTTGTTAACACGATACAGTCTTTATTTTTTATTGTATCTCAACCAAACTTATACAGTAGTTAGATATCCATTATTGCTTGATTCCTTTCGAAAACAAGCCAGATCAGCCCCATGCATGACTGAATTATGGCCCTTGAAATTGTTAAAATTGCTATAATAGGGCTTGTTAACATGATACTGTAGTCCTTATTTTTGATTGTATCTCAATCAAACTTATACAGTAGTTAGATATCCATGAGAGTTTGGTTCATTTCTAAAAAACGGCCAGATCTACTCATGCATGGCTGGATTATGGCCCTTGAAATTGTCAAAATTGCTATAATACAGCTTGTGAACACAATAGAGCTTCCATTTACTATCTGATCTTCACCAAACTTAGATGGTATTTGAATATTGATGACATATTGGTTCCTTTTGAAACAAGCCAGATCAATGCCAGTAGAGCATAGGCCCTCATGGGCCTCTTGTTAGAGATTTTCCATGATTTTGCTTAGATGTTTTCAAAGTAGTCTGCTGCAGATTTGTTGAACGTGGGAAAGGATTAACTTATGTAAAGAAATTGTGAAGTGCTGAAGTTTCCATACCACAGAGGCATTTTTAGTTTTTGCTTGTTTTTCGAAGTTAGGGTATTGTGATACCCCTTTGCATCGCCTCAAAACATTTACTTCACCTGACATATCTCAAAAAACTTTAACATTTTCTAATGAAACTTGGTACACATGTTCCTAGGAACAAAACGCATGTCTATACCAAGTAACATTATTCTGGCTTAATAATTATTCAGTAATGCCCCTTTTTATACCCCCACGGAATCTCCGATTCGGGGGGCATATAGTTTTTGGCCTGTCTGTCTGTTGGTCTGTCTGTTGGTCTGTCTGTCTGTCTGCACAAAAAAAACTTTAACCTTGGCCATTACTTTTGAACCATAACAGGTACGGCTACCATATTTCACATGTGTATTCCTTGTGACATGACCTTTCTGTAAGTACCAAACTTTTTGACCTTGCGACCTTGACCTTTGACCTAGATGTAGTTTTTGGCCTGTCTGCACGAAAAAAACTTTAACCTTGACCACTACTTTTGAACCATAACAGGTACGGCTACCATATTTCACATGTGTATTCCTTGTGACATTACCTTTCTGTCAGTACCAAAATGTTTGACCTTGCAACCTTGACCTTTGACCTAGATGTTGCCATTCTCGAAAAAAACTTTAACCTTGGCCATTACTTTTGAACCATAACAGGTACGGCTACCATATTTCACATGTGTATTCCTTGTGACATGACCTTTCTGTCAGTACTAACATTTTTGACCTTGACCTTTGACCTAGATGTTGCCATTCTCGAAAAAAACTTTAACCTTGGCCATTACTTTTGAACCATAACAGATACGGCTACCATATTTCACATGTGTATTCCTTGTGACATGACCTTTCTGTAAGTACCAAACTTTTTGACCTTGCGACCTTGACCTTTGACCTAGATGTAGTTTTTGGCCTGTCTGCACGAAAAAAACTTTAACCTTGACCACTACTTTTGAACCATAACAGGTACGGCTACCATATTTCACATGTGTATTCCTTGTGACATTACCTTTCTGTCAGTACCAAAATGTTTGACCTTGCGACCTTGACCTTTGACCTAGATGTTGCCATTCTCGAAAAAAACTTTAACCTTGGCCATTACTTTTGAACCATAACAGGTACGGCTACCATATTTCACATGTGTATTCCTTGTGACATGACCTTTCTGTCAGTACCAACAATTTTGACATTGCGACCTTGACCTTTGACCTAGATGTTGCCATTCTCGAAAAAAACTTTAACCTTGGCCATTACTTTTGAACCATAACAGATACGGCTACCATATTTCACATGTGTATTCCTTGTGACATGACCTTTCTGTCAGTACATTTTTGACCTTGCGACCTTGACCTTTGACCTAGATGTTGCCATTCTCAATTTTTTGTTTAACCTTCCCCACTACTTTTGAACAATAACAGGTAAGGCTACCATATTTCACATGTGTATACCTTGCGACCTTGACCTTTGACCTAGATGTTGCCATTGGGGGGCATCAGTGTTTCACAAACACATCTTGTTTTACTTAGAAAAGAGCAGACGAGCGTTGGTGTTCGCTTGCGGCGCTCTTGTTACACATTAACAGCATTCGATTCAGTCAACATACATTCATTTATAAACATTTTCCATATTTTAAGCTCACTTGAGCACATGGCGAGATATTATAATGGAGTGATGTCCATCGTCAAATCGTCCAGTCGTCACCTTTTTCTTTAAATGGTATTTTCTCCTAAATGGCTATTTTGATTTTGACTTAACTTGGTAGGAATGATCCTTGGATTGCTCTCTTTCAAAGTTGTTCAAAAATATTGATTCCATGTAGAACCTTGGTCCTGTGGCATCAGAAAAGGGGACACTACCAAAACTTTTAAAATCTTCTTGTCTATAAGTACTGGCCCGATTAGGAAATTATTTGAACAAATGTTCCTTTGAGGACCTTCTACCAATATTGTTCAAATTAGGTTGATCCGTTGGGAAACATGGCCTGCAGGAGTTCAGAGCTTGTTTTCCTTTTATGTATATATATATATATATAGAGAGAAAACTTTAAAATCCTTCTTGTCCAAAAATATGGCCAGATTCGAAAATAATTTGGCACAACTGTTCCTTGGTTGAACCTTTACCAACAATGTTCAAATTATTCTGATCCATTGGCAAACATGCGGATGTTGTTTTTCCTTATATGTTTATATATTGAAAACTTTGAAAATCTTCTTGTCAAAAGTATATAGACCTGATTTTAAAATAGTTTGGGACAAGTGGTCCTTGGGTGACTTTTTACCAAGACTGTTGACCCTTTCCCTCATATAGATGCTTTCGGACGCCTCTGCAGCAGACGGCTTTTTGAAAACATAGTGACAAGAGAAGAAATTGCTCAAAACAAGCAATTACTCCTTTTGTCTCAATGTTTTCAACTTTAAGTCATAGGTTATCCATTCAATTATAGAGAATTTCTATTTTTTAACAAAATATGTTCTAAGTCGTCTGCTGCAGAATTGTTGTATGAGGGAAAGGGTTAAAAGAACTCGGATCTGAATAACATGGCTGCTTGTTTTCCATATATATATATATATATATATAGTAAGATTATTGAAAACTAATTAAGTTATATTCTCTTTTTGATGTCATGCTAAGTTTACCATGCATTGAAGGATGTGTATCATACATGTCTCATCAACATATTTCTCATTGGCTGACAAATATATTTCTGACACCTTTTAATGTACTCCTTTTGCCTGATACTGGTTTAAGGTTAACCCTTTTCTACAAACAAAACATCTGCAGTAGACAACATTGTATACATCTAGGTAATAATATGGACAGCCTCAATAAATGAAAGGTTGATTGAAGAATATAATTGAAAATAGTGTGGCAAAAGGAGAAATTGCTCATTATGAGCCAATTTCTCATTTTGCCACAATGTTTTCAAAAGTCACCTGCTTCAGTAAGGCAAAATGCATCTGAAAGTGGGAAAGGTTTAATATCCTGTTTCATAGTCTCTATTGGAGTTCAAAGGAGATATCTTGATAGATAGATTGGTCCCCTTATAAACATTGTCATTAATGCTTATTTTCTTTCTTCTTCTTTCTTTGTTTTGTTGGGAAGGAGAGGGGGAGCTTTCTCTGAAACAGATAACTTTCGAATCCTATTTGAAATAATGTTGTGTAAAGAAAAATTTTATCCTGTTCCTATAAAAAAATATTTATCAAAGTTGTTATTTTCAGCAAGCTCATGTCATGGTGCATTGTTAGCTCACCAGAGCACGAAGTGCTCAAGGTGAGTTATTGTGATCGCCTTTTGTCCGTCGTCCGTCTTCCGTCGTTTGTCGTTTGTCGTCAACATTTGCTTGTTACTACACTAGAGGCAACATTTTGCATTCAATCTTTATGAAAGTTTATCAGAACATACATCTCGATCAACTCTAGGCCAAGTTCGAAATTGGGTCATGTGGGGTCAAAAGCTAGGTCACTAGGTCAAATTTAAGGAAAATCTTGTTAACACTCCTGAAGCCGCATTTTTGGCTTGAGCATGTTGAAACTTTGTCAGAATGTTTGTGTGAGTGATATCTAGGCCAAGTTTGAATATAGGTCATGTCGGGTCAACAACTAGGTCACTAGGCCAAATTGTAGGAAAATCTTGTTAACACTCTGGAAGCCACATTTTTGGCTTGAGCATGTTGAAACTTTATCAGAAAGTTTGTCTTGATGATATCTAGGCCAAGTTTGAATATAGGTCATGTTGGGTTATAAACTAGGTCACTAGGCCAAATTGAAGGAAAATCTTGTTAACACTCTGGAAGCCACATTTTAAACTTGAGCATGTTGAAACTTTGTCAAAAAGTTTGTCTTGATAATATCTAGGCCAAGTTTGAATATGGGTCATGTCCGGTCAAAAACTAGGTCACTAGGCCAAATTTAAGGACAATCTAGTTTACACTCTAGAAGCCACATTTCTGGCTTGAGCATGTTGAAACTATGTCGGAAAATTTGACTTAGTGATATCTAGGTCAAGTTCGAATATGGGTCATGTCGGGTCAAAAACTAGGTCACAATGCCAAATGTAAGGAAAATCTTGTTAACACTTTGGAAGCCACATTTTTGGCTTGAGCATGTTGAAACTTTGTCAGAATATTTGTCTAAGTAATAGCTAGGCCAAGTTCGAATATGGGTCATGTCTGGTCAAAAACTAGGTCACTAGGCCAAATTAAGGAAAATCTCGTTAACACTCTTAAAGCCGCATTTTAACCTTGAGCATGTTGAAACTTTATCAGAAAGATTGTCCTGATGATATCTAGGCCAAGTTCGAATATGGGTCATGTCATGTTAAAAACTAGGTCACTAGACCAAATTTAATGGAAATCTTGTTAACACTCTGGAAGCCACATGTTTGGCTTGAGCATGAGAGAGTTATGTCTTAAATAGCCCATTCTCAGGTGAGCGATTCCAGGGCCTCATGGCCCTCTTGTTTGTCCATGCGTTAACATTTTGCTTCAAATCACCTTAATAATATTACCACTAGGCCAATTTTGAAGAAACTTCATAGGAAGTATCCTCCAAGTGTCCTCTCCGCAACTTTTGGGATCCTTGCAGAATCTTGGTTGCCATGGCAATCAATATGGAAATGTTAACCACCCTAGGGAAATGTCAAATGGCGAGTTTCGCTAAGATTGCTTAATGCCCCGGTCATAGTGTTACGTTTTGGCCTCCCCATTGTGCCCCATTTCTAACACCCACGATTTGGAAATTTCAGGCGGGTGCCACGTTGTTGCCACGTCATAGCCACTTGCTAGCCACACTGTTGCCTCGTTGTATTCCTTTTGTGACACAATTTAAAGGAGACAACGAATATCAAAGTCGGGTTATGTCTCGTTGTCTCCATGTTGTACCATGCTGTGCTTCGTTATGCCTTGCCACCACGTTCAGTTAAAACAAGTCACATTGATGACCCTCTACCAAGACTGTTGAAATTATTACAGAGCGTATCATATATAGCGTTCCACAACATACTAAATCTTAGCACAACGTTGTAAAACGTAAAACACTGTAGTATAATGCAGCTCTTAACGTAGTACAACGTGCTACAGCGTATCATAGCGTGACTAAGCGTGGAATAACGCAGCACAAGGAACGTGGTAGCAACGAGGCCACAACGTAGCTATGCACAGCACAACATGTCATCAAACGCAACAGAAGGTATCAACTGGCTGGACGGGCTATGTTTATGTTCTTTTACGTTTTTGCTACGTTTCTGCTTTGTTATACTATATATATACTCTGTACCATGTTCTGGCCACGTTGTAGTATGTTGTGGGGAAACGTGAGCGAATTTTGAACATGTCCAAAATTTAAATTTCTACTTCATGTTGTGTCACGTTTGATCATGTTTTAGCCAAGTTGTTCTACGTTTGCTCATGTTGTAGCCACGTTTCCCAACGTAGCTAAACATGGTGGCCAAATAATACTAAGACTGGGGCATAAGGAACAGCAAAGTTATGCCCCTTTGAATTTCTACACTTACATGGAAAGGGAGATAGCTCTCTTTAAAAAAATTAACTATGCTAGACTTTGTTTATGTGGTTTGTTTGGGATATTACCCTAAATCACTATGGCGATTATTTTTAACATCACATAAATGTTAACAAATTTGTTACCTATATTTGGTTATACATGTATTAATGTATGACAAGTTAAGCTGAAGAGTTCTAATTGCTGCTACAGTCAAATTGAAGCGAGATTTTATGGGAGGAAAGTGTTAATCAATGGAAGATCCGTAACAGTCTCTGGTATTATTGATTAATTTTCATTCAGGATTAAAAAAAGTAATTCATAATCAGTTAAACAATTGTGTTGCTATTTCTCATGTAACAACCAGATATAACCCCTGTACTCAAACCTGGAATATTATCGATTAACCCTTGCTAAAATACAACAAATCTGCAGGAGACAACTTAAAAAACCCTCATATTGGCAAAATATGTCATTATCTATAAATGAATGTAGAATTATTGAATAGAGTTGACAATATTTTGGCAAAAGGTGTCTGCTGTGCAGATGTATTGGAATGTGTCTGAATGTGGGAAAGAGGTGACTTAAAAGTCTACACAATAGTAAATTTTAGCCTAATTTGCTTTGAGGACATCTGGCGATGAAATTTGAGGCCTGGAAAATTTAATGGTAGTTTTTTATAGAGTTGAATAGTTACTGCTGAAAGTAGAAATTGGTCAGAATTGGTCTGTAGTTACATGCAGTCCCTAACTGAGACCGACCTTGATTTCAACTTGTAGGAATCCCTTCAAAGGTGAAGTTTAACCCTTTCCCACATATAGATGCATTTTCATGCATGTGCAGCAGACGACCTTTGAAAGCGTCTTGACATAAGGAGAAATTGTACCTACAATTTATTTAATAATAGAGATTTTTCACATTTTTTAGTAGACATTTTTAAAGTCGTCTGCAGATTTGTTGTATGTGGGAAAGGGTTAAGATATTTGATACGTTTGCAGCAGACGCTAATTGAAAACCTTGCAGGAAAAGGAGATTTTGCTATTATTTCGAAACTTTTCCTTTTCTCACAATGTTTTCAAATGTACCAAAACTCTACCTACAAAATACAACAGGTTATATTGTTTTCTTTTATGTTTTCAAAGCTCATACAACATGCAGACGACTAAAAAAAAATAGGTAAAATTATGGAAAATCTCCATAAATGAAAGTATAATTATGAAAAAGAGGCGAGTGTTAGGTTTTATTATGTTTTTCGCATGTCACTACTTAAACATTAGAAAACTGAAACGGTTAACATCATTCTGCTTTCTTCACTGAACTTGATCCTGCTGTCACAGACTTTGAAAGGTTTAATGAATGTATATTGTTTTATGGCGCATCGACAGCTAAGGTCATTTAGCGCGCAATTCAATTTAATTATTCATGATCCCTGGGTAAACAAACCAGTACTAGGCTAGAAAATGTGCCTTGCCCAAGTGCACTCCACCATAACCGAAGTGCCACGACTGGGGATCGAACCCGGGACACCCGGTTTCGAAATCCCCGACGCTAACCACTCGACCACAGCGGATTCCTTTTGAAAGGTTTAAAGATGCGTTTGCATAAAACTCTTTTTTTATACACCTACACCCGTTTTGAAAAAACGGATCGTATTATAGTTTTACCTGCAGCGTACGGGCGGGCGGGCGGCATCCAGTATGTTGTCAGCTCAATAACTTTAGAAGCCTTTGTCCAATCATCATTAAATCATTAAATCATTAAATTTAGTCAGAATTTGTATTGGCATAATATCTCGGTCAAGTTCGATAACTATAGCTATATCGCTTTAGTCAATCAAGAGTTATTGCCCTTTAATTATAGAAATTACCTAAAATAAGTAAGTATCAACATAAACTGGTAACAGAAACAAAAATAAGAAACATTTTGTGAAAAAATGTCTCAAATATAAGCCTGTTTATCGGTCGTGAAAGTCGAAACAAACGCCTTTTCCTCAGTTCGTGACCTAGTTTCATATTGCCAAAATGTAAAACGAATTAACCGGAAGTAAAATGTAAACTTAGAAAAGTGACTTGTCACTATACTTAATTGGTCTCAAAAAAACAGGACGGGCATATTTTGTGACATTTGGCGCTCTTGTTTTATATTTAAAAAAGCCATGCTGTTAAGAAAAAAATATATTTAACCCTTTCCCCCATATAGATGCTTTTGGATGCCTCTGCAGCAGATGACTTTTAGAAAACATAGTAACAAAAGAAGACATTGCTCAAAACGAGTAATTTCTCCTTTTGCCACAATGTTTTCCACTTTTAGTCATCCATTCAATTATAGAGATTTTTGACAAAATATGTTCAAAGTCGTCTGCTGCAGAATTGTTGTATGAGGGAAAGGGTTAAACAAAGCAACTTATGGCAACAAGTGGCGAGCCAATACAACACGCAGAAAGTAAAGAGTTGAAATTACGTTGCTTTGAATTGTAGGACATGTAAGAATGAACTGTAACATGCTTTAAATTTACATATTTCTTTGGCATGATCCGTCTCTCGATAATGTAAATTGTGTTCATGCTTTGAATGAGAATGTGTATAGATCTGTGTGATACCGATCAAATTTGTTAACCCTTTCCCTCATACGACAATTCTGCAGCAGACGACTTATTTTGTCAAAAAATGGAAAATCTCTATAATTATATATATAATTGAATGGATAACCTATGACTAAAAGTGGAAAACATTGTGGCAAAAGGAGAAATTGCTCATTTTGAGCAATTTCTTCCTTTGTAACTATGTTTTCAAAAAGCCGTCTGCTGCAGACGCGTCAGAAAGCGTCTACATGAGGGAAAGGGTTAATTCAGCATGAGGACTCTATTATGTGAAGTATTGCGCATCAGTGAACATTTTTAAATGTCAACAAAGCATCCGTTCATATTTCAATTTATAACACAAGTTTTTGTGATCTGTCATTTATATGTTATTATATTAGCAAACTGGTGCATTTACATTTTCTAACATGATTTAGTTAGACCAGTTTTGAAATAAGTTGTTGTTATTGTCAGAATTCCTTTTTCAAAAGAAAACTGACGGATGGTGATATTCTAATCCTTTCTTAGAAACAACAAATCCGTAGCAGACAACTTTAATAACATCTAGTTAACCCTTTCCCACATATAGACACTTTCTGTCATCCGTCGTCTGTCAACATCTTCTCTTCTGTAACCAGTAGGTCAATTGTATTGAAACTTCACAGAAAGCAAATGTTCCTTGGGTGACCCTCTTTCATATTACTTCAAGCCATGTTGATTTGTCGAAAAACATGGCAGCCAGGAGGCGGGGCTATTTTGCCTTATCTGGCTATAGTGAAAACTGAAAAAATCTTCTCCTGAAAGTGTCTGGCCAATTTACAAACAATTTTGTAGAAATGTTTCTAGATTGACCCACTATCAGATTCTTTCAAGCCATGTTTATTGGTTAAAACTATGGTCGCCAGGGGGTGGGGCTTATATGGCTAAAATGAAAAAAACATTACGGTTAAAGGAGAAATTTCTCATAATGTGGGTTTGAACCACAGGAGAATAGTTCATGGTCTTAACCGATTCCCGCATACAGTTCCGTAGCAGACAACTTTAATAACATCTAGTTAACCCTTTCCCACATATAGACACTTTCTGTCATCCGTCGTCTGTCAACATCTTCTCTTCTGTAACCAGTAGGTCAATTGTATTGAAACTTCACAGAAAGCAAATGTTCCTTGGGTGACCCTCTTTCATATTACTTCAAGCCATGTTGATTTGTCGAAAAACATGGCAGCCAGGAGGCGGGGCTATTTTGCCTTATCTGGCTATAGTGAAAACTGAAAAAATCTTCTCCTGAAAGTGTCTGGCCAATTTACAAACAATTTTGTAGAAATGTTTCTAGATTGACCCACTATCAGATTCTTTCAAGCCATGTTTATTGGTTAAAACTATGGTCGCCAGGGGGTGGGGCTTATATGGCTAAAATGAAAAAAACATTACGGTTAAAGGAGAAATTTCTCATAATGTGGGTTTGAACCACAGGAGAATAGTTCATGGTCTTAACCGATTCCCGCATACAGTGATTTCAACTCTATTAAAACCCTTTCCCTCATATAGACACTTTCTGACGCCTCTGCGGCAAACGTGCAATTTCTCCTTTTGCCACAATGTTTCCAATTTTGTCATAGGTTATCCATTCAATTACGGAGATATTCTATTTTTTGACAAAATACGTTTAAAGTCGTCTGCTGCAGAATTGCCGTATGAGGGAAAGGGTTAACCGATTCCCGGATACAGACACATTAGAAGCAGATGTCTTTTATAAAATTCATAATGAGCAATTTCTTATTTTGCCACAATGTTCTCAACTCTATTCAATAATAATTTTTCGAAGATATTCTATATGTGTTGATGATTTGTTTTATGTGAAACAGTTAACTTTTTCCCAAATACAAAAAATCTGCAGCAGACGACTTTAACAAAAATGTGAGAATCTCCTTAAATGAGAGTTTGTTTTTTTAATGCGGTTGAAAACATTGTTGCAAAAGGAGAAATTGCTCATCATGTTTTCAAAAGTCGTCTCAGCTGCTGCAGACTGCAGGAAATGTCTGTATGTCGGAAATGGTTATGCCTTATGCTGTCTCCAAAATGCCACCTTCAAATCTGTTGTGGGCACTCAAAAGAATTGGCTCTACTGTGGTTAACCTCAAGTTAGGGTTTAACCTTTTCCCACATACAACAAATCTGCAGCAGACAACTTTGAAAACATCTAGGCAAAAATATTGAATATCTCTTTAGATAAAAGTGATTATTAAATAAGGTAAAAAACATTGTGGAAAAAGGAGATATTGCTCATTATGAGCAAATTATATCCTTTTGCCTCAATATGTTTTCAAAAGGCGTATGCTGTATAATATAAGCTTTAAAATGCGTCAGTTATAAGTGAGATATTGTCAAACAAAGACCTGCCAAACGCCTCCATAATATAAGGCCTCGCTCTCTGAGGGTTATTTCAATGTTCCCCCTATTGAATTGATGATGAACTCAGGATGGACAATTTAAGTTTTCAATCTGTTTCATTTAATCCAAACACTTTCAGTATTTTTTCAGGCTGGAGGTTGTCTTTCATGTAACACACTGACACTTACAAATTAGGCTGTGGGTGTTATTATGTTGTCGGGTTTTTTCCAACATTTTATTCTTCTTAACATTGTATTGAATTGGATAAAGTTTTACAAAATTTCTTTGAATTAGATGGTATAACCTTTTTCATACTTTTCATTCTATTATCTCGTTCCCACAAACAACAAAACTGCAACACACAACTTTGTAATATATCTCGGTTAAAATAAGGAAAATCTCTCTATATGAACGTAGAATTATTATACCCCATTCGAAGAGGAGGGGTATATAGGAGTCACTGTGTCGGTCGGAAGCCATATTAAGAAGCTGTGTCGGTCGGTTGGACAGATGCCATGTTTTGAAGCCATATTTTATCCCGCCTATTTCTTACAAACCACTGGGTGGAATTCAATAAAATGTTACATGAAGCTTTTATACCAAGAGGAGATGTGCATATCCTAAAGGTCTTGCAATTGCATGTTATTTTACAGAGTTATGGCCCTTTTACTTATTAAGTTATGGTGTAGGTCAAGGTGCTGTTTTGGGGGTATTTATCATCTTCAGTGATAGTTCTAGTTGAATCTAGTTGAAAATATTGTGGCAAAAGGAAGAATTGCTCGTGATGAGCAATTTCTTCTTTTGCCACGATGTTTTCACAAGTCTTCTGCAGAGGCGTCAGAAATTAAATGTCTGCATGTGGGAGAGGCTTATGAATATGGCTTGGTAATTGGGATTTGCTTGGTTAGATATCCCTTATTGTCAGGCTTTTCCGGCTGTCTGTCTGTCTGTTTGTTTGTAAAGTGACGCTCCACAGACCAAACCGACGGGCCGATTCTGATGAAACTTGGTGAACAGGTGCCATAGCGGCTCAGGGTGTGCACGTTTGAGTTTCATTGCTAAGGACGCACAACCAAGGCGAATCTCACGTCGCCTACTGGCTTGTATCTCATTTTGCTAGAATATTATCGACTCTATTCAATAATATATACTTTCACTTATTCAGATTTTCCATATCTTTGCATAGATATTTTCAGATTCATCTGCTGAAAGTTTAATGTATGTATAAGGTAAAGAGTTTAAAAGAGTCATGGGATTGAAGTTGAAGTTGAATTTGTTCAATTTCAAAAGCTCTCAGAAAAATCTGTTGATAAACATTACGATTGAAATACTTATCGATTCTGACAGGATACACTGAGAAATTAAAATTATCCGATTCTCTCTTTGTTTATATTTCTTTGATTATTTTCTCCCATTTCAAGATGAGAATAATTTCTTTCATTGCTGGTTCATTTATTTTAACCCTTTCCCACATACAGACGTTTGCTGATGCCTCTGCTTAAGATGTCTTTTGAAAACGTTGTGGCAAATGCAGAAATTGCTCATAATCAGCAATTTTTCCATTTGCCACAATGTTTTCAACTCTATTCAATATTAATACTTTCATTTGAAGTGGAATCCCAAACTTAATTGTCCCTAGATCTTTACAAAGTCGTCTGCTGCAGATTTCCTTCACTTTTATTCCAACAGACATTGTTCAGCATCATCATCATCAGCATCACCATAGCCTCTGTAGCAGGAGACAAAGAGAAACATCATGTGAAAATGAGAAATCACTCAAAGTTGCCTTTCATACTTTTTAAAAATATTCAAAATCTTATTGGCTTTTCTCACTAAAATGATAATGGTTTTGAAGCAGACAATTTTCTCCCACATGCAACAAATCTATAGCCGCAGACCTTGAAAACATCTAGGTATTAAACACTGAAAAATCTGTATATATATTAGAGTACAATTATAGATTTGAGTTAGAAAGATGACGGCAAGAGGAAAATGTGCTAATTGCTTATAGCAGTGCTTGAATTATATGCAGGCTTCATCTCCAATCAGTCTCTTTATTTAAGATTTCTTCATAGAAAAATTCTGCAGCTGACAACTTGGAAAACTTCTAGGCAAAAACATAAAAAATGTCTCTAAAAATTTATATGAAAGTATGACTATTGAAGAGAGTTGACATTTTCTTAAAATGGAATAGAATTTCAGCACTTAATTGCTTTTAAGCTGATAAAATTTTATCATTGAATTTTCCATTGACTTTCATGGCTTAAAATTTATACTTAATAAAGGATGTTTGATAAAGAATTGTTAGCTGACTTTTTACCCTGCTCCAAAACTATAAAAGTTTAATCTGATGGTCACAAGCAAATTCATTCTCAAAATTGACCAATCAGAAATCATATTTGGAGCATTATAGGATGTAAAGAATACTTTCAAAGCTTAATAGTTTCAGGGCCTAGATTATTTTAAAAGTTAAACTTTTATCTTCAGTGTAAAGTAAGGTAATTGTTTAGCCCTTCCCCTCATGTGACAAATCGGCAGCAGACGACTTTGAAATCTTTATAAATGAAACTATTATTAATGAACATAGTTTAAAAAAGTGTGTGGAAAAGGAGCAATTGCTCATTATGCCACACTGTTTTCCAATGTCTGCAGCTGCGTCTGCATAGTTAACTTTAAAATTGCTTCTTATACATATTATTTCAATAGTTCAAAAATAAGTTTTACTAACTTGCAAAATTCAGAACTGCCTTGTTTTGATCTTTGTTATAACATTGGCATGAATTATTTATGTTCAACCGACAGAACTTGGGGGAGGATTTTCCTTGTTTTCTATCAGAATTGGAAAACGTTCACCCAGCATGCAAACAAATGTGAACTCGATTTCTTTTATTCCCAGAATGCTGTTTGTAATTTAGCATCTTGCTACCTGCTTTCCTTTCTTTTTTTCTTGTGTGGAATTTAAGGCAACATACGAGGGACGTTTGGAAAGTTTTGAGACTATCTTTGTTTTTTAATGATAAGTGGATAACACAATACATACATTTACAACAATACATCGAAAACGATATCTACAAGGTTCCCGACGCAGTTCCTAATTTAACTCCTTCTCAAAGAATCGCCCGATCACTGTACACATTTCGCGTGTCTTTTCATCCACTTTTCAAATACAATCTTCTGTCAAAATCATGTGAGCAGTCGCTAAAAAAATATAGCACAAATTTGCAAAATCCTTCACAGTTCTTCGCCGATCTGTATTAAGCGCGTTCTTTACATAATCGCAACCTTTTCATCAACCACAGACAGACGAAAAGATATGTGTTTGTACTTTGTACATGTTCTACCGTCACTGAAACTTTCATTCCATTTGACTACAAGTGCCCTGCTCACAGATTCTCCGTTATAAGCCATCTCCAACAGCTTCTTTGTTTCCGGTGGCGTTTCCCGAGGTTCACCCATTTTTAACTCACCTGAGCTTTGCTCAAGGTGAGTTATTGGGATCGCCTTTTGTCCGGCGTCTGTCGTGCGTCGTCCGTCTACTTCTTCTCCTCAGTAACCAGTTGGTCAATTGGGATGAAACTTCACAGAAAGCATCCTCTCAATGACCTCACCAGATTTCCTTCAAATTTTTGGGATCCATTTCAAATTATTTTGTAGAAATGTTCCTTGGATGACCCTCTATCAAATTCCTTCAAGCCATGTTGATTGGCCGAAAAACATGGCAGCCAGGAAGGGGGGGGGGGCTATTTTGCCTTATATGGCTATAGTGAAAACTTAAAAAATCTTCTCCTCCGAAAGTGTCAGGCCAATTTTCAAATAATTTTGTAGAAATGTTCCTTAAGTGACCCACTATCATATTCCTTCAAGCCATGTTGATTGGTCGAAATATATGGCTGCCAGGGGGCAGGGCTGTTTTGCCAGATTTGGCTATAGTGAAAACTTAAAAAATCTATTTAGCCGATTTTCAAAAAGAAATTGCAGAAATGTTCCTTGGGTGACACTCTACAAGATTCCTTTAAGCCATAGTGGTTGGTAAAAAAACATGTTTGGAGATTTAATTTTTGCCTTATGGCCGTGGAGCGATTCTTGGGTCTCTTGTTTGACCTTGCTACAGTGTTTTCAACTCTTCATTCTAATCAGGGGATGAACTGTAGTCATGATAAACATACAAGATTTATAGTGCTTGTGCTTTACTCAGAAAATGCAGTGATAAAGTATTGAGAATGGTATAAAGGTACAAATACCCAATGGTTCCCAGTGATGTTACATAGGCTCTGCTAGTGTGGAGTTATGTGACTTCGGAGCCATGTCATGAGAAAAGAGGGAGAAATGAAACGGGAATGGGGTATAGGTATATAAACCATTTCTACAGCCTTGCTGGTTGGCATTTTATTGAAGTTAAGCAATGTGCATAATGGTTAATGCCTGGATGGGTGACCCACATTGGCTTAACTCAGTGAAGGACCTGGTACTCATTACAATATCACTTAAATACTGTTAGCCCTTCAAACTTACAGCAAAAGAATATATCAATTAATAATAGAATAGTTTTTAGGAAACATCATAGCAAAATAAGAAATTGCATCTTATGAGCAATTACTTCTCTTAACACAATCACAGTTTTCTAAAGTTGTCAGCTAAAAATGTGTTTAAATATATAGGGTTTATTTGATTGTCATACACAGTTAAAGATTTCTGAAAATCCAATTCTAGCTAAAAGGAGTTTAATTTGGTGCATGATTTGCAAGTTATTTTAAATACAGCTTGATTTAATTTGATTTTCACAAGAACTTGAGAGAATATTTATGTATGTATGTGCATACTCAGACATGTTAACAGAAAAGATATTTTTAGTTTTGAGTTAAATAAAAAACAACAACATTCCTTTTAGAGGAATCTTTAATCCCTTACCAACAACAAGAAAAACTGCAGCTGACATATTTAAATAAAATGTTAGCCAAAATATGGAAAATCTCTTCAAAAAGATATATTTATATATTATAGAGTTGAAAACATTGTGGTAAAAGCAGAAATTGCACATCATGAGCAATGTCTCCTTTTGCAACTTAATGTTTTTAAATGTATTTGCAAAAGGGTAATAAACCTATTACTCAAAGATACAACCAACTTTCAAAGTTTCTGCGACAGACTTGTGAAAAAAGAGTAATTCTTTTTCTACACATAAATTCAATACTTTATGAACCTTTTATATCATGCAGATTACTTATCACCTCTGTTGTAGACGGCTCTTAACCCTTTCCCACTTGACAACGCATTTGGCGTACAAGTTTTAAAAACATTGTGGCAACCAGAGTATTTGCTCATTTTATAAAGGGTTTAATGTATGTTTTGGTACAGTTATAAGAGTATAACACGAAATTGCCTAATTACTCAGCAAATAATGCCCGAAGGGATATATGATGATATATATGAAGCATGATATATAGATGATAAATTGATAATAATCAACTTATTATACTCTTATAACTGTACCAAAACATACATTAAACCCTTATAATTGCAGTTTAAGAAAAAAAACCAGCTATTCTTCATCGAAAGAATTGTTTGAAAAGGGACATATAAATTGAAATTTGGGATCTCTTTTTTATGTTCTGTACGCGGATGAACATGACCTAATACTAGGAAAATGACGTCACGTCAGCGGTTTGACGTCATACGTTAGTCACTTTGGCGCCATGGCATAACCCGTAAATTTCATCTAGAAATATTGTAAACGTTAAGTACATTTTTTTCGAAATACGCCTCATAAGTCACTTTATGTGATAGATATAATATCTCATGAGTGTCTTTTATTATTAAGCTGATAATAAACTAAGCTGAATATGAGCTGGCATAATTATTTGTGGCATTGTTATACGGTTTACTGACGAAATTAAAGATATTTTCCAAATGTAGTTCCGTGAACTGGTCATGTGATCAATTGCAGTTATTGGAAAATAAACGCAATTCCTTTTAGTCACGTGATCGGTTTTGAACCAATCAAAACGAGTGATTCACAGTGCTTTTGAAGCAACTGCAGTTATTTGATCATAAATGATCCATATAGATTTTTTTTTCAAATTTTCAAATGTTTTTGAGACTTTTAAACAAATAAAAGTAAAATGCTTTTGAGATGGGTTGAGAACACAATGTAAGAAAATGAAATAAAACTCATGATGCTTATCTGACTTGACATTGACTTGTTGTTAATAATGTTAATCCTGTATAACCTGCTGTATAAGATCACAACAAGACACAATGATACCCAATGGGTTTGTCCAGGAATTGTTTGGATTACTTTGATGGTTGTCTGAGGGACAATAACCTAATAAATAGTGTAACAACTTCTCCTGTGTGGGCGTTTTGCTGGTTAACCCATTTCCCTCATAATTGTGCATGTTACTCCATGTATTTTGAAACTATTTTGAAATTGTTTTTGGAAAAAATAGATTTCATATTGAATCAGGAAACCTACCTTTTTCCAGAAATGACATCAACTCTTTATTTACTATCTTATTAATTATTTGAACTTTATTCTAAAACAGCATGAAAAGGGTTGATAATGCTTTTGTGCACCTGTTTGAGATTGAAAGTAATTATTAAGTGAAAATTAACCTACAAGATAAGCTATAACCAATTAACTCAACAACCGAAAGTGTCAGGCCAATTTTCAAATAATTTTGTAGAAATGTTCCTTAAGTGACCCACTATCATATTCCTTCAAGCCATGTTGATTGGTTGAAAAACATAGCCGCCAGGGGGGCGGGGCTATTTTGCCTTATATGGCTATAGTGAAAACTTAAAAAAATCTTCTCCTCCTAAAGTGTCAGGCCGATTTTCAAATAATTTTATAGAAATTTTCCTTGGATGACCCTCTATTAGATTCCTTCAAGCCATGTTGATTGGTCAAAAAACATGGCCGCCAAGGGGGGCGGGGCTTTTTTGCCTTATATGGCTATAGTGAAAACTTAAAAAATCTTATTCTCCGAAAGTGGCAGGCAGATTTTTAAATAATTTTGAAGAAATGTTCCTTAAGTGACCCACTATCAGATTCCTTCAAGCCATGTTGATTGGTCGAAATACATGGCCGCCAGTGGGCAGGACTATTTTGCATTATATGGCTATAGTGAAAACTTAAAAAATCTGATCAGGCCGATTTTCAAATAATTTTATAGAAATGTTCCTAGGGTGACCCTCTATCAGATTCCTTCAAGCCAAGTTGATTGGTCGGAAACTATGGCCGCCAGGGGGCGGGGCTTATATAGCTAAAGTGAAAAAAAAAAACAGGTGAGCGATCCAGGGCTTTCATGGCCCTCTTGTTTTAATGAAAATCCTCTGTTCCTATTTTGTTTGCGTCTGCATTATGTGCTTGGTAAGTATGGTTTTCTAGGTGCATGTATTTAAATCATTACTTCCGGAATACTTTCAGCAAAAGATGTTATGAATCAAGTATGACGTCATGTATGTTTTACAAAGTTTCGCGCGTTTTTAGCTCGACCATTCGAAGAATATGAGAGCTTTACTACTCGCGTCGGCGTCGGCGTCTCCGTCGGCGTCCGGTTAAAGTTTTAGGGCAAGTTGGCATTTTCATTCATAAGTATTTGTGCTAGGGCTTTAATATTTGGAATATAGTTACATCTTATACCTTTCTTCACATTGAATGTTAACGGTACTGAGTGTGACCGTCTTTTTGGGGTAAAAAAACTGATTTTCGGTGGTTAAAGTTTTAGGGCAAGTTGGAATTCTTTTTTTTTTTTTTTTTTCTCAATAATTACTTATGCTAGGGCTTTCATATTTGGAATATAATTACATCCAATACATTTCTTCATATTGTATGCTGAAGATGCTGAGTGTGACCTTCTTTTTGCGGCAAAAGACATGATTTTGGGTGGTTAAAGTTTTAGGGCAAGTTGGCATTTTCATTTAATTTTTTAATTTTTCTCAATAAGTACTTGTGTTAGGGCTTTCATATTTGGAATATAATTACATATGATACCTTTCTTCACATCGTATGTTGAAGATGCTGAGTGTGACTTTTTAAGAATAAATAACATGATTTTTGTTTGATTTTGAGAATTTTAGATAAATTCATCATTTTTGGTTACATTCCTTTCTAATTGTGATCATTCATTTATCAAATATAATTCTTCAACATATCAAACGGGTTTTGCATGATGTCAAACATTTGGTAAACCTTTTTTTAAGGTTTTGCTATTTTTGGACTCGGTCAGGTTTAACATTTTCGTTTAGCTCAACGTTAAAGTTTCATAATTCAAATCAAATTTGTTAAGGACCATCGTACAATTAGGTTAGATAACTCCATTGTATCCTAAATATGGAGTAATGGCCCTTGAATTACTTAGAAAATTTTGCCACAATGTTTTCCACTTTTTGTCATAGGTTATCCATTCAATTATGGAGATTTTCTATGTTTTGACAAAATACGTTCAAAGTCGTCTGCTGCAGAATTTCCGTATGAGGGAAAGTGTTAATAGTACTTAGGTGCAATATAATGAAATAGTGCTTTATGTGAATAAGCGGCATATAGTCGAGCGCGCTGTCCTCCGACAGCTCTTGTTATTATGATTGTGTGTTCAATATAGTGCAGTGTAATCGAGAAATTTAGGGTTGCGCCAGGTCTTTACAACGTATGTTGCTATGGATACTAATATAAAAATATGGCTGACATCACAATACTATAATCTGAACATAAGCTTTTGAAATATAATATTCTCATACATGCTTATGTTTTATAATGATTTGTCAAAGGAACAGTGTTAAATGGACATTGTCTCAAAACTTTCCGAACGTCCCTCGTATGTTCACATATTCCAAGAAAAGGTCAATGTGTTATATCTAAAGCCAATGTTTAGGTGAGATACAGTATTTTCATTGTTTAACATTTTTAGCTTATGTCATGGCGAATTGTCTGTTGTGCGTGCGTGCATTAACTTTTTCCTTTAAACGACTTCTCCTCAATGTCCTCTCCTAAATTCCTTCAAATTTGTTTGATCCATCCAAAATTCCAAAAGTTCCTTGGGTGACCCTCTATCAGATTCCTTCAAGCCATGTTAATTGGTTGAAAAATATGTCCTCCAAGGGGCGGGGCTAATTTGCCTTATATGGCTATAGTGAAAACTTAAAAAATCTTCTACTCCGAGAGCGTTCTGCCGATTTTCAAATAATTTTGTAGAAATGTTCCTTGGGTGACCCTTTATCAGATTCCTACAAGCCATGTTGATTGGTCGAAAAACATGGCCGCCAGAGAGCGGGGCTATTTTGCCTTATATGGCTATAGAGAAAACTTAAAAAATCTTCTCCTCGGAAATTGTCCGGCCGATATTCAAATAATTTTGTAGAAATGTTCCTAGACTGACTCTCTATCATATTCCTTCAAGCCATGTTGATTGGTCGAAATATATGGCTGCCAGGGGGCAGGGCTGTTTTGCCAGATATGGCTATAGTAAAAACTTAAAAAATCTATTTAGCCGATTTTCAAAAAGAAATTGCAGAAATGTTCCTTGGGTGACACTCTACAAGATTCCTTTAAGCCATGGTGGTTGGTAAAAAAACATGTTTGGAGATTTAATTTTTGCCTTATGGCCGTGGAGCGATTCTTGGGTCTCTTGTTTGACCTTGCTACAGTGTTTTCAACTCTTCATTCTAATCAGGGGATGAACTGTAGTCATGATAAACATACAAGATTTAGTGCTTGTGCTTTACTCAGAAAATGCAGTGATAAAGTATTGAGAATGGTATAAAGGTACAAATACCCAATGGTTCCCAGTGATGTTACATAGGCTCTGCTAGTGTGGAGTTATGTGACTTCGGAGCCATGTCATGAGAAAAGAGGGAGAAATGAAACGGGAATGGGTTATAGGTATATAAACCATTTCTACAGCCTTGCTGGTTGGCATTTTATTGAAGTTAAGCAATGTGCATAATGGTTAATGCCTGGATGGGTGACCCACATTGGCTTAACTCAGTGAAGGACCTGGTACTCATTACAATATCACTTAAATACTGTTAGCCCTTCAAACTTACAGCAAAAGAATATATCAATTAATAATAGAATAGTTTTTAGGAAACATCATAGCAAAATAAGAAATTGCATCTTATGAGCAATTACTTCTCTTAACACAATCACAGTTTTCTAAAGTTGTCAGCTAAAAATGTGTTTAAATATATAGGGTTTATTTGATTGTCATACACAGTTAAAGATTTCTGAAAATCCAATTCTAGCTAAAAGGAGTTTAATTTGGTGCATGATTTGCAAGTTATTTTAAATACAGCTTGATTTAATTTGATTTTCACAAGAACTTGAGAGAATATTTATGTATGTATGTGCATACTCAGACATGTTAACAGAAAAGATATTTTTAGTTTTGAGTTAAATAAAAAACAACAACATTCCTTTTAGAGGAATCTTTAATCCCTTACCAACAACAAGAAAAACTGCAGCTGACATATTTAAATAAAATGTTAGCCAAAATATGGAAAATCTCTTCAAAAAGATATATTTATATATTATAGAGTTGAAAACATTGTGGTAAAAGCAGAAATTGCACATCATGAGCAATGTCTCCTTTTGCAACTTAATGTTTTTAAATGTATTTGCAAAAGGGTAATAAACCTATTACTCAAAGATACAACCAACTTTCAAAGTTTCTGCGACAGACTTGTGAAAAAAGAGTAATTCTTTTTCTACACATAAATTCAATACTTTATGAACCTTTTATATCATGCAGATTACTTATCACCTCTGTTGTAGACGGCTCTTAACCCTTTCCCACTTGACAACGCATTTGGCGTACAAGTTTTAAAAACATTGTGGCAACCAGAGTATTTGCTCATTTTATAAAGGGTTTAATGTATGTTTTGGTACAGTTATAAGAGTATAACACGAAATTGCCTAATTACTCAGCAAATAATGCCCGAAGGGATATATGATGATATATATGAAGCATGATATATAGATGATAAATTGATAATAATCAACTTATTATACTCTTATAACTGTACCAAAACATACATTAAACCCTTATAATTGCAGTTTAAGAAAAAAAACCAGCTATTCTTCATCGAAAGAATTGTTTGAAAAGGGACATATAAATTGAAATTTGGGATCTCTTTTTTATGTTCTGTACGCGGATGAACATGACCTAATACTAGGAAAATGACGTCACGTCAGCGGTTTGACGTCATACGTTAGTCACTTTGGCGCCATGGCATAACCCGTAAATTTCATCTAGAAATATTGTAAACGTTAAGTACATTTTTTTCGAAATACGCCTCATAAGTCACTTTATGTGATAGATATAATATCTCATGAGTGTCTTTTATTATTAAGCTGATAATAAACTAAGCTGAATATGAGCTGGCATAATTATTTGTGGCATTGTTATACGGTTTACTGACGAAATTAAAGATATTTTCCAAATGTAGTTCCGTGAACTGGTCATGTGATCAATTGCAGTTATTGGAAAATAAACGCAATTCCTTTTAGTCACGTGATCGGTTTTGAACCAATCAAAACGAGTGATTCACAGTGCTTTTGAAGCAACTGCAATTATTTGATCATAAATGATCCATATAGATTTTTTTTTCAAATTTTCAAATGTTTTTGAGACTTTTAAACAAATAAAAGTAAAATGCTTTTGAGATGGGTTGAGAACACAATGTAAGAAAATGAAATAAAACTCATGATGCTTATCTGACTTGACATTGACTTGTTGTTAATAATGTTAATCCTGTATAACCTGCTGTATAAGATCACAACAAGACACAATGATACCCAATGGGTTTGTCCAGGAATTGTTTGGATTACTTTGATGGTTGTCTGAGGGACAATAACCTAATAAATAGTGTAACAACTTCTCCTGTGTGGGCGTTTTGCTGGTTAACCCATTTCCCTCATAATTGTGCATGTTACTCCATGTATTTTGAAACTATTTTGAAATTGTTTTTGGAAAAAATAGATTTCATATTGAATCAGGAAACCTACCTTTTTCCAGAAATGACATCAACTCTTTATTTACTATCTTATTAATTATTTGAACTTTATTCTAAAACAGCATGAAAAGGGTTGATAATGCTTTTGTGCACCTGTTTGAGATTGAAAGTAATTATTAAGTGAAAATTAACCTACAAGATAAGCTATAACCAATTAACTCAACAATTACTTTATGGTTCAGGCTGATCGGGAGCTTCGTTGCTCATTGTTTTCAAAACTTGTCAGCTGCAAACACATAAAATGAGTCTGAATGTTGGAATTTTAGATTTATATAAAGCTATAAAATAATATACCATAGATGGATTGATTGGGGTGTAACACCGTTTTCAAAATAATTAAGTCATAACATGGCAGCTAGTTCACCTACACATATATTTCCTGGTTTTCTCACACCAGTGCTCCACACAACAAACTTTCCAAGCAACTGGCTGCTTTTCCACATAGACTGTTAGCCCATTTGTGAAAGACGAATGACGCTTGTCACAGTGACTTTTGTCATACGGGGGAAAGAATGTTGGCCAAGCTGGTGTCGCTACCTACTGAGCTACCGGGGCTTGGCATCCGTAAATAGAACATTCATGACAGGTTTTTGTCTTTTCCAGGTGTCTCCCACTACAGTAAAACTGTCGAGAGTACAGATGACAGCGTCTGGTTCGACGAGACCTTCCAGTGGCCCGTGGCCCGACCCATTGAGAAGGAGGAATTCATTGACATTTATCTATACAACTTTAATAAATTCCTCAGCAATAGGTTAGTATGGGATTCATGATTTTAGGTGAACATTCCTAAAGGTTATCATTAAAGTTTTGCAAATCAGGTTCCCTTGTTTATCATACTTGGTTTGCAACACAGGTGAAAATGATTCATGGTTATCATTAACGGTTTGCAAAGCAGACAAAAAGTTTTGATGTTTATCATGATTGGTTTGCAAAGCAGGTGATCATTCTCAATGGTTATCATTTAAGGTTTGCAAATCAGATAAAAAAGTCCTCATATTTATCATGTTTGGTTTGCAAAGCAGGTTAAAATTCTGAATGATTATCATTAAAGGTTTAAAAAGCAGTCGAGAAGTTCTCATGTTTATCATGATTGGCTTGAAAAGCAGGTAAAAATTCTTCATGATGATCATCAATGGTTTGAAAAGCAGTCAAGAAGTTCTCATGCTTATCATGATTGGTTTGCAAAGTAGGTGAAAATTCTTAATGGTTATCATTAAAGGTTTGAAATGCAGACAAAAAGTCCCAATGTTTATCATTATTGGCTTGAAAAGCAAGTGACAATTCTTCATGATGATCATTAAAGGTTTGCAAAGTAGACAAAAAGTCCTTACGTTTATCATGATAGGTTTGCAAATCAGGTGAAAATTCTGAATGGTTATCATTAAAGGTTTGCAAAATAGGCACCAATTCCTCATGTTTATCATGATAGGTTTGCCAAGCAGGTGGCAATTTTTAATGGTTATCATTAAAGGTTTGAAAAGCAGGCAAAAAGTCCCAATGTTTATCATGATTGGCTTAAAAGCAGGTGAAAATTCTTCATGATGATCATTAATGGTTTGAAAAGTGGTCGAGAAGTTCTCATGTTTATCATGATTGGTTTGCAAAGCAGGTAAAAATTCTTAATGGTTATCATTAAAGGTTTGAAAAGCAGACAAACAGTGCCAATGTTCATCATGATTGGCTTGAAAAGCAGGTGAAAATTCTTCATGATGATCATTAATGGTGTGCAAATCAGACAAAATTTCCCATGTTTATCATGCTTGGTTTGCAACACAGGTGAAAATCCTTCAAGACTTAATTTATCATGATTGATTTGCAGAGTCAGTGAAAATTCTAAATGGTAATCTTGAAAGGTTTAAAAATCAGCCAAAAAGTCCTTATGTTTTCTATGATAGGTTTGCAAAGCAGGTGAAAATTCTTAATGGTCACATTAAAGGTTTGAAAATCAGACAAAAAGTCCTTATACTTTCTATGATAGGTTTGCAAAGCAGTTGAAATTCTTTATGGTTATCATTAAAGGTTTGAAAATCAGCCAAAAAGTCCTTATGTTTTCTATGATTGGTTTGCAAAGCAATTGAAAATTCTTAATGGTTATCATTTAAGGTTTAAAAACGAGCTAAAAAGTCCTGATGTTTTTTATGATTGGTTTGCAAAGCAGGTGAAAATTCTTAATGGTTATCATTTAAGGTTTAAAAACGAGCCAAAACATCCTTATGTTTTCTATGATTGGTTTGCAAAGCAGATGAAAATTCTTAATGGTTATCATTTAAGGTTTGCAAGTCAGACAACAAGTCCTCATGTGTATCATGATTGGTTTTCAAATGAGATGAAAATTCTTCATATTAATAAAGCAAGTTATTTCAATTAGTTAAAAATGTGAAAAGTCTCTAAAATTGAAAGAACAAATATTGAAAATGTGAAAACAATATGAGCAATTTCTCCTTTTGCCACAGTGTTTTCAAAAATTGTCTGCTGCAGAGTTGTGAGAACAAATCTGTATGTTGGAAAGGGTTCAATTGAAACAAATCAACTTGTTGTAGGTAGGAAAGCATATGTGTAGCAAACAATTACTTTGTCAAAAATATTACAAATTTCTATAAATAAAAATTATAATATTGAATTCATCTGCCTCAAACATATCAAAGAAGTGGAGGAGAGCCTATGGTTAAGAAGTTTAGTTCACTTGACTGTTTAGCTGATAATTACATGAAGTTCTTCAGAGTTGTCTGCTTTTGGATAATTGGAAACCTAATTCAATGAAAATATTGTAGCAAAAGGTAGAAATGACTTTTCGTTGTCTGCTACGTACATGTACATGTGCTAAATTAGTCATCTGAGACATCATAGTGACAAAAACTGTTTTAAGTTTCAAAGAAAGCATAAGGTAGAGAAAAAATAATGAATATATTTTAACCCTTTTCCTCATATAGACGCTTTCTGACGCCTCTGCAGCAAACAGCTTTTTGAAAACATAGTGACAAAAGAAGAAATTGCACAAAACGTGCAATTTCTACTTTTGCCACAATGTTTTCCACTTTTTGTCATAGGTTATAAATTCAATTATGGAGATTTTCTATGTTTTGACAAAATATGTTCAAAGTCGTCTGCTGCAGCTTTGTCGCATGAGGGAAAGGGTTAAACCCTTAACAACGGCCTCGATGGTGTAGTGGTAGAGCCTCCTCCTCATGTGTGGGAGGTCACAGGTTCGATCCCCTGTTGGGTCATACCTGGGTAAGCATTAAGACTTACTGGCTGGTGTCAAGATAAATGGACCAGTAGTACTGGTAACTAACCCAGTAAACTCCGTGTTAAAACTGAAAAATTGTTGAAAGCAGTGTTATACAACAAATTAACCCATTACCATATACAGACGCTTTCTATTGCCTCTACAACAGACCACTTTTGCCAAAATGTTTTAAACTTTATTCAATATTTGTTCTTTTGTTTAAAGAGAAATTCAATACTTTTGACTTAATGATTTCCAAGTCGACTGCTGCAATTTTTTTATTGTGGGAAAATGGTTGGAAAAAAACCAACATACAATTCCTTCTTTTCCAACAATATTTTCAACTCTAGATTACAAAAGAATTTTCATTTTTAGCTCCTGGCGCGTATGTCATGGCAAATTGTCTGTTGTGCGTGCGTCCGTTAACTTTTTGCTTCAAATGACTTCTCCTTAACCACTTGGCAAATCAGGATAAAACTTCATAGGAAGCATCCTCTTTATGTCCTCTCTTGAATTCCTTCAAAAAAAAATAGTGTAAACTTATAAAATCTTCTTCTCCGAAAGCATCTGGCCGATTTTCAAATAATTTTGTAGAAATGTTCCTAGGTTGACCCTCTATCAGATTCCTTCAAGCCATGTTGATTGGTCAAAAAGCATGGCCATCAGGGGCCTGAGCTGTTTGGAGATTTAATTTGTGCCTAATGGCTGCGAAGTGATACTGGCCTCTTGTTCCAAGATCATTTATTTTTTTTCCTCAGCAGACAACACTCAACACATTGTATCAGGGAACTGATTAAAGTAATCAAGTCTTGTGAACATTCAAGATGTAGAAATTTGTGACTAATTACCAGTTTCTATACGGGAAGGGAAGTTTAATGGATGAGGTGATAATTGTACAAATAATTACCTTTTTCTGTGAGATTGGGGAAGAACAAATTTCTCACAAATTTCCCACCTTACCATGAAATATATACTTACATCTACATCTATATTTCATGACCACAATTTATTAGGATTTGTCAGTTGCCTGTTAACCCTTTCCCTCATACGACAATTCTGCAGCAGACGGCTTTGAACATATTTCGTCAAAAAATAGAAAATCTCTATAATTGAATGAATAACCTAGGACTAAAAGTGGAAAAAAATTGTGGCAAAAGGAGAAATTGCTTGTTTTGAGCAATTTCTTCTTTTGTCACTATGTTTTCAAAAATCTGTCTGCTGCTGCTGGGGGGGGGGGGGGGGGGGGGGGGGGGGATAGAAAAGAGTTACAATTCCATATCCCATGTATGTGAAGAAGATATTTCTAAATGTTCCTCCTTGTCAGGTATGGATAAAGTACAGTTACATAATTGTCAGTGTTTTTGAGAGACTATAATTGTGCACCTCATATTGGCAAGGAATATTTCTAACGATAAACATCTAATACAATTTACAGAACATTTCAGCAACTTTTCTTGTCATTTTGTTTTGTCGATGCAGACGAGAAACTTGTCTGCCAATTTGTATCGTAATAGTACAAGAAATGCGAGTAGGCGTTTTTACCGGGTTTTTTTTTTTTGGTCCATTGATATTGCCCTTATGTTGATGTTTATCGTTAAACCATTATGTGTTTTACATCTTAGATCCAGATCAACTTGTTTGATTGCTTTATTGATTGTTTGATGTTTGAGGTTTTTCAGTTATGTCATAGCATTTCCTGGGTAAGTTACCAGTACTATTGGTCCATTTATTCTGACACCAGCAAGTCAGTTGTATAATGCTAACTCAATGGCAACCTCGAGCGCCAAGGGAGACTGCCATTACTAGCATTTTAAAGACTTTGGTATGACCCAGCCGGGGATCGAAACCGCATCCTTTTGCAGGTAAAACAGACACTCTACCACTACACCACCAAGGTGGTAAAGCCCTATTATGAATCCAGATAACACATGCAACAAAATTGACTTCAAAAACATCTAGGCAAATTTAACTGTGAAAAATCTCTATTACGTACTATAAATATTATTCAATTCATTTGAAATCATTG
This sequence comes from Serripes groenlandicus, assembly GCA_031761405.1. Lineage (NCBI taxonomy): Eukaryota > Metazoa > Mollusca > Bivalvia > Cardiida > Cardiidae > Serripes > Serripes groenlandicus. The sequence continues at coordinate 173,958,520 of JASEVX010000001.1, read as the reverse complement.
TTTCAAAAAGGGAAATTTGTCATTATTAGCAATTATTTCTTTTCGCAACAATATTTTCAAAAAGTTGTTTGCTGTTGAAGGTGTTAGTTACACTCCAAGAAAATAGATTAAGTCTTTCCCCAATATTTACAATATTTGATGTCTGTGAAGCAGAAACATTTTGTGAAAACAAGCAGTTTCTGCTTTTCCGCTGAAGTTTTCATCTCTCTGTCTGCAGGTGGGAAAGGGTTAAATTCCTAGGAAGTAATGGGTTCTTGTAAAAAAGCAGAATTTTTAATTGAGAAGAAGTCACTAGTCATTATGATCAATTGGATTTTTTCTCCCCAAAATACTTACGAAAATCTTCTATGGAGACTGATAAAAATGTTAGGACAAATCTCCAAAAACCTTTCAAGATGTTTACAATGTGGTAGTGCTCGCACAAAATGAGGCATCAGTGACCTGATTACGATGCAGACTTTTTTTTATTATATGGCCATTTTCCCTCATGTCGAGGAATTACAGATTCATTTCCTATATTAGGATGACTTTATATAGGATTTTTTATGAGGTGTTCTAACAGAATGGTGTAAATAGATAAAACCATTCTTATGGGATGAACGCTTTTATATTATTCTTGATCCCTCTTGTGATTTGTTTGTATGGCACTTCACGCCATTTGCAACAGTACTTCAGGGCTATCATAGAGTTTTCATGGTTAAATTACCAGTTTTGCTGGTAAGCGTTTTCTGACACCAGTGCAAAGCTCTAGATAAGGCGCGTTTCTCATACTCTAAACTCCTTATTTGACCTCCAAAACCTATGTTGTGGGTACTCAAAAGAATCATCTCAGTGAGACGATTCTTTTGGAGTACCCACAACATAGGTTTTAATGTGTGCTAAGACAGGTATCAAATAAGAATGATCTATTTACTCCTTCTTATCTAGTCCTCTGCACCAGTGCATCGGTCGTAAACCTGAGTGCTATAAGGAGGGAAGTCAGTGCTACCTTCTTTAAAATCCTCTTCTTTTTGGAGGAAAGATGTCTTTGTATTTGTTCTGAAATAATGGCATGATCAATGCATTCAAGTCATCTGCCAAGTCATCTGCTGCAGAGGCATTGAAAGTTGTCAGTGTCAAGATTAATATCTTTTATATATTTTTTCAGATTGATTGGTATGTTCCGGATGATTCTTCAGGAACTGGTAGAGGTCGGTAATGTGAAAATCTCCGACTCGCTTCTGGATTCAAACAACATTGTCATGAAGGTAATTTGCAATCAGCGCACAGTCTAATCTGAACCTGCATTAGTCACGCAATTGCTTCCAAGAAACCTGTAATAACCAGTTTACATTGGAATGAAATAACATTGATTCACAGACTTGTCTTTTTCTATGTATGTCAAATTCGTTAATGTTGGTTTTTCTTCAGGTCAAATACAGTATGGTTATTTAACCTTGATAAACACCTAATCATTTAGTCAATTATGATGATGTTTAAATGCTCAAGGCAAAAATATGGAAACTGTATCAATAAAAGTATGAATAATTGAATATAATTGAAAACATCATGACAAATGTAGAAACTGCCCATCATGAGCAATTTCTTCTTTTGCCACAATGGTTTTAAAAGGTGTATGCCGCAAATGTGTCATCTGCAGGTGGGAAAGGGTTGAACTCTTCTCTAGAAAATGGCCTGTCAGTATGTTCCTCTAAAAATCTTCACACATTATTAAACTTTCCCACATACAGAAAATGTGCAGCAGACGACTTTGAAAACCTACATATAAGAATGTGAAAAAGCTCCATAAATAAGAGTTTAATTATTAAAAAGAGTTGAAAACATTGTGGCAAAAGGAGAAATTGCTCTTTTTGAGCAATTTCTCTTTTTGTCACGATTGTTTTCAAAAGTTGTCTGCTGCAGATGCGTCAAAATGCGTATATAGTTGGGAAAGGGTTAAACTTTCACCATTTTGCTGCAGTAGAACGCCGTCATATCGGCCCCCGGCTCGATTGGGGTGTCATATATGCTGAAAACATTCATTATTTTCCTTGGGAACCGTCAAATTTCTAAAACGGGCAGCAGACAGATAATAAATCGTTTTTACCGCCTGATGAGATAACTTGAATGACACCAGAAATAATTAACAGTGTTGATCAGATTATTTATTTGTGTCCAGACGACGAGGATACCAGTTTTTCAGCTGACCTGACTACAAAGTGATCAAATGGTGAGATTTTAGGTTCATTGGATGTCCGTGGTACTTTGTTTGTTGTTGTTGTTAACATCAGTTTGCTTCAAACAACATCTCATTCTAAGCAACTTGCCAAATGGAAACAATTTAACATAATTGTTCCTTGGATGGCCCTCCTCAATTTTTCTCTAGTTGTTGGGCTCTGCTGTTCAAGATAGCATTCTGAGCTTAAAGTAGAGGGGGAAAAAAGCACATCTCCTCCTTAGCCATTGGCTCAATTTCAAAGTAATTATGCACATAATAATGTTCGTTTGGTTATGCACTTTCCCAAAATTGCTGAAACCATTTTTAGCCCACCTGAGCTTTGCTCAAGGTGAGTTATTGTGATCGCCTTTTGTCCGGCGTGCGTTGTGCGGTGTGTGTTGTGCGTCAACTTCTTCTCCTCAGTAATCAGTGGGTCATAATTGGGCTATTTTGCCTTCTATGGCTATAAAGAAAACTTAAAAAATCTTCTCATCCGAAAGTGTCTGGCCGATTTTCAAATAATTTTGTAGAAATGTTCCTTGGATGACCCTCTATCAGATTCCTTCAAGCCATGTTGATTGGTCAAAAAACATGGCTGCCAGGGGGGGGGGGGGCTATTTTGCCTTATATGGCTATAGTGAAAACTTAAAAAATCTTCTCCTCCGAAAGTGTCAGGCCGATTTTCAAATAATTTTGTAGAAATGTACCTTGGATGACCCTCTATCAGATTCCTTCAAGCCATGTTGATTGGACAAAAAACATGGCCGCCAGTGGGTGGGGCTATTTTGCCTTATATGGCTATAGTGAAAATTTAAAAAATCTTCTTCTCCGAAAGTGTCAGGCCGATTTTCAAATAATTTTGTAAAATATTCTATAAATGACCCACTTTCAGATTCCTTCAAGCCATGTTGATTAGTCGAAAAACATGGCTGCCAGTGGGCACCGGGCTATTTTGCATTATATGGCTATAGTGAAAACTTGAAAAATCTTCTCCTCCAAAAGTGTCTGGCCGATTTTCAAATAATTTTGTAGAAATGTTCCTAGGTTGACCCTCTATCAGATTCCTTCAAGCCAAGTTGATTGGTCGGAAACTATGGCCGCAAGGGGGCGGGGCTTATATAGATAAAGTTAAAAAAAAAAAAAAAATGTACAAGATCGCCACTCAACTAACAACAATAAAACCTTTAACCCTTTCCCTCATGTAAATGCTTTCTGACGAGCAGTATCCCCTCTGGCCACAATATTTTCAACTTTATTTATCAATTAAGCTATCTTTTATGGGGATTTTTCAGGTGTTTGTCACCATGTTTTCAAAGTCATCTGCTGCAGAATTGTTGTACGTGGGAAAGAGTTAACCCTTTGACTGTTGGAACCAATTTTGTAAAGCCAAAAATATAGAACTAGGCTCAGAGATCTAGATAAGGTGCATTTTTCATGTTCTATAATCCTTATTTGACATTCAAACCCTATGTTGTGGGTACTCAAAAGATGATTCTTTTGAGTTCATGCAACATAGGATTTCGTTGAGTAATAAGAGAAATATTGTGGGGAAAAGACCTGTTCACTAGTCCTCTGTAGACTAGCAAGTGTATTCATGCAGCCTGACCAGGTTCTTTTCTAATTTGGCATTCTGACTTTCAAGTAACCTTTTGACCCCTTTTTATACGTCCGTATTTTTTTGGGGGGGCGGGCGGCGTCCAGTATGTTGTCCTCCCAATAACTTTAGAAGCCTTTGTCTAATCATCACCAAATTTGGTCAGAATGTGTATTGGCATAATATCTTGGAAGTTCGATAACTAGCCATATCACTTTTGTCACTCGAGAGTTATCGCCTTTTAATGACAGAAATTACCTAAAATCGGTCTTGTCCGATCAATAACTTTACAGGCCTTAGTCCAATCATCACCAAATTTGATCAGAACCCGACTATTCAGAGTTAGTGTTACTTAAATTACATAAAGTTTATGTTGTCTGTGCTGCAACTCAAATACATTTTATTTGATCATCATTTGACCAAATTTAGACAATATGTTGATGGGCAGAATATCTTGGTCAGGTTCGATAACTACAACCACGTGATCTTAGTCACTCCACACTTATGTCCCTCGAAATGGCCAAAACTGTATTAACCCTTTCCCTCATATAGACGCTTTCTGACGCCTCTGCAGCAGACGGCTTTTGTGAAACATAGTGACAAAAGAAGCAATTGCTCAAAACGAGCCTTTTTAGTCATAGGTTATCCATTCAATTATACAGATTTTCTATGTTTTGACAAAATATGTTCAAAGTCGTCTGCTGCAGAATTGTCGTATGAGGGAAAGGGTTAACAGTGTCCGCTCTCTAAATTTGCCTGACGTACAACCAATTATCACATACTTGGTCTCCAAAAAACAGGACGGCATATTTTGTGACAGTTGGCGCTCTTGCATAATGTTTTTACATTCATTTGATAATTTTTCTTCCAATTTTAGAGATTCCCCATATTTTTGACTAGTTATTTTCAAAAATATATCTGCTGCAGTTATGTCTTGTGAAGAAAAATGATAGAGCATTCAAGAATTGCTAAATCAGCAGAAATTTTGACATATTTCGTAGGTTTTGCAATCTATGGATTTCGTCTGATGAATGGTATTGCAATTGATATGTATACAATACTATACTCTGCCATAGTTACAAAATATGGTTTCTTCCAAATTAAACGAAAACATTGGAAATCAAGTCTTAAGTTTAAGCACAAACATTTGTTTCTCAACTAATTTCTCAGAAATAAATAAAAACTTTGCAAAAGAATTATGCCATTACTCATTATGAGATGTTCTATGTAATTTGCCTCAATGTTTCCAAATAGGCATCTGCTACAGGGAAAAAAGTTGTCTGCTATCACAAAAGGAATATGTAAAAAATGATAGAGGAAGACACTGCTAAAAAATTACGTAATAGATATGTATCAAAATATCATGAATAGATAGGACATATTAGGTTCATCTCATCCATCCTAATTTATATTGTAGAAGTAAATAAGTCCTAACTGCATCTCCATGTAAAATGGAGTTATTTCTATGTTGCGCCGAGCCATCAACAGATATGTATCAAGAAAATTATGAATAAATAGGCTGCATCGCAAAGTGTTCCACATTGGCGACCTGCAAAGATCTAGATAAGCCTGCACGCTGAAGCAATCTGATCAGGATGATCTCTATTCACTTTCTAGTAGTTCAAGCATTCTGTATAATCCTCTGGAGAAAGTGTTTGACTAAAATTGGATAAATTGGTTCTTTGATTTGATTGTAATTCCCATTAACTTTTTCCCTTATACAGACGACATACCAGACACCTTTGTAGCAGACGACTTAGGAAGACATTATGACAAAAGGAGAAATTACCTAGATTGAGCAATTTCTCCATTTGTCACAATGTTTTAAACAGTTTTCAAACTTTCACTTTTTGAGATTTTCCATATCTTTGCCAAGGTGCTTTCAAGGTTGTCTGCTGGAGAATGGCTGAATGTTTGAAAGGTTTTATTTCAAAAGGTTTCAAAGGTTGGTTCTTATGCCTCAAGACTCAAATGGGTAACATCAGGTTCACCTTATCTGTCTATTGATTTTGTGCATTGGCTCTGAGAATATGTAGGATTTCGCAGGAATTCTTTCCCGTAGACACATGATTTTTGTTAACTCTGCACTAGAAGGTGCTTGCAAACATTATGTGCATTGGAGATATAATGCTCATTGTGAGCATTTATCGCTTTTCCCACAATAGTTTAAAACCTGTTGTAAATGTTACAATTCCTTTTGCCACAATGTTTTCCACTTTTAGTCATAGGTTATCCATTCAATTATAGAGATTTTCTATTTTGTCGAGATAAAAAAGAAATATGTTCAAAGCTGCAGAATTGTCGTATGAGGGAAAGGGTTAAGGCTTTCTCACACCAGTCCTCCACAAAAGTCTTTCTACAAAGTTTGTAAGCCCATTGGTGGAAGACAAATGACGCTTGTCACATTGACTTTTGTCAAACATTGGAAAGAATGTTGATAGGGCTGGGGTTAGAACTCGCAACCCCTGGATAGACAGCCCACTGGGACTCAGCAAAAAACTTATAAGGCTAAAACTCTTGAAGGCAGTTACCTGAAATGATATTTTTCCATAATTAATTTTAATTATATTTTTCAAAACATTTGAGTCTGTATGCAGCATTTAGATAATTAAAAGTGTAATTCTGATGCAAACATTGCAGGAAAACTGTGACTGCAGTTTTATCCCTTTCCCACATGAAAGAAATCTACAGCAGTCAACTTAAAAAAGAAGAATATCTACTGTATATATGCGTCAAATTGCGCGTGCATGTTGTTAAAGGTTAATCAATCCTTTCTAACACACAGCTGCTTTCTGATGCAACAGACGACTTTTGAAAACATTTTGTCGAAATTGCTCATGATGAGCAATTTCCTCTTTTTTGTCACAATTATTGTAAATTCAACTCTATTCAATAATTGTTCTTTCATTTATAGTTTCCGTATTTTTTACTAAATGTCTTCAAAATCTTAGTTAACTGCTGCAAATGTGTTGTATGCTAGAAAGCGTTAATTAATGAATTTAAATTCTAGAACGATACACAGAGGATTGTGACAGGGTCACGACTTGATGATCAATTTCTGAGATGATATCAACATTGTATTTTATATAATCATACTTTAATTTAGAGAGACTTTTCCTCCAATCATGAGTGCCTTAATGTTTTAAAAGTTGTCTGTTGCAGAATTGTTTTATATAGCGGAAAGAGTTAATAAATATTTGCAATGCAAAAAATCCCTGAAGCTATAGCATATAACAGACAAAATTTATAGCTTATTAAAATTAAAGGTTCAATGCCAAAATTCATGGGAAACTAAAAGTCATAAATTTGCTGATTTCAATTTCATTGAAAATGATCAGAAGAGATTGCTGCAAAAACTATTCAAAGGCTTTTCCAGGAATTTCTCCTGCTTACAATTCAAGGCAAAAAAGGATCAATTAATTAAAATGGATGGGATCAGTCCTGTCATCCTAAACCTATTTGCACAAGCAGACAACTTTTGAAAACATTGTGACAATTGGAGAATTGTTAAAAATGAGCAATTTCACCATTTGCAATAATGTTTTCAACTTTTTTCAATACATTAAATATACATGTACATACCTGCATTTTTAGAGATTTTCCATATTTCTGGCTAGCCGTTTTCAAAGTAGCCCCTGTGTAGAGTTGTTATAAAGGGTCAAGAATTATGGAAATAATCACCCTTGTCACCTTGTATTGAAGCAGAGATAAATTGTCAATAATTAAACACTGAGTTGTGGACACGAAAAAGAATCATCTCACTTGAATTGTTTTGCATATCACAACTTAGGATTTCGTGGGCAGATAAAGAATCAAGTATTTCACCCTTTCCCACATACAACAAATCTGCAGCAGTCGACTTTAAAATATGTATTTTAAAAAAAATGAACTCTATAAATGAAAGAACAATTATTGAATAAAGTTGAAAACATTGTGACAAAAAGAGTAATTGCTCATTCTGAGCAATCTCTCCTTTTGCCACAATGTTTCAAAAGTTGTGTGCTGCAGTCTGGCATCAGAAAGCACATATATTTTGGAAATGGTTAAAATAATTATGTCAGTCTGTTTCTTGAGCTCTAGGAGTTAAAAATGCCCCCCCTTTATACACATTGATAACTATATACAGGCTGATCTTCAATTCTTGGTCTACACTTTTTGATTTTTGATACTGTATGTTTCTCTTTTATATATTTTGATGTCTCGAAGCAGCATTAACCCTTCTAATGCTGTATTTTCAGCTTTGCATTTGGAAGATTCTAGGATTAATTGATTGATTGATTGAAGTTTAACACAGTGTTCAACAATTTTTCAGTCATATCATGATGGCCAGTTCACCTATTCATGTGTTCCCTGGCTTTCTCACACCAGTAAACGGCATTCTTTCCGAGGAACAGGCTGCTTTTCCACATAAACTGCTAGCCCATTGGTGGAAGGCGAATGACGCTTGTGACTTTTGTCAATCGTCGGAAAGAATGTTGACCGAGCTGGGGTTCAAACTCAGAACCCCTGGATTGACAGCCTGCATGGCTACTGACTGAGCTACCAGGGAAAATGTTGAAAGATGAATAAGAATGGAAATAGTCTTTTATTGCAATATTTAGATGTTGATCAACAATTTTAAGGAGCTATAAACTCAAAATATAGATGGTGAAACATTTAAAAATGAAAGCATGAGTCTGAGATTGACGAAAAAATAAATGTTTCACCTTTGCCTAATTATACCCCCTTCGAAGGAATCATTGTGTCGAGCAGTCTGTCTGTCTGTCTGTCTATCGGTCGGTCGGAAGCCATATTTTGTCCGGCCTATTTCTTACAAACCACTGGGTGGAATTCAATAAAATCTTACATGAAGCTTCTATACTAAGAGAAGATGTGCATATCCTAAAGGGGTTACGATTGCATGATATTTTACAGAGTTATGGCCCTTTTACTAATTAAGTTATGGTGTAGGTCAAGGTGCTGTTTAGGGGGTATTTATCATCTTCAGTGATAGTTCTAGTTAAGGTTATTTGTATCAAAAGGGTGACAGTATTGGTTTAAGGGTAAATAAAAGACACATTACTTGAATAGAGGAAGATAATATCTATTAAATATGTTATGGAATTCAATTTTACTTCTGAAGAAGAATAGAAATGATATCATTTATTCTACAAAACCTATAGCTCCAAGAAAACACTTAATTTTCAACAATATCCAGTTGTTTGAGAATAATCTTTAAAAATGTCTTGAGGCATTTTGTTTCATGTTAGAAAATTTAGTAACAAAAGCAATAATTATCTGTAAATCTTAAGGGTCATTTTCCAGAACTCCCTTTTTTTCTTCAGAAAATAGGATCTCCTCCAATTGATACAATGTTTTCTCAAGTCAAACAGAGTAATTTCTCATTTTTATTAGTCCGTCTAATGAAGGGCTGCTGAATTATGTGAACAATTGCGCTGGGAGGGCAGTGTACACACTTTGTTGGCTCTCTAAGTCAGTTTTCATCCAATCTTCAAAAAACTTAAAACTTAATGAATATATTTGTGGACATAATGTCTGGCACTTTAGGATTATGGCCTTTGAATTATCCAAAATTGGCCAAAGAAGCCTTATCTACTCTCCAAGTCAAACAGTTTTCTGGTCTTCCCCAACTTTGGTGAACACATTCATAGGCAAAATGTCTGGGCGAAGTTTGATAACCAGCCAAATTATGCCAATGGCACTATTGAATTATGGCCCATGAATAGCCAAAATTTGGCCAAATAGGCCTTGTCCACTCTTTAATTTCGTTACAGTTTTCATCCAATCTTGTTGTGAATATTTATGGGCATAAAGCTGTGGTTGCGATTTAATAACTGGACAAATCACTGTAGTCATTCAAAGTTATGCCCTGACATACTTCATGACAGTTTGGCACTATTGTTTTCAACTAACTCTTAAAATTGTTCATTATGTCTCCCCCATTCATGGGGGTGACATATTGTTTTGCCCGTTCCGTTCTTCCGTCTGTCCGTCCGTCATCCGTCACACTTGATTCTGGTCAATAACTGAAGAACGCTTGGGCGTAGGAACTTCATACTTGGTATGCAAGTTGGTCATGACCAGTAGATGACCCCTATTGATTTTGATGTCAGAAGGTCAAAGGTCAAGGTCATAGTGACCTTGTGAGCTAAAGAATGGTTTCCGCTCAATAACTAAAGAATGCTTGGGCCGAGGAACTCCATATGTGGTATGCAGGCTGAAAAATTGTGTTTGCTTAATAACTGTAGAATGCTTTGGCCATGGAATTAATACTTGGTGTGCAGGTTGGTCACCACCAGCAGATGACCCCTATTGATTTTGAGGTCACTAGGTCAAAGGTCAAGGTCATGGTAAACTTCAGCTGAAAAATGGTTTCCCCTCAATAACTAAAGAATGCTTATGTCGAGGAACTTCATACCTGGTGTGCAGGTTGGTCCTAACCAGTGGATGACCTTTATTGATTTTGAGGTCACCAGGTCAAGGTCACGGTAACCTTCAGCTGAAAAATGGTTTTAACTCAAGAATGCTTATGCCCAGGAACTTCATACTTGGTGTGCAGGTTGGTCCTAACCTGTAGATGACCCCTATTGATTTTGATGTCAGTAGGTCAAAGGTCAAGGTCATGATGACCTTGGGCTGAAAAATGGTTTCCACTCAATAACTGAATAATTCTTGGGCCCAGGAACTTCATACTTGGTGTGCAGGTTGGTCACAACCGGCAAAATGACCCCTATTGATTTTGAGGTCACTAGGTCAAAGGCCAAGGTCATGGTAACCTTCAGCTGAAAAATGGTTTCTGTTCAATAACTGAGGAATGATTATGTTGATGAATTTCCTACTTGGTTTGCAGGTTGGTCCTAACCAGTAGATGACCCTTATTGATTTTGTTTGATTTTGAGGTCACAAGGTCAAGGTCACAGTAACCTTCAGCTGAAAAATGTTTTTTACTCAATAACGCATACTTGGTGTGCAGGTTGGTCCTAATTAGTAGATGACCCCTATTGATTTTGAGGTCACAAGGTCAAAGGTCAAGGTCACGGTAACGTTCAGCTGAAAAATGTTTTTTACTCAATAACTCAAGAACTCTTATGCCCAGGAACTTCATACTTGATGTGCAGGTTGGTCCTAACCTTAAGATGACCCCTATCGATTTTGATGTCAGTAGGTCAAGGTCACAGAGACCTTGGGCTGAAAATGGTTTACGCTCAATAACTGAAGGGAATTTCATACTTGGTGTGCAGGTTGGTTACCTGCAAATGACCCCTATTTATTTTGAGGTCACTAGGTCAAAGGTCAAGGTCACAGTGGTCAAGGTCACGGTGACATTGGGCTGAAAAATGGTTTCCGCTCAAAAACAAAAGACTGCTTGGACCCAGGATCTTCATACTTGGTATACAGGATGGTCATGACACCTTGACCTGAAAAATGGTTTCCGCTCCAGAACTGAAGAAAGCATGGTATGCAGGTTGGTCATGGCCAGTAGACGACTACATATTCTAAAAATCCTAATATTTCACTAGATTATTTAGAATATTTTATTTGGAAAATATTTGAATAATAATCGTAACTTTTCTGGATTGCAAACGTTATTATTATACTCCTCTGAAAATGAAAATGCCATGCATTTGGATTAATAAAGAATTTAGTATCGTGACATTGAGCACTGAAATAAAAACAAAATGGTACTTCCACATTATGTTCATTCTTAAATAAATACCAACTAATCTTGTGCATCTTATGCAATACATGTCCACTATTGTCTACAGGTAATAGGCCAAACTTCAAAGTCACTGTTGCTTCATCTCCAGTCCAAAACTACAAAATTCATCTCCATCATTTCTTTTCCTCCCCTACGACCACACAAATGGGGAGACAACGGCTTTTTCCAAAAAGCAATCTCTTGTTCAATTCTCTTTCCTGTAATATTTCCAGATGTTTCCTGATGTGCCATTATTCAGGAAATAATATAAAGCAAATAAAACATAAACATTTTATTGTCTTTATATGCCTCAATTTCCATTTAGTGTCATGTTGAATGGAAGTGTCTATAGACTGCTCTGTTATAAGATTGTCATATAGTCTGTGAGTGAAATCACAGAAATATTTTACAAAAGTCATCTGCTGTAACAATAGTACATGTACTTTCTTTGAGATTGCAGATGGAAAATGAGAAATAAAACATGAATAAAACATTTCCCTGATTCCTTAAGATGTTTTCTTAATAGGCATCAATTCCATTTTCTGTCATATTTAATGATATTATTTATAGAATTGAATGTAATTAGATTGTCACAGTTTCTCTGTCATTTACTTGTATCAGAAATTCTGTACTGATTGAAACATATTTCAAATGTTGTAAATCCTTGCATAATGCAGCCAAAAAAAATAGACTATAAAACATGAATTAACTTAACCTCTTTTCCCCAATACAAAATAAACTTGCAACAACACAACTCTGAAATCATCTGGAAACACAATGTAAAATCTCTTTATATAAAAGCATGGTTTTATAATAGAGTTGAAAATATTGTGGCAAAAGAAAAATTGCTCATCATGAGCAATTTCTCCTATTGCCATAATGGTTTTTAAAATCGTCTGCTAAATTGCAAGTAGGAAATTAAGGGAAGGGTTAAGATTGAATGTGTTTTTGATAGGCATTTCCATTTAGTGTCATATTCTAATGTTTATAAATTGCTTGTCACCAATTTTCCAAATATTTGTGCCAGAAACTTTGTACTTTAAACATATATCAAAAGTTAATGTCTGCTATTTTAAAACAGGCAAACTTAAAAGGTTCCTTTGCAAAGAAGGAATCAAGCAGATAATAAAACCAAAGAAAATTTTCCCTAAATTTTATTGCTTCCAGACAATTGGGGAAGAATAATATTATACTTGCTGCATTGTCTGTTTGTCTATCATATTTTTGTGTCCCCTGTATTCCTCTGCAACTTCTAGCTAGAACTCAATGAAACTTTATGGGAAGCTTCTGTACCAGGAGGAGATTTGTTGGTTCAAATTTAGTCTGGTACCCTGCATACTTTATTAAATTAGTATGTCTTGCATGAACCAATATTCATGACTAAATTGGTCACCTTTATGTATATAGTGCTAGTGCATATATGGTAAATTAGTAAATATACAACTTAAATTTATAAATTCTACAGTGGACCATAACAACTTGATGTTTGGAATCAATACATGAATAATGAATCCAACTAAAGTCTCCCAAGGGAGAGTCCAAATGTGGCTGCTGATTGATTGATTGATTGATTTCCTGTACGAAAACTCTGAGCCAATTCTGTACAGATTCTGTACCAATTCTGGGCAGAATACATACAGAATTTCTGTTTTCTGTACAGAATAAACACAGACACAGAATCTGATATAAATTCTGTACAGACTTTATGTTTTTTTCTGTACAGAATCTTACTGAACCAGGTTTTTGTCTGTACAGATTATTGTATCAGGCAGATTTTTAGCACTTAGAAAAAAAAGCGAACCAGAAAAATGGACTTGGACAAAAAGTGAACCAGAATAATTGAACTTAGAAAATTTCTTAAATCATGCAGGTTTTTTTTAAATATTGAGGGACGTAGATAAGCAACTCCACCTGTACACCTGTTATCTGGTTAAGATATGACATGGAGAAATATAATTTTCCAAATTTTCACATTTTTTAGCAATTAATTAAACTTTGAAGTCACATTTGGCACATATAAAAACCCATACATATTCTGAAAGCCTAACATTTCAACTAAAGTTAGAAATACATTGAACATCTAGAATTTGTTTGTGTTTTGAATAATGCCTGGTTTAAAAGACACAGGGATTGTGATTTCTGTATTTTATTAATTTTGTTCCAAATATTGATAGAATGACATTACAGTACTTATTCATAAGGATAAAATATTATCAAAAAGTTGGCGTATTAAAATATTGTTATCCATTGCAATGTTTAAACTTCCAGAAAATATCTTTGTTATTTTCATATCTCATTTTTCATTTTCATTTCAATAGTTTTTTAGTTTTACTTGCTACAAATGTTACGACGGATGATATTTTAGTGGGTCACACTTACGAACGTGTGTTTATAACGGTGGAGCGGAAATTTGAATGACTGCGATTTCAAGACGATGGCCGTGCGGTGTTCGCCTCATATTTTACTACCAGGTATGTTTTTTCTGATCAATATCAAATTAAACCTTATAATCTGAGCTTTATTTTAATATAGAAATTCTTGAAATCGGCCTGAAATTGACAAATGCAAAGCAATTCTAGTACGAATCATGTTCGCTACGCGAGTGGCCGCCATTTTATGTCTTTGTCAACACTGCGACCAATCGGTTTTAAAGTCCCGATTAATTCAATAAATACCTCAAAATAATACGTGTTAAAACAGTAATACATTACTATTGCAATAAATATTATCTTTCTAATGAAATTTATAATTTCTCAATCCTCAAAAGATATATTTTCATGATCTTCGACACATCTGTTTTTCTGGGTTAAATCCGTGAGAGAAATATTTAAATCTTCATCGTAGTTTTTGGTTTATAATTCTAATAGATATGATTATTTGTTGAAAAATACCTATCAAATATAATCTTACGTTATTCTGTTCATAATATTTGATATTTCCACCTTTTTCACAGGTTTTTCAAAACTGGATGTTGAGAGCTTGCACTGATAACTAGCGTCGTATTCGGACATACTCATTTTCGGATAGTGTAGGATAAAATCTAAATTTTTTACAGTAGGACTTATTTGAGGTGTTTTTTCAGTTAACCCTTTCCCACACAAAACAAATCTGCAGCATACGCCTTGAAGATGTAATAGATGGGAAAGGAGTAAAATAATAGCAAAATTTAAAACTTCTTTTTTTTTTAATTCCAGATGCTGTTACTCACATTATTGTTGGCATGCAGTTGAATATAATGGATCAAGCAAGGAAAGAGAAACAAAAGATGCTACAGTTTATGATTTAAAACCATTTATGAAATTATACCCCCTTCGATGTATTCAATACAATTTTACATGAAGCATCTATACCAAGAGGAGATGTGCATATCCTAAAGGTCTTACAATTGCATGTTATTTTACAGAGCTATGGCCCTTTTACTAATTATACCCCCTTTCGAAGAAGTGGGGGTATATAGGAGTCACTGTGTCGGTCTGTCGGTCGGTCTGAAGCCATATTTTGTTCAGCCTATTTCTTACAAACCACTGGGTGGAATTCAATAACATTTTACATGAAGCTTCTATACCAAGAGGAGATGTGCATATCTTTAAGGGGTTACAATTGCAGTGTTATGGCCCTTTTACTTATTAAGTTATGGTGTAGGTGAAGGTGCTGTTTAGGGGGTTATTTATCATGTTCAGTGATAGTTCTAGTTATAATCTTTGTAAATTAAACATTTATCATTTGTTATATTGTTGTTTAAAAGAAAATATCTCATTTGATATTGAAAATGTTTGTGTTTAAACTTAAATAAAATATCATGTTACTAATAAACCTTCTTTTTTTTGCGAATTTTTCATTGAGAAATTTATCCTTTTGTCACAATGTTTTCAATTATGTCCAATAGTTGAATATCTTTGAAAAACATTGTTGCAGAAGGAGAAATTGCTTGTTTCAAACAATCCCTCCTTTTTCAACAATGTTATCACAGTATTTCTGCTGCAAATGTGTCTTCAAGTGGGAAAGGAAATATTACTACACATTTTTAGCATTTCTCTATACAGAATTAATTCTGTACAGATTTTTTTCTGGCCAGAATTTTTCTGCTCCCAGAATTTTTTCTTGCCAGAATTTTTTCTACACCGATTTTTTTTCTGCCTAATTTAAATATTTCGCAAAATTCTGTACAGAATTTGCTCTTTGTCTCCATTTGAAAAATCTATTTATAGAATCTGGTTCAACTATGTCTCAATGAACCAGATTTTTTTCTGTACAGAGACTGCTGCACAGTTTCTGTATTTTATTCTGTACAGAATATGGTTCTAGTCTGCCCAGACTATTTCGTACAGGTGGGGTTTAACGCCGTTTTTAACAATTTCTCAGTTATATCACGGCGGCCAGTTCACCTACTCATGTGTTTCCTGGTTTTCCCACACCAGTACTCCACACAACAATCTTCCCAAGCAACTGGCTGCTTTTCCACATAGACTTGTGTGGCTGCCTAATACAAGTCAAATCAAGAGGAAAATGTTGTTTTTGTTAATCTTTGAGTGGATGCATAATACATGTTGGCTGCTTCACAGAGGTGACTGCTTCACAGAGGTGACTGCTAACACAAGTTTACATTCAGTGTTTGAAAGTTGTCTACGAAAAGGTTATGTCTCTAGCCTTTTGATTGCTACACCATTTCCAAAGGACACTGTCATTATTGGTGTATACCTGACCGTATAATGTAATGGTTGGGGCAGGTTCCTTCAGACTTGTTTTAAGTCAACATTTTGTGACAGAGTTTTGGCCCTTTGATATTATACAACCATCCATCTGATTTTCTTGTATAACCCTTTTCAATTTGCAGACGCATTTTAACATTTAAAAATATCTACAATGATGATATACACACAGCCTTTTCCCTAATACAGATTACTTTCGAAACATCTGAGGCAAACATCTTTTTTAACCGTTTCCCACTAGCAAAAGTATTTTGTGAAACTTTTGAAAACATATTGACTATAATGGCATTTTTGCTCACAATTAGCAATTTCTCCCTTTGCAAAAAATATCTTCCACTCTATTCAATAAATGTTTATGTAGACAATTTAATATTTCCACCTAGATGTTTTCAAAGTTGTGTGTGGAATCCGCTGTGGTCGGGTGGTTAGCTTCGGGGATTTCGAAAGCGGGTGTCCCAGGTTCGATCCCCAGTCGCGGCACTACGGTCATGGTGGAGTGCCCTTGGGCAAGGCACATTTTCTAGCCTAGTACTGGTTTGTTTACCCAGGTATCATGAATAATTAAATTTAATTGCACACTTAATGACCTTAGCTGTCGATGCGCCATAAAACAATATACATTCATTCAAGTTGTGTGCTGCAAAGTTATTGTAAGTGGCAAAGGGTTAACCCTTTCCCTCATACGACAATTGTGCAGCAGACGACTGAACATATTTTGTCAAATAATGGAATATCTCTATAATTGAATGGATAACCTATGACTAAAAGTGGAAAACATTGTGACAAAAGGAGAAATTGCATGTTTTGTGCAATTTCTTCTTTTGTTACTATGTTTTCAAAAAGCTGTCTGCTGCAGAGGCGTCAGAAAGTGTCTATATGAGGGAAAGGGTTAAATATTTTTGAATCACATCATATTCTTTGTAAGTGTCATGTTTGATGGAAATTCTTATTGAATATGGCTTGTCATTGGATTGTCTCCCAGTCTCCAGTATTTGTACCAGATACACTGGAAATGACAGAAACAATTATCTTTTCTATGGTTGTCTGTATTCAAAACTCCAATCTAAGAAGAAAAAAAAAATCAAATATGAAACACAGAGTTTCCCTTTAGAATTTAAATGTGTTTTAATAGGCATCGCTTTCCATTTAGTGTCAGAATGGATGGAAATGTTTATAGTAGGCTTGTCACAGAGTGGACACTTAGTTTAAGATATTGCACACATTTTTCAAACCTTTCTGGACCGCCTCAGTGGTGTAGTCTTAGTGGTAGAGCGTCCGCCTTGGGTGCAAAGTAGTCGCGGGTTCGATCCCTGGCCTGGTCATACCAAAGACTTCAAATGAAATGGTATGAATTGCTGCCCTCCTTGTTGCTCAGGGTTGCAGGGTTAGCTTTACAACTGACTGGCCAGTAGTACTGGTAACTTACCAAGAAAACACTGTGATATCATAAAAATGTTTAAAGCGGCGTACAACACATAACAATCAATCAATCAATCAATCAATCAATCAATCAATTAAACC
Source organism: Serripes groenlandicus (assembly GCA_031761405.1). Classification (NCBI taxonomy): domain Eukaryota; kingdom Metazoa; phylum Mollusca; class Bivalvia; order Cardiida; family Cardiidae; genus Serripes; species Serripes groenlandicus. The sequence continues at coordinate 173,940,800 of JASEVX010000001.1, read as the reverse complement.
AATTTGCTCAGCTGCACAAGCTGGTTGCCAAAGCTGGAAAAAGGAAAACAATGTCATTTCCTCCTTAAACACAGACAGTATGACAAAATGATTTCATACAAAAGTTCATCAAGTGACCTTCTTCTACCAAAACTGTTTGAACTATTCTGCACAAGATGACTCCAAGAGCTACCAGCATTTTGACTTCTGTTTAAAATTCTTGTGTATCAGGTGAGCAATATAGGACCATTAGGGTCCACTTGTTATGCTTTTATGCAAGTGAGCAAAGTAATTGATTGAAACAGAATAAGTAAATTATTAGGATATAGAAATTTAACTATGCAGATTCTGCAAAAATATAAAAAAAGCGTTGATATACAGGTAAAATGACGAGAGGATGTGACAGAAAATCAGATGACACTTGAATGATAAATGGACAATCAGTTTGACGATAGTTACCGATATTTAAAGGTCTTTCAGCTTTTGTTCTGTTGTTTGTGTCTGCCACTTTTTACATTCTCTACTGAAAATGAAACTTTTTTTATACCTGGAGCTGTGGCATCAGAAAGCGTCTCTATGTTGGAAAGAGATAAAGAGGGAATCACACTGGTTTAAAATAAATGACAATTTAACTGTTTTACAATTTAAAAGATGTTCATCTAACGAGCTGATTTTCAAAGAAATTGCCTAGAACCCAAGCATAACCGGGAGGCAGGAGTTAAATCACAAATTTTGAGAACTTTGCTCCAAATTTATTCTGAGAGAATGTAATCAGTGACAACATATCAAAAACTTTGCTGACGGCATAATCATAAACAACTGAAATTGTTTCCCTTTTGGATTGATCCTGGCTTGTCTTTAACCTTTTCCCACATGCAGACACATTTTGATGCATCAGCAGCAGACAGCTTTTTAAAACATTGTGGCATTGTAGAAATTGCTCATGAGCATTGTGAGCAATCTCCTCTTTTGTTACAATGTTTTACACTCTATCCAATAAACTTTTACCAGTTTTGTCAGATGTCTACTTGAGACTTCATTGTATGTAAGAAAGGGCTTAGTTCTCTGAATCAAGTAAATAATTTTTGTCCAGTAATATAACTCTGAATAACCTCTTTGTTGCTTGTACTCAAAAAAGACAATTTTAGCTCATCAGGCTATTTAAATGTGATACCCTCTGTGTCGTCTGCGTTAATTCAAAAAGTTTTAGCCTTACCTCATAACTCAAAAAACGTTCAACATTTTCAAATAAAAATTTGTTCACATATTCATATGCATGGATATACCAAGTAACATAACTTTTGCTTGAATAATCTTTTCAGTTATGCCCCTTTTTCGACTTAGAAAGAAACATACAAGCCTTGGCGCTCGCTCTGCGGCACTCTTGTTTGTCTTGTAATATAACTGAATAAATCCTATGTTGTGTGTACTCAAAGAAGACACATTTTTTTAGTACATACAACATAGGATTTTGAGGTCAAATGAAGATTTAAAACATGATTAATACATCATTATCAGGAACTGTTTGTCTATATTGGAACAAACCGACTCTGTGGTGTAGTCCTTAGAGTGGCAAGTTGATCCCTGGTTGGGCACTCCACTTATGTTGGAATCAGACAAGCTCTTTCATAGAAGATGAAGATTTTGTCATTTTACCACCTCTTTTCTGATGCATCTTTGTGGAAATGTTTTGCAACAAATCAATATAGCTTAAACAAATTATGTAAAGCGTCATCAATGAACAACTCTTCAAAATAATCTTGTAATCAGGAAAATCTCCATGCATGGAGTAATGGTTAAAGCACCGACCTTGGGAACAACCTTGGGACCTGAGTAGACCAGCGTTGTGGGGATAACAATATGACTAATGCAAGCATGTACAACTGGTAAATTCCCAGGAAACACCCTAATACACAACTCAATTACTGTTTAACCCTTTCCCTCATATACACGCTTTCTGACGCCTCTGCAGCAGACGGCTATTTGAAAACATAGTGACAAAAGAAGAAATTGCACAAAACGTGCAATTTCTCCTTTTGCCACAATGTTTTCCACTTTTTGTCATAGGTTATCCATTCAATTATGTTGAAAACATAGTGACAAAAGAAGAAATTGCACAAAACGTGCAATTTCTCCTTTTGCCACAATGTTTTCCACTTTTTGTCATAGGTTATCCATTCAATTATGGAGATTTTCTATGTTTTGACAAAATATGTTCAAAGTCGTCTGCTGCATAATTGTCGTATGAGGGAAAGGGTTAATGCAGCATAAAACATGCACCTTTCAAGATATTTTGGAACTTTTTTTTTCTTTTCTTTTTACCTTGTCCACCAATCTGCAATTTGCAATCTGCATTTTTCTTTTTACCTTCACTTCCACCAATCAGCATAAAACACCTTTCAAGATATTTTGGAACTTTTTTTTTTTTCTTTTTACCTTGTCCCCAATCTGTTTCAACAGATAGGACTAGAGGTTTTCAAGATGTTTAAAAACCTCGATTTGCGATTTTATGAAAAGTTTAATAACTATGTTCATCAAGCTTGGTAATTTTTTGTCTATCAGGCAATTTCCATATTAAACACTTCATTCAGGGGCTTCTGAAGTTCTTGAAATACTCCAGTCACATGTTGGAACCTTTCTATTTGAGTCACATTGGAAAAGCATTTCTAAAGGGGACAGGGTGTTTATCTCATCACAGAATAGAACATTTTGTTGGAAGTAATTTTGGTGAATAAGATCTTGTTTGACATCCATTTTGCTGATGCAGACATGTTTTTAACTGCTGCAGTCAACAGATTTGTAAACATTATTGAAAAAGGAGAAATTCATCAAAATGGAACATTCTCTACTTTTTCCCTACAATGAATGTTAGCCTGTTTATTTGTAGAATAGTTGGATCTATTCTTGTTACCTTTTCAGCTGAATTTATGTCTAGAATAACCATTTCTTGCCCAGATTGCAACTTTTTCAGTATCGATAAACCCATTCTAGTGAAACTTCATGAGAGGAATTGCAGATTTGAAGAACCATAACTCTGGCATCCTTAAGTGATCTGTTTTGTAGTTATTGAAGTGTAATTTGAAATATGACAGGTGGATATACGGCATCTGAGGAGGAAATACGCTAACAATGGAGGGTTCCATTTTTACCACTCACCATCCGTCGTAATCCGTCGTCTGTCTGTTCACCTTTTCCTACAAACAACTTCTCTCCACAGGAATGTTCCTTAGCTTGTCCTGTTTCAAAGTTGTTCAAAGAAGTCAATTCCATTGTAGAACTTTGGTTGCTGCGGCATCTGAAAAGGTGAAAAATGCCAAAACTTAAAAAATCTTCTTGTCCAATTAAAAGTACAGGCCTGATTTGAAAAATGATTTTGCACAGATGTTCATTGTGAAAACTTAAAAAATCTTCTTGTACAAAATTGCTGGGCCAGTTAGTAAATTATTTGACACAAATGTTCCTTGGGTGACCTTCAACCAATATTGTTCAAATTATTCTGAATCATTAAAAAAAAACATGGCTACCATGGGGAGGAGTTGTTTTACTTATGTGATATATAGTGAAACTTTAAAATTCTAAAGGCCTGACTTTATTTTTATTTGGCACAAATGTTCCATGGGTGACCTCTACCAAGTTTGTTGAAATTATAACGATCCATATGATAGCGAGGGGACGTTGCTTGTTTTCCTTGTATGCATATCGTATGAGAACATTGAAAACTCTCATTTCTAATAAATCAGGTGAGCACTTTAGGACCATCATGGACCTTTTGTTAATATATTGCTTCTTTAGAGAAATTACTCCTCTTTTGGCAAAGTTTTAAGAATGAAGCCCATTCCAAATGCATCAAAAGTTACTTGATTCAGAGAAATAATTAAAGTAAGTGATTAAAGGCAAATAACAACACTTACCAAATGTAAGTTATCAAAATATTAAGACTTAATATTGAAAAAGTAGCCATAAAGTGCCCAACTGTATTTACATTTTTCAACATACAACAAATTTGCAGCAGATGACTTTGAAATGATCTCAGCAAAAATCAACATTATCAAAATAATATTTATTGTATAGTAGGAAAACATTGTGGCAATAGGAGTAATTTACTTATCAGCAATTTCTTTTTTATACGCCGCCAGAGGCGGTCGTATATTGGCGTCATCTTCTCCGTCTGTCCGTCCGTCCGCATGAGAGAGTACTTGTGGGGTGCATGTTTTTCCTAAAGCCCACCCCCCACCCTTATAAAGACACTTAGATAAATAGTTTTTATGCCCCCGGAATCACCGATTCGGTGGGCATCTAGTTTTTGGCCTGTCTGTCTGTCGAAAAAATCTTTAACCTTGACCACTTCTTTTGAACCATAACAGGTACGGCTACCATATTTCACATGTGTATTCCTTGTGACATGACCTTTCTGTCAGTACCAAAATTTTTCAGCTTGCGACCTTGACCTTTGACCTAGATGCCCCCATCTGTTGAAAAAAACTTTAACCTTGACCACTACTTTTGAACCATAACAGGTACGGCTACCATATTTCACATGTGTATTCCTTGTGACATGACCTTTCTGTCAGTACCAAAATGTTTGACCTTGTGACCTTGACCTTTGACCTAGATGTTGCCATTCGGGGGCATCAGTGTTTCACAAACACATCTTGTTTTTATACGCCCGTTTTGAAAAAACGGATCGTATTATAGTTTTACCTGCGGCGTACGGGCGGGCGTCCAGTATGTTGTCAGCTCAATAACTTTAGAAGCCTTTGTCCAATCATCACTAAATTTAGTCAGAATGTGTATTGGGATAAAATATCTCGGACAAGTTCGATAACTAGCCATATCGCTTTAGTCAATCAAGAGTTATCGCCCTTTAATTATAGAAATTACCCAAAATTGGTCTTGTCAGCTCAATAACTTTAGAAGCCTTTGTCAAATGATCACCAAATTTGGTCAAAATGTGTATTGGGCTAATATCTCGGACAAGTTTGATAACTAGCCATATCGCTGTAGTCAATCAAGAGTTATTGCCCTTTAATTATAGAAATTACCCTAATTTGGTCTTGTCAGCTCAATAACTTAAGAAGCCTTTGTCCAATCAGCACCAAATTTGGTCAGAATGTGTATTGGGATAATATCTCGGACAAGTTCGATAACTAGCCATATCGCTTAAGTCAATCAAGAGTTATCACCCTTTAATTATAGAAATTACCCAAAATTGGTCTTGTCAGCTCAATAACTTTAGAAGCCTTTGCCCAATCATCACCAAATTTAGTCAGAATGTGTATTGGCATAATATCTCGGACAAGTTTGATAACTAGCCATATCGCTTAAGTCAATTGAGAATCTTCGCCCTTTAATTATAGAAATTACCTAAAATTGGTCTTGTCAGCTCAATAACTTTGGAAGCTTTTGTCCAATCATCACCAAATTTAGTCAGAATGTGTATTGGCGTAATATCTTGGACAAGTTTGATAACTAGCCATATTGCTCCAGTCGATAGAGTTATTGCCCTTTAATTATAGAAATTACCTAAAATTGGTCTTGTCAGCTAAATAACTTGTAAAGCCTTTATCCGATCATCACCAAATTTAGACAATATGTTTATGGGCAGAATATCTTGGTTACGTTTGATAACTTACAACGTTATCTTAGTCACTACACAATTATGTTCCTCGAAATGGCCAAAACTGTACTAACAGTGTCCGCTCTCTAAGTTTGGCTGACGTACAACCAATTACCACTATACTTGGTCTCAAAAAAACAGGACGGGCGTATTTTGTGACATTTGGCGCTCTTGTTTATTAGTCCCCTACCGGCGTGCCGAAGGGGACTATTAGGTTTGCACTCCGTCCGTCCATCTGTCAGTCAGTCAGTCAGTCAGTCAGTCAGTCAGTCAGTCAGTCAGTCAGTCAGGCAAATCTTTGTCCGGAGCATATCTCCAAAACTGTACTAGCTATGGCTATGAAATTCCATATGTGGATACATCTCATCAATGCGGAGTGCAGTGCATATGAACCATAACTCTTGCTTCCCTAATTTTTGAGTTATTTCCCTTTCTTTATTTTCATACTTGATTTTTGTCCGGAGCATATCTCCAAAACTGTACTAGCTATGGTTATGAAATTTCACACATGGATGCATCTCATCAAGGGGGAGTGCAGTGGACATGAACCATAACTCTTGCTTGCCTAATTTTTGAGTTATTTCCCTTTCTTTATTTTCATACTTGATTTTTGTCCGGAGCATATCTCCATAACTATACTAGCTATGGCTATGAAATTTCACACATGAATACATCGTATCAAGGGGGAGTGCAGTGGACATGAACCATAACTCTTGCTTGCCTAATTTTTGAGTTATTTCCCTTTCTTTATTTTCATACTTGATTTGAACCATAACTCTTGCTTGCCTAATTTTTGAGTTATTTCCCTTTCTTTATTTTCATACTTGATTTTTGTCCGGAGCATATCTCCATAACTATACTAGCTATGGCTATGAAATTTCACACATGAATACATCGTATCAAGGGGGAGTGCAGTGGACATGAACCATAACTCTTGCTTGCCTAATTTTTGAGTTATTTCCCTTTCTTTATTTTCATACTTGATTTTTGTCCGGAGCATATCTCCAAAACTGTACTAGCTATGGTTATGAAATTTCACACATGGATGCATCTCATCAAGGGGGAGTGCAGTGGACATGAACCATAACTCTTGCTTGCCTAATTTTTGAGTTATTTCCCTTTCTTTATTTTCATACTTGATTTTTGTCCGGAGCATATCTCCATAACTATACTAGCTATGGCTATGAAATTTCACACATGAATACATCGTATCAAGGGGGAGTGCAGTGGACATGAACCATAACTCTTGCTTGCCTAATTTTTGAGTTATTTCCCTTTCTTTATTTTCATACTTGATTTTTGTCCGGAGCATATCTCCATAACTATACTAGCTATGGCTATGAAATTTCACACATGAATACATCGTATCAAGGGGGAGTGCAGTGGACATGAATCATAACTCTTGCTTGCCTAATTTTTGAGTTATTTCCCTTTCTTTATTTTCATACTTGATTTTTGTCCGGAGCATATCTCCAAAACTGTACTAGCTATGGTTATGAAATTTCACACATGGATGCATCTCATCAAGGGGGAGTGCAGTGGACATGAACCATAACTCTTGCTTGCCTAATTTTTGAGTTATTTCCCTTTCTTTATTTTCATACTTGATTTTTGTCCGGAGCATATCTCCATAACTATACTAGCTATGGCTATGAAATTTCACACATGAATACATCGTATCAAGGGGGAGTGCAGTGCACATGAACCATAACTCTTGCTTCCCTAATTTTTGAGTTATTTCCCTTTCTTTATTTTCATACTTTATTGTCTTGATATACCTAAACATTGGGTTGCTATGACAACAGAAACAGACTCAAAAGTGCAAACCGGTAGGGGACTATGGTATTGCTTGCAATCCTCCAGTTACTTGTTTTTTATAACGGGTATCTCATTTGCATATTAATGTTATTCATTCCGTAAAAGGGGGTTAATTACGGAATGAATTGCATACTTGTGGGGTGCACTGTGGGTTGCACCCCACAAGTAAAACATCAAACGAAATAACCCCACAAGTACTCTCCCATGAGTCCGTCCGTATGTCCATTTCTTGTGAACGCAACTCCTCCTACGTTTCTGACCATATCTTTTCAAAACTTAGTCAATGTCATAACTATAATGTGTAGATGTGCATGAAGCGGCGATTTTCCGGTTCATTGATATTTGCAAGATTTATGTCCCTTGTAACTTAGTCTCTGTAGCTGATTGATATTGCAGCCTTGTGAACGCAACTCCTCCTATGTTTCTGACCGAATCTTTTCAAAACTTGGTCAATGTCATGACTATAATGGGTAGATGTGCATGAAGCGCCGATTTTCTGTAGCTGATTGATATTGCGGCTTGTGAACGCAACTCTTCCTACGTTTCTGACTGAATCTTTTCAAAACTTGGTTAATATCATTACTATAATGGGTAGATGTGCATGAAGCAGGGATTTTCCGGTTCAGCAATTTTTGCAATAGTTATGCCTTTCGAAACTTGGTCTCTATAGCATATTCACTAGAGAACGCAACTCAAGTTTCCAAACAGGTAGAAGTGTATAAAGCAGGGATTATCCGGTAGAGTGATTTTTGCAAGAGTTATGCTCAGAAAGAAAAAAGGATACATATCGACACTGCCATTTAACCTACTTTCATATCGGAAGCCTCTATAGGGTTCTATCTCTGTTTATATGTATCCTATTTTCTTTAGTTAATACCAAAGTCAGCTAGGCTGGTAAGCGGAGTAAGACTTTCAACTCTGAACAAGTGTGGATAAACTGTTTTGCTCAAGGAAACACCCGGCTGCCCCTGCAGGGATCGAACCTACTACCCAGGCAACCATGATCTCAGGTCCCTGTCTCTTCCAGCTAAGCTAACTGGTCTCACAGACTTCATTTTGAGCTTATGTATACAGACATGTTAAAAGCAATAACTAAAAGGACCAATCTTGATCTTTATATTTTGTGGCGGCACTAGCACTCTTGTTTTCAAAAGACATCTGCTGCAATGGTGTCAGAAACCCTCTGTATGGGGGAAAGGATTAAAGCAACAATTACATGATTACATTTACACAAGTCAATTGGGCATTTACACAAATTTGTCTGTTACAGTGATATCAAAATTGGCCTAATCCGGAGAAATATGAGATATCTGGCCAATAAGAGCCTACAAAACATTTCGAATTGAGATTAGCCATAAAATGCCCAACTGCATAGCAGCTCATCATGTACATAGGTTATGGCCAAGTTATTTTTAAGAAGTAGAGATATCAAAAGTTGTCTACTTTTGGGGGAAAAGAGTAAGCAATTTCTGGCCAATAACAGAAAATAAGAAACTTAGACTTGAAAGAAAACAATCTTGTGCGTTAAAGACACATTATTGTGTGATCACATTTACATAAGTTACGACCTTTAGGTAAATATTTTCTGTCTGTGACAGCTCTTGCCAAGAATACTGCAATTATTTCCTAGAAAAATTGCAAAACACTTTAGTGGGAGTTTACCCTTGGGATATTATTGTCTGTTGAATTCAAAGCCAATGTAAGTATGTCATGTGACAAGATGTAGTTGCACCTGTTTTGAATTAACTATTTTCCTGAGACAGACACCAGAAGCAAATTACTTTTTAAAACATCAGGTGAAAAGAAGAATAAGCTCAAAATGAACAATTTCTCTTTTGTCTACAATCATTTCAACTCTGAATAAAAATCGTATTAACCTTTTCCCACTGGCAGATGCATTTTGATGCGTTTGCAGCAGATGATTTTTGCAAACATTGAAAGCAATTTTTTGCCACATTATGATTTCAACTCTTTTCAATAACTCTTATTTCATTGAGATATTTTCAAAGTCCTCTGCTGCAGATATTGTTGTACACGGGATAGTGTAAACTATTTGGACGTAATGAGTATACCAATAGAAATTTCAAAGGCGTCTATCGCTATAAACATATGAATCAAATCACTCGAAGACGGACCATCAGATAGGTTTGTAGCCTAGTCTTTTTGACGCATCTGCAGCAGACGACTTGAAGACGCTGTGACAAATGCAGAAATTGCTCAAATGAACAATTCCTCCTTTAGCCACAGTGTTTTCAACTTCATTCAGCTATTGTACTATTTTTAGCTTGACTATTCAAAGAATATGAGACCTATTACAGTCACTTGTGCGTCGGCATCAGCATTGCAACTTTGGTTAAAGTTTTGGATGCAAGGCTTTTTCTCACAAACCACAGATGCTATTGCTTTGAAACTTCACACACTTATTGGACATCATCAAATGACCTTGCAGGACAAGTCCCAAAACTATATATCATATTGTGACACAGTTATGCCCTTTTTTGGACTACGAAATGTTAGTTAAAGTTTTGCATTCAAGGCATTTTCTCACAAACCACAGCAGATGCTATTGCTTTGAAACTTCACACACTTATTGGACATCATCAAATGACCAGGCAAGACAAGTACCAAAACTGTATATCAGATTTTGACACAATTATGCCCCTTTTTGGACTTTTAACATGCAAGATACTATCATTGACATATCTCAGTATATTTAACTCTATCCCAAATAAAACAAATCTGCTGCGACTGCTTTGAAAACATCTACATCTACATGTAGGCAAACAATGTAGAAAATATCTTTAAAATGAAATCTTAATTTAACCATAGAATGGAGTGAAAAAATTGTGGCAAAAGGGGAAATTACTCCACATAAAAAGGTTTTAAATGTTAGCAGTTATCTTGAATATTGATGTCAATAATGTGTTTTATCTTGGCATTTGTCTGGTTGAGTTGGCACGGGCCCGAGACGTAAACTGTATCAAAAGACAATTATCGAGATAAAGGATTTAGAGCAGAATTAGGTTAACTGAGTTCCCCAGGGTTTTGTGGAGGAAAACATCAGGAAAATTGTTGATCAAGTTCTGTTAAAGAATATAGGAACTCCATAAATGGTCAAAGGCTTTAAATGTTCTGGGGAATAATTCTGATCGTTTTACCTTACGTCCTTTCCGGGATATACACATCTTTTTGCAGCCGTAGTCTATAGACAACATTTGAAGATATCATATTTATATAAAATTTTGAAATTTCTCTTTTTCGTTCTGATAATTAAACAATTTGTTTTAATTAGTCTTTAGTCAACAGGTTTGTAATTTAGTTTCCTATAATTTTGCATCTCAGTCTGTAACAATAAGGGTTATAGATCAGGGTGTCGATTGTTTGAATCCCAGCTCAGCCATACATTTATTCTGATATTTGACATAGCACACCAATTGTCTTCCATGAATGGGCTGGTAGTCCACATCCCCTGCAAAATTGTTAAGAACAGTTCAAGAAAAATTCATGCATTATTCAAGAACAAACTTCTTGAACTGTACTTGTACTGTTCTTAAAGTGTTCAAGAACATTTCAAGCACAGTTTAACCCTTTCACGTCTATAAACGCATTTCGACGCATCTGCAGCAGACGACTCTTGAAAACATTATGGCAAAAGGAGAAACTGCTCAAAACAAGCAATTTCTCGATTAGCCACAATGTTGCAAATACTTTCAGTAAAGATTTTGATATTCTTTATTCAATGTCTTCAAAGTTGTCTGCTGCAGATGCTGCAGATTTGCTGTATGTTGGAAAGGGGGTTAAGAAATGTTAAATGAGAACATTTTTGAAGAACAATTGTTCCTGAAATGTTCTTGGAAAGGTTTCTAGAATAGTTCGAGAACTCATGTTTTTGACCTGTTCTTCAGATTATATATACAAGAACAGTTCATAAATTGTTCATGAACTGAAGTTATGAACAGTTCAAGAAAAGTTCTTGAACTGTACTTTGATGTTACTGCAGTGTTCCACCTAGGCCATGTTTTTGTGACATTTTTGAGGAGTCATCTTTGTCCCGGACCAAACTTCTCAGTACTTCAATGTAAAAGGCCAGTTTAACCCTTTCCCACATACAACAAGTCTTCAGCAGACGACTTTACAAATGTTAAATAAAAACTTTGAATTTTGAACAATTTCTCCTTTTGTAACAATGTTTTTCGTCTGCTGCAGATGCGACAAATAAGTGGTTAGGGTTAAGTCAAATGCTATTCTAGCAGTCTGATAGATATTGTAAACAGTGAAAAAGCCACAAGCTTTCTTGTTGCTATAGGTACTGAATAAATAAATTATTAAATCAAAGCACCGACGGCACTGTAGTGGCGATCGTATAGAAAATCCTGCAAAGTAACAAGCAGTATCTCGGTGTAGGCCTTGCGATTTTCAATAATAGTGCACTCTGGTGCGGTTAAATTTGAGAAAAGCTGCATCTTTTGACAGTAGAATAATGTTTGCCAGAATGTTTGTCTTGGTGATTTTTAAGTTACGTTTTCTAAAATTGGTCACGATGTGTTCAAAATTAGGCCATTCCAAATTTAAGAAAAATCTAATTGGTACTCGATAGACTACCGTTTTAGCTCATTAGAATGTTCGCCTTGGTTATTTGTAATCTAAATTGTTTGGGTTATCACATGTTCGTCACCAGGTGGCTAGGCTATATTAAGATAAAATATTTTGTACACTTTAGAAATGACTAAATGATCATAGAAAGGAGAGAAAACAGTACCCTTTAGTTTGGTGTTTGTTTCAATGATGTCGATATTGAACAGGTCTGTTCAATTTAGTTCCTTCACATTGTGGGTTTTCTCCCTAGAAAAGTTAAACTGCTTTGAATAATTTGAGAGCATGCCAAAACAAACACCAAAAATGCTCATAAAGCACAATTTCTATATTTGCCAAACTGTTCAATTGATACAAATATAGGCATATATGATAATGTTCAATCTCCAACTAAATTAGACTACACTTTCATTGACTCTAGAACGTACAGAGGGTTTCGCTTAAACGCGTATAATTTGTACACTGACATCGTGTCCTTTAAACCTTTGTAAACCAGTCTTATCATCTAGACACTTTCATATATTGCAACAACTACAAAATAAAGCGTTTATAATATTTAAGAACAATCGATAACCAGTCTAGCGAGCTATTTATAGAACCTATTGGAATTTCCAGATGAGCCTTCTACTGCGTCATTGATAAGAATTCAGCTTCCCATTTTTAGGTCACTTTTCATTTTAGTGGGGATGGTGACTAAATGTAATAAGACTATTAAGATTTAGTTCGAAAATGGAATTTTGCAGTGTTAGTGAATACAGGCGGGACCAGTTACGAAATTAGCTAAAGTAGTTTATGGGCCGTTTTATTTTGCGAGGTGTTTTGAGTATCATGAGAGTTCTTTGCAAGGCAGATAGAATGCACAATGATATTTATTACCTGTCCAAACATGAAGAAAGATAATTTTTACATATTTTAACTCTATGTAGATATCATCTCGATAAATCTCAAATCTTAGTATCAATCCGGTACCAAAGTAGCACTGACATGATTGTTATTAATCGTGTCTCTGCATCACTGATGGAACTATATATTTCGCGGTTTAACAGATATAGATTAATTGGTTTGCAGTATTGAATAACAAGTCAACGGGCTGTTCAAAACTGACTATGTATTTTTAACTCACCAGAGCACAAAGTGCTCAAGGTGAGTTTTTGTGATCGCCTTTTGTCCGTCGTCCGTCGTCAACATTTGCTTGTTAACACTCTAGAGGCAACATTTTGCATCCAATATTCATGAAAGTTAAGCAGAACATATATATCTCCATCAAAACTGGGTCATGTCGGGTCAAAAACTAGGTCACTAGGCCAAATTTAATGAAAATCTTGTTAACATTCTGGAAGCCGCATTTTCGGCTCGAGCATGTTGAATCTATGTCAGAAATTTCGTCTTCATGATATCTAGGCCAAGTTTGAAACTCGGTCATATCGGGTCAAAAACTAGGTCACTAGGCCAAATTTAATAAAAATCTTGTTAACACTCTGGAAGCCGCATTTTTGGCTTGAGCATGTTGAAACTATGTCTGAAAATTTGTCTTAGTGATATCTAGGCCAAGTTTGAATATGGGTCATGTCAGGTCAAAAACTAGGTCACTAGGCCAAATTGAAGGAAAATCTTGTCAACACTCTGGAAGCCGCATTTTAAACTTGAGCATCTTGAAACTTTATCAGAAAGTTTGTCCTGATGATATCTAGGCCAAGTTCGAATATGGGTCATGTCCTGTCAAAAACTAGGTCACTAGGCCAAATTTAATGGAAATCTTGTTAACACTCTGGAAGCCAGATGTTTGGCTTGAGCATGTTGAAACTTTGTCAGAATGTTTGTCTTAGTGATATCTAGGTCAAGTTCGAATATGGGTCAGGTCAACAACTAGGTCACTAGGCTAAATTGTAGAACAATCTAGTTAACTCTATAGAGATTGCATTTTTGACTTGAGCAGCTTGAAATTTTGTCAGAAAGTTTGTCTTGATGATATTGCCATTGGCGCTGAAAGAGTAAAGTCCCATTCTCAGGTGAGCGATTCTAGGGCCTCATGGCCCTCTTGTTTTCGTTGTTGTTGTTTCTGTTAGCTTTGTGGCGATTTTCAAACCAATCGCCACAAAAATGAGAAGAGCAAAATAATATTTTACTATGAAAAACATTTAGACAAAGATATGGAATATCTCCGTTTAGACATGAAAACGTGTATGTTCCGCATGTTGTGGTATGAGCGGGAGACCAGGCAGGCCTGGTTTGATCCCAAGTCAAGTCATACCAAAGACTTTTAAAATGGTAGTATAATGGCTTCCATCATTGGCGTTTAGGGTCGCTAATATAGCATTGCAACTGATGCATCAGTGTCAGAATAAATAATATTGGTAGTAAATACTGATATATTATCCAGGAAAATCCCATGATAAGGCTGCATTAAGCTTTCCAACATACAATAAAGCTGCAGCAGACAACTTTGAAATCATCGAGGCGGAACTTTGGAAAATCTTTATAAATGTAAGTTTTATTATTGAAAAGAGTTGAAAACATTGTGGCAAAAGGAGAAATTGCTTGTTTTGAGCAATTCCTCCATTTGTCATGATGTTTTCAAAAGTCTACTACTGCAGAGGCATCAGAAAGCGTACGTATGTGGGAAAGAGTTAATAAATAGTTATGATAATATCCTATTGACATGACAATGCAGTATAAGTTTAAGAAGATATAATTTTTCTTGAACAAAACATCACAGCTATTTGCAAAAAACATAATACAATTAAGACAAGATAATTCGTGTCAAAGTGGCGACACAAATTGACATAAGAAATTAACAGGGTTCCATAATAATTAATTAAGTGCAACCCACTTACACACACATTTTGAAGCATCTGCAGCAGAAGAATTTTGAAAATATTGCGACAAAATGAGAAATTTCTCATTTTGTCACTTTTTTTTCAACTCTATACAGTAATTGTACTTTTATTTATAGCTAGAATTAGGTATGTTCCATATTTTTGTCTAGATGTTCATTGTTGCCTGCTGCAGATTTATTGTATGTGGGAAAGGATTAACCCTTTCCCTCATGTAGACACTTTCTGACACCTCTGAAGCAGACAGCTTTTTGAAAACATGGCAACAAAAGATTAAATTGCTCAAACTGAGCAATTTCTCCCTTTGTCACCATGATTTTTATTCTATTCAATTATGGTACTTTCGTTTAAAGGGTGTTTCCATTTTTTGGGGACTATGTTTTCAAAGTCGTCTGCTGCAGAATTAGTGTATGTGGGAAAGGATTAAGAACCATCACTGACAGATGGGTAAACAGACAAATTTGTCAAAGTATTCCCTCGAATGTCTGCATTATATAAATGACTCTTAATGCCTTGACAGCAGATTTGCATCAACTTCTCCTATGCCAGCAATGGTTATATCTCTTGTGTTGAAAATTAAAATTCCAATTTTCAAAATGAGACTATTATAATTCTTCCAAAATGTCATTGTTTATGGTGTCATCTGTCTTCAAAAAATGTGTTGCCTTCGTTGCAATAATGTTGTGCAAGTGAGAGAAAGCCTGGAATCACAGTTATATAACTGAAATGCTGTTGGAAAATGGAATTAGACAATGGGCTAATTGAAAGTTTATGTGGGAACGTAGTTGGTTGCCTAGGATGAATGATGTGTTTATCAATATATATATATATATATATATGAGCCTTTCAACAAGAAAACCAACATTGTGGACTCTGTGTAAAGCGGTCTGCGCAGGTTGATTTGGGTTGTTGCATTATGCATGCAGTCAATAATGTTAGTTTTCGGCTCATATATATATATATATAGTACTGGTGCGAAAAAAGTCAGGAAACACATGGAATTGGCCGTCATTATCAGCTGAAAAAACTGTTGAAAATGGCATAAAGATCCAGTTAATCAATCATTCATCCAAAATTGTTAGATCATTTACTTCAGAAGTTTTCAAATCTGATGGTGCTAAAAATAAATCAGTTCTCATAAATATCTCATAGATGTAATTTCATCTTCTATCAGCAATATGCAGATATGTTTCTGTGAATTTGAATCATATTAACTGTTTCCCACATGCAATAATCTGTTGGAGACAATGTCTGGTAAGGAATATGGTAAGCCCCTCTTAATGAAAGAACAATCATTAAATAAAATTGAAAACTTTGTGACAAATTGAGTATTTGCTTTTATGAACAATTTCTTCTTTTGGAACAATGTTTTCAAGAGGTTTTCAGAAAGAATCTGTAGGTGGGAAAGGTTTAAGATGTTTTCTCAAAGTCTATTGACAGAATTTGTCCACCCAATAGCTCATTTCTATGTAATGTTATACAAATAGAACATCATCAAATCTCAAACATTATTCTCATTAGTACTTCAATTACAAATTATGTTCAAAACAAGTGTTTTGCGTTTCATATATATAAGAATTTGTAAGACAAAATATGAAACAAAAGTGATACAGAGCTTCCCCGTCAATTTATAGATATAATTCAAATGATAGTTGTTTACAGTGGAATTTTTCTGTATCTGCTTCCATTTTCTCACTTGCAGATGCATTTTGCTGCATATATGCAACAGATGACTTTTAAAAACATGTGGAAAAATTGAGCAAATTCTCCTTTTGCCACAATATTTATAACTCTATTCAATAAATGAGTGGTGTTCTGCAAAAAAACAATCTGTAGATCCAGTTCAGCATTAAAGGTGCTGAACTCCAGATTAAAGATAGTAAAGTCAAAATTTTAAAACTTTTTAAAATATGTCTTTAAATATAAGAATCTTAATTCTGGGATAAAATTAGAGTAATAATTTCACTTTCCAGTACAATAAACATCTAAATATTGATTGTTTATGCCTCATGTTTACTGGGTAGACATACCCAGTAAGCCAAATTTTGTACATTTTCATGACTTTCAATTGACAGTTTTAAACACTTACTGCCAAAATAGTTTTGAACTATTTATTACTTACTTTGTTGTCACTATAAGCAATGTTTGCAGAAAGTTCAGCATTTCAAATTTTGATTACCATCTGGAGTTCAGCACCGCTAATATAGCAGTCTGTTTAAGCTCACTGTCTAAGCCTATTAGTAATAGAAAGGTTTCTCAAGAAACACCAAAACAGTACTCATTTGAATCCTTAGCTTGAATGCACAGTCATGTCTATTTCCACACAATGTCATAATTAGGTTGGTAATCCTAGAGCACCGCCCACATACAAAAAATATATTAATTATGTTTCTCTATATTTTCAGACTACCTTGACCTTTGAGTTGACCTACAATGCTCCAGATGGCTCAGTGGGAATGTGGCAGCGAGGGGGATTCGAACCCATCAAGCACGAAGATCAGCGAGGTTTTCTCACGGAGGAAGAGAAAAACATGCTCAACATTGACAAGAAGAGTAACGGAAGTAGTCGTCGTACTAGCGACACCATCGATGGAGATGAGGACACAATGTCACTGAATTCCAGTCCGAACAAGTCAATGGGAATGCTTGGTTCCCGGCTCAGTCTTAACTCAAAGACCTCAGGTGGAAAATCTCCAAAAAGGTACTCATATACTCTTCTGATTAGAACTCAGGTACTCGCAAGAAATCAAAATGTGTTCATTTGTTCAAAAGTCTTGTCACTCGGAATAATCTGGCCATCATTCACTTACTTTGAATTGTCCTTTACAACTTGTTATATGCGTTTGTGTTGGCCTCTATATTTGATATTTGAAGGTAACAAGTTGTTTTATTTTAAAAACAAAACAAATAAGTTAACAAATACACACAGAAATTGTATTCGCTTAAACATCCAAACATTTGGTGCAGACTTTCATATGATTTGAAAAGCACAAAAATAAAGCAAAACAAATAGTTGAATGAAAACGAATAGCAATGATAAATAACACCGCGTTTAATAAGTGAATATTAATATCATCTATGTAAATAAGAAAAATAAATCAATAGTTAGAAGGGAACTGTACTCTCGTTTTTTAGCTCTACTGGCCAAAATCAAGCCAGATGTGCCCTTGCATGACTGGATTATGGCACTTGAAATTGTCAAAATTGCTATAATACAGCTTGTGAACACAATAGATCTTCCATTTCTTATCTGACCTTCACCAAACTTAGATAGTAGTTATGAGAGCTTGGTTTCTTTAGAAAATGATCTAAGAACCATACCAGTAGAGCATAGGCCCTCATGGGCCTCTTGGTTAATAAACTGGAGTCCGTATTATTTACATGACTGAAAATATGCAAGATCAACGGCCGCATTTGTAAAAAAGAAACCTTGATCTCTTAATTTGCTTATAATTAATGCATTCCCATTTTATTTGAAAATATAAGAATGAAAGAAGATGTTCTAATAATTTGTCGAACAATTTCTTACCCAATAATGTTGACGTGTATTTCTTACAACTATCCAATTAAAATTCAATGACAATTGAAAACACAATTAAGACAAAAGTGTCAAAACCAGACATATTCTTGCAAATTGACTAGAAAAAACATTCAAATTGCTACCTCTTGGCACGTTGTTCTTCATTGACTTGTGATTGCAATCAAATCGCCAATTAAAATTGATTAAAATGAATTTAGTGCCATCTTCAGACGAAAAGATGTTATCTGTTTGTTTAATGCCTTTACTGCCGTTTTTATAACCGACGTCTTAAGTAATTCAATGATTTTATTCTTGAAAACAGAGAAAAACCAATTCATTAAATTTTAAGTTTTTATTTATTCACTGTTAACACATGATAAACAGAATAATGGCGAAATTATAATCGAGTACTCGAATACCTATTTTGATAACTGGTACTCCGACATCCAATCGAGTACTCGGGTACCCGTTCCCATCCCTAGAAAATACACATCATAAAACAAATGATAAGTGTTTTAAGCCTAGTTCTCACTGTCCCGGATGGTGGTCCGGGAGAAACCCGGTCAAACCGGGAAGACAACTGTGGTGGCACCGTAGCAAATCAGGATGATCCGTGATGAACCGTGTTGATCCGGCATGATCTGGCAGACTGTCCCGGATGTTTTAAAATGTTAAGCACAACCGGGAGAAATATCAAGAACCGGTGTTATCCGGGCAGGTCCGTCACAATGCCAGTATATACCGCCGCAGGACCGGGTCTGTACCGTGGCTCTTCCATGATAGTCCGTAGTAATCCGGGGCAGTCGGGAATACGCCACTCACGGAAGACATAAGTTGAACCCCGGAGTTAACCAGGCATAGCTCAGGTGTATGCTGGTAAAGCCCCGTTTTGCACCGGTGGAGTTACGGACTGACTCGGTTTATGCCGGATTATCCTGTTTCCACGATGGTAACAGACGGCAAAGTTACGGTCATACAGGATGTAGTTATGGTTAGCACCGGATAAATTCCCGGTGTGTATAAAGTAGTGTGTACAATTAGGTTCCCCATCAGTGTAATTTGAGCGCCAGACAATATGATCCAGACAAGCAGCAACATACCTAAGTTGGTGAACTGTCAGCTACAGTTGGCCCATCGGCAGACAGCTTGCACCATAGTGATGGCAAGGGTTCAGTCACATATCAAAAGACACACAGTTTCAGTTTATATACAGGTACTATCCGTAACACGATCGTGGTCTCACCGGCTGGCACCGGGACACAACCTGGGTCACTGGGGGATGGACCAGGCAACATGCCGGCGCGACACCATAAATACACTGCCAAACTGGGGTAATCCGGGATCAAACTAGGGCATCCCGCTTCTTAACCGGGAGCACTCCGGGACAGCAACGGGAATATGAGAGATGCAATTGATTATTCTGGCACAAATGTCCCGGATCGTCCAGGATCATCCCAGTATACCAGCTGTCTTCACCGGGGACCTGAACCGGGACAGTGAGAACTAGGCTTTAGATTTAATGAAAATACTTAATTCATAATAAAACTTTATCATTTACCCAGCAGTAATATATGTTGTGTAAACGCACAACAAAATATAAGTTTGCATTTTGTTCTGGGACGAAATGCACAAAATATTTGCGCTGTGTTTCCGCTGTAGATAAGTCACAGCAAGGAAATTAAGCTTGCGGCTAAGACTGCAAGATTGATACTTTGTGAAGTCTCACAATTAAATACCTTGATATAGAAATATTGTTTACGAATTTATTCTGAAGGCGTCATTATTACTGCATTTAGATCTGAAAAGCTGTATCAGACAGGAGTGTTTTTTTTTGCAAATTCAGATTACAATCAGACTTCACCCTCTGCAAAAATAAATCAATCATTATACAGCCATCTAGATTAATATGCTTGTTGCTTGCAGTAATGAACCCTATTATATCTTTGCTCAATGATCAGGAACTTATTGTCCCCCGCTTTACGAAGTGAAACGTCGGGGACATTAAATCTCATTCGTCAGTCAGTCCCTCCGTCACGCTGTCACAAAAACTTTAACCTTGGTCATAACTTCTGAACCGTAATAGGTACTGCTTTCATATTTCACATGTGTATTCCTTGTGACAACCCCTTTCCATCAATACCAATTTTTTTGACCTTGTGACCTTGACCCTGGCGGGGGACCATAATTCTCTGAATTTGCTTGTTAATATTGTCATGTAAAGTGTGATACTCTCATAGGGCAATGACATTTATTTTTATTGTATAACTTTTTATGGAATTAAAGGGGATTATTTGTGGTGTGGTGCAGTGCTTATTCTGAACTCTATGAATTAAATTCTTACCCCGCATAATCCAGGGGCTGTGAGTTTGAATCCCGGCTCGGCCAACTTTCTTTCCAACGATTGACAAATGCGACATGCGTCATTCGTCTCCCACCAATGGGCTAAGTCTATGTGGAAAAGCAGCCAGTTGCTTGGGAAGATTGTTGTGTGGAGTACTGGTGTGAGAAAACCAGGAAATGCATGAGTAGGTGAACTGGCCGCCGTGATATAACTGAGAAATTGTTAAAAACGGCGTTAAACCCCAATCAATCAACTTACCCCGCATAATTCCAGCAAAAAGCATTTATAATCATACCTGATATTTAACGCATTCCCACCCACATACAATAAATCAGCAGCAGACAACTTTGAAATTATCAAGGAAAAAATATCGAAACAACTCTTGAAATAAAAGTACTATTATTGAATATAATTGAAAACAGAGTTGCACAAGGGGAAATTTCTCATGAAGAGCAATTTTTAGCTCCACTGGCTGAAAGCCAGTCGAGCTTATGTCATGGCGAATTGTCCGTCGTGCGTGCGTGCGTGCGTAAACTTTTCCTTTAAACGACTTCTTCTCCCTAACCACTTGGCCAATTTGGTTGAAACTTCATGGTAAGCATCCTCTCAATGTCCTCTACTAAATTCCTTCAAATTTTTTTGATCCATTCGAAATTCTGGTTTCCATGGCAACCGAAAGAAAAAAATAGTGAGAACTTAAAAAATCTTCTTCTCCAAAAGTGTCAGGCCGATTTTCAAATAATTTTGTAGAAATGTTCCTTGGGTGACTCTTTATTAGATTCCTTCAAGAAATGTCGATTGGTTGAAAAACATGGCCGCCAGGGGGGCGGGGCTATTTTGCCTTATATAGCTATAGTGAAAACTTAAAAAATCTTCTTCTCCAAAAGTGTTCAGCAGATTTTCAAATAATTTTGTAGAAATGTTCCTTGGGTGACCCTTTATCAGATTCCTTCAAGAAATGTTGATTCGGCGAAAAACATGGCCGCCAGGGGGGCGGGGCTATTTTGCCTTATATAGCTATAGTGAAAACTTAAAAAATCTTCTTCTCCAAAAGTGTTCAGCCGATTTTCAAATAATTTTGTAGAAATGTTCATTGGGTGACCCTCTATCAGATTCCTTCAAGCCATGTTGATTGGTCGAAAAACATGGCCGCCAGAGGGCGGGGCTATTTTGCTTTATATGACCATAGTGAAAATTTAAAAAATCTTCTTCTCCGAAAGTGTTCAGCCGATTTTCAAATAATTTTGTAGAAATGTTCATTGGGTGACCCTCTATCAGATTCCTTCAAGCCATGTTGATTGGTCGAAAAACATGGCAGCCAGAGGTACGGGGCTATTTTGCCTTATATGACCATAGTGAAAACTTAAAAAATCTTCTCCTCCGAAAGTGTTTGGCTGATATTCAAATAATTTTGTAGAAATGTTCCTAGGCTTACCCTCTATCAGATTCCTTCAAGCCATGTTGATTGGTCGAAAAACATGGCCACCAGGGGGGCGGGGCTATTTCGCCTTATATGGCTATAGTGAAAACTTAAAAAATCTTCTCCTCCGAAAGTGTCGGACCGATTTTCAAATAATTTTGTAGAAATGTTCCTTAAGTGACACTCTACAAGATTCCTTTAAGCCATGGTGGTTGGTAAAAAAATAGCCACCAGGGGGCAGGGCTGTTTGGAGATTTTATTTTTGCCTTATGGCCGTGGAGCGATACTGGCCCTCTTGGGCCTCTTGTTCTATTTGCCAGAATGATTTCAAAACTTTGCAGAGGCGTGAGAATATGTCTATAAATGGGAAAGTGTTAACACTTATTTCAACGAATTCCAGCAATCAGCATCATCATCCCTGGTATTTAAAAGTATTTACATATTAACAAACCCTAATATATTTTTGCACAATTAGATTGATATTGCCCAGTGAAGTATGATAGTCTCAAAAGGCAATGACATTAATTTATTTTATTGCATAACAAAAAAAACACGGTGTATGGTAAGAGGATTATTATTTGTGGTGTGGTGCAGTGCATCTTTGAGAGGGTTATTCCAGTCTCTATAAATTTAATTTAACACTTATCCCGCAGAATTACAGTAACCAGCATCATCATTCCTGTTAAAAGTATTTTTCATATTGATAAACCCCATCACATCTTTGCACAATGGTCAGATTGATTTAGCCCGGTGAAGTGTGATACTCTCAAAGGGCATTGACATTTATTCTATTGCACAACAACACAAAAAGGTGTCTGGTAAGTGTATTATTATTTGTGGTGTGATGCACACTGCTTCTTTGAGAGGATTATTCTTGTCTCTATAAATTAACCCTTTCCCTCATACGGCAATTCTGCAGCAGACGACTTTGAACGTATTTTGTCAAAAAATAGAAAATCTCCTTAATTGAATGGATAACCTATGACAAAAAGTGGAAAACATTGTGGCAAAAGGAGAAATTGCACGTTTTGTGCAATTTCTTCTTTTGTCACTATGTTTTCAAAAAGCCTTGTGCTGCAGAGGCGTCAGAAAGCGTCTATATGAGTAAAAGGGTTAAACCCTTATTCCACGGTATTACAGCAACCTGTATAAATACTTGTTATTAGTCCCCTACCGGCGTGCCGAAGGGGACTATTAGGTTTGCACTCCGTCCGTCCATCTGTCAGTCAGTCAGTCAGTCAGTCAGTCAGTCAGTCAGTCAGTCAGTCAGTCAGTCAGTCAGTCAGTCAGTCAGTCAGTCAGTCCGGCAAATCTTTGTCCGGAGCATATCTCCAAAACTGTACTAGCTATGGCTATGAAATTCCATATGTGGATACATCTCATCAATGCGGAGTGCAGTGCATATGAACCATAACTCTTGCTTGCCTAATTTTTGAGTTATTTCCCTTTCTTTATTTTCATACTTGATTTTTGTCCGGAGCATATCTCCAAAACTGTACTAGCTATGGTTATGAAATTTCACACATGGATGCATCTCATCAAGGGGGAGTGCAGTGGACATGAACCATAACTCTTGCTTGCCTAATTTTTGAGTTATTTCCCTTTCTTTATTTTCATACTTGATTTTTGTCCGGAGCATATCTCCATAACTATACTAGCTATGGCTATGAAATTTCACACATGAATACATCGTATCAAGGGGGAGTGCAGTGGACATGAACCATAACTCTTGCTTGCCTAAATTTTGAGTTATTTCCCTTTCTTTATTTTCATACTTGATTTTTGTCCGGAGCATATCTCCAAAACTGTACTAGCTATGGTTATGAAATTTCACACATGGATGCATCTCATCAAGGGGGAGTGCAGTGGACATGAACCATAACTCTTGCTTGCCTAATTTTTGAGTTATTTCCCTTTCTTTATTTTCATACTTGATTTTTGTCCGGAGCATATCTCCATAACTATACTAGCTATGGCTATGAAATTTCACACATGAATACATCGTATCAAGGGGGAGTGCAGTGCACATGAACCATAACTCTTGCTTCCCTAATTTTTGAGTTATTTCCCTTTCTTTATTTTCATACTTTATTGTCTTGATATACCTAAACATTGGGTTGCTATGACAACAGAAACAGACTCAAAAGTGCAAACCGGTAGGGGACTATGGTATTGCTTGCAATCCTCCAGTTACTTGTTATATTTTAAAGTACAGTTAAACCTGTGCTATAAGACCACATTGGAATAGCTATTTATATTCCCTATCAATAGCTTTTAATTTCTCAATTACTCATTTTCTATATAAATAACCCTGTAATAAAGACCGCCTGCGAACAAAGACCATAATGTTAAGTTCCCATGGTAAGTCTAAATTTATGCACAGGTTTCACTACTTACATATTAACCTTTTCCCTCATATAGACAAATATTGATGCATCTTCAGCAGACTTTCGAAAACATAGTGGCAAATGCAAGATTTGCTCATAACACATGCAGGCTGATCTGGACTACAATTTGTTAGCAATTTTAGTTTAAAGTCAGTCCTATACATTTTACTCAAATGTTGTTTAATGTCACATACAGTGAAACAGATAATACTGTATATAGATAAAGGCATTGCAGCAGTTGAATGTTGAAAACATTATTGAAAAATAAAAAAATAAAAAGGCTTTTTCCAGCAATGTTTTCAGCTTTTAAAGGCTTATAATCACCCTTTTCCCACATAAAGCAAATCTGCAGCAGACGACTTTGAAAATATCTCGGGACAAATATGAAATATCTCTATACGAGAAATGTTGATTATTGAAAAGAGTTGAAAACATTATGGCAAAAGGAGAAATTCATTTTGAGCAATTTCTTATTTTGTCACAATGTTTTCAAAAGTTGTCTGCTGCAGATGCATGTAATAATGTGTCAACGAGTAGGGAAGGTTTATAGTCTTATACCGAGGGAAAGGGTAAAGGAAACTGTCTTGGTAATTGTTTCCTCAAATATAATCTCCTAAATTTTTACAACTGACTTAGTGCAGGTAATTGGATTTCCCAGCATAATAAAGTTCTGAACGCATTCACCTAGTAAAATTAGCAACAAAAAAAGATGCAAATCCTTACTAATATGCAAACAGGTTTTTTACACATCTTCAGCAGCCGACCTTCAAAAACACCCTGGCACAAGAAGAGATAACTAATGAAGAGCAATTTCTTCTTTCGTCTCACTCTTTTCAACTGTATTGTAATAACATTTTCATTGAAAAATAAATTTTATTTAATGCTAAACGATGAGATACTGAGTTCTATCAGTGAGATATAATCCATATCACCCACACTGTTATGACGTCATTTTCCTAGTTTCCGGTCATGTTATAATACACACATTATATATATAAAGAAATACGTAATGGGTATATTATTAGATCGGATACAAGTATTGTCATGTGATAAAAACCTTATCTTATCTATACCCATGTTTAATAATTCCATATTCCGTAAATTTAACAAATCGGACTTATTGTCATTGTATGACAATGTGTAGTGAACAAATACATTCACACAGATTTGTCCGTGTGTGAAAAGGTATGAAGACGCGCTTGTGAAAATATTCAATTGTATCGATCACTTCTTGATGAGATATATTTCATATCCACTCAAAACAAACAAATATCCTCTATGTCCTTGTTCTTTTCTGGATTTTTAAAGTCATCTGCTACTGATATATTGTATGCGGGAAAGTGTTTTAAAACACAATTTTATGACCATTTTTACCAATCACAAATGTTTCGGAACAAAATGCAAAATGCAAAATCCTTTAAATTGTTGTTTCTGTATACACTAATATTTTTGATTCTTTCAAATCTGCATGACAAAATTGATCTTCTTGACCTTCTTGAACCATTTAACCCTTATCCACATACATCAGACAGGCGACTTTAATATCTGATTATAAATATTGCAAACCTAAATAAAGCGAACTTTATGATTACTGAAAAAGGTTGAAAACATAGTGGCAAAAGCAGAAATTGCTTGTTTTGAGCAATTTCTCCAATTATCACAACATTTTCAAAAGTCGTCTCTGCAGAGAGGGTTAACCATTTAAATAATAGTATTAATATCTAATTGAAAAACATTCTAGCAAAAGGATAAATTACTCTTAATTTATACTTTCTCCTTTTGCCTCAATGTTTTCAAAAGTAATCTGCTGCAGATGTGGCAAAATGTGTTAATTGATTATAGTAATCTGTTTAGAAAATATTATGAGGATAAAATGTAACGTCTAGAAATGAGGAGGTCTTTTTTTGAAAGGCAGCCTGTTGCCTAGGATTAATATTTTAAATTAAAATAGAATAATTACAAGATGAATGGTTGACGCAAAGCGTCAAAGAGAAGCCGCAATTTTTCGTTGTTCATGTAGAAATAAGAAAAAAGAACATTTAAATCCACAAACAACTGTAGACGGTAATACGCTGACATATTTATCCCTTTGAAGACTGTTTTATACTTCAAATTACCTCCCTTTAAGCAATACAAGGATATTTACCTTGTGATTCGTATGAATAAGATTAATAAACATTGAAATTATATGAATGAAAACTAATATATCTATAGGTGCTACCTATTTACGAAAAAACGCAAGATAATTATAAACAAAAATTAAAGAACATACAAAAAGGATTTATAAGTAATTGACTAGACAATAGTGTTAATGTCATGTTTCTTGCATTATCAAAACATATTTGGAATTCGTATTGCTGTCGTCTATTATTACGAACAGAAAATAATAAAGTAAAAACTTTCAGAAAATCAAGGAATACATTTATAATGAACGAGGTTAAAACATGAGGGCCAAGATGATCCTTAATCGATCACCTGCATCATGGTAAAGAAGCAAATAGATCAGCCCTTTTCTGATGCCATCTGGCGACTACCTTTTTCAACCAGTCAATATGACTGGAACAAATTATGTAAGGGGTCACATTTCTGCTAAACCCTTTCCCTATTAGAGACAGTTTCTGAGGCCTATACAACAGATGATTTAGGAAAAGATTGTCACCAAAAGAACAATTGCTCCTTATCAGAAAGTTATCCTTTTGCCACAATGTTTGATAAATAATTATACTTTGAATGAGTGTGGCAATAGCTCATGTATAGGAATTTGGGGTCTTTCATGTTGATACCACTTTTTTTGCGGGAAACGACGTCGCTCCATTGACGTTACGCCAAGATGAAGTGTAACGGAAATGACGTCACGTCCTTCTTTGGCTACGATACAGTCAAAATTTAGGTTAGGGCGTAGAAGGCTAATGCTGTCGTTTTTTTTACGAACGGGAAAACATATTTCTTACAGATTTCCATTTAGTTTTAACTTTTCGTACAAATGTTTATTCCCACATAACACAGCATTTTAATGATCTTAAATATCTATTTTAAAAAAAAATGATTAAAAAGACGACAATAATTTTCAATCCGTGTTTTTCCGCTCATTTTATACATACATACCCAAAATACCGATTTTAAAAAAAATGATTAAAAAGACGACAATAATTTTCAATCCGTGTTTTTCTGCTCATTTTATACATACCCAAAATACCGATTTAAAAAAAAAAATGATTAAAAAGACGACAATAATTTTCAATCTGTGTTTTACGTCTGCCTTTTATACATATCCAAAATGGCGGCCCCCATGGATTTTTCCTGTTTCATTTCAGAAAGCTTCATGGGTTATTGAAAAAAAAAAAAAAAAAAAAAAAATCTCACACCTGTTAACTATAAGCGAAAAAACCCATTCATGGTTTTTTTTCGTATTATTTAAATTAGTAACAACATCAAAGTCAAATTTAAGCCAAGATAAATGTGTACACATTTCATTAATTGTTTAGGTATGAATATAAAATTTATAAAGTTATAAACAAATTTTCATTTCAACATACTAAGTCCGTGAATCTCACAGAAACACCCATTTCAATATACCAACATGTTAAAGTAAATTTAAGTATGAACCGTTTTTGTATGTACTGAAACTAGAAACGTCCGTTTGTGTATAAGTATATTTCCAATATTTGCGATTTTATATTGAGACTAGCTAACCCGGCACGACGTAAACTTTCCTCTACCAAATTGGTTGTTG
Organism: Serripes groenlandicus; assembly: GCA_031761405.1. Lineage (NCBI taxonomy): Eukaryota > Metazoa > Mollusca > Bivalvia > Cardiida > Cardiidae > Serripes > Serripes groenlandicus. The sequence continues at coordinate 173,912,558 of JASEVX010000001.1, read as the reverse complement.
TATGTGGGAAACGGTTAGCTGCTGAACATGTATTTAAATGTTTAACTGTGTTAAATATTTGTATTCCCTTTATTAGGCAAAGGTGTCAGACCAAATGGGAACTTATTTAAATTGTGTGTATATACTTCAAATTACCTCCCTTTAAGTACTTCCAGGATTTTTTTCTTGTGATTCGTATGAATAAGTTTGATAAACATTAACATTTCAACTAGACGGCAACATTTATTGTGAAACAGATATTTCTGTGGTTTATATATGTTCATGTCTCCACTTCTTCATCTAGAATTACTGTGTAATATATGATGGCATGTAAGGAACGGAATGGCATTAATGCCGAGCGCGAGGGTAAACGACGCAAACAACAACAACAAGAAACAGATTACATTTACTGCGTGCCTTCTCTGTTCATGGTTCCCAGTTTAACATACTATCGAACTAAATAAGCGTATGAGGCAGGTAACCAATTCAGTTTACTGTTTAGACAAGATACAGTATGAATTTCGCTTGAATAAAAATGTACATAATATGTAAATTGATTATATTCAATTAATATACTGGCCTTGTCTTTTGTTTTTAATTTGTTAAACTCACACATGTATATAGAGTGTAAAAGGGATGTTTTGAAAGTCATTAACTTAAATTAATGTACTTAGTAAGGACAAAGAGAAATCAAGATATGTGGTCACGCTGGCTGGTCTAAATATTCTCCTTGTTCGAAATTTCTCGCGGCGGCTTCCAATGAGAGAAGCCAGATTAGATATTAAAAGACGAACTGGCTGCCATGCTATAACTGGAATACTGTAGACAGATGGATTGAGGCTGAAATGTTTTGGAAACATGCTTTAAATGTGTGTTACTTAAATTGGCTTTCTTACGCCAGTACTTCGCATAACAATCTTTCCAGCCAACTGACTATCTTTCCACAAAAATAATTGATTGAGGCTAGTCTCAATGGCATTTACCAATCATCTGAAAGAATGAATGGCCAAGCTGGGCTTCAAACTTGCAACAGCTGCATTGATTGCCTTCGTCAATACCAACTGAGCTTTAGTTTAGTTTCAACTTATTTTACATTGATTGCGAAACAAGCTTTCAGCTTATATTTATCATGCTCGATGTCTGCTTCTTGGAGACTAAACCAGTAATCGTTCCTTTTGTGTGAAAAATTAGTGAAGTCAGAACCCGCTCATCACAGGACTCGAACCTGGGACCTTTGGTACAAGAGGCCGACGCTCTACCTCTGCACTACTGTCTTCAACTGAGCTTTATCGCGGCTTGACTGATAAACTTTTCAACCCTATCTAGTAGCATGCTATCATTTATAGAGATTTTCACTATTTTTGTCTGATGATTCCAGAGTAGTCTGCTGTTAATGGGAAAGGATTAATGTATACATTAGCCGAAGTCTCTTATGGATTTAGTAAATGTATTGTTTAAGCATTGATGCATTATACAAATGTTATGATTAATTTCCTGGCACTTTCTGTTGTCTCACAGCAGCCAGATAAAAACATCATCTCTTTCCCAACTGCAGACACATTTTGATGTATCAGCAGCAGACATCTTTTGAAAACATCGTGGCAAAAGGTGAAATTGCTCACGATAAGCAATTACTCCTTTGGCCACAATCTGTTTTCAACTTTATTTAACAATTAAGCTATCTTTTATGGAGATTTTTCATGTTTTTGTCACTATGTTTCTAAAGTCGTCTGCTGCAGATTTGTTGTATGTGGGAAAGGGTTAAATAAATGGATGTCCTGTGCTTCATCTAAAAATAAATCCCTTTATTGATAAATTTTTATTTAACCCTTTCTAACATACAATAAATCTGCAGCATACAACTTTGAAAACATCTAGAGAAAAAGATGGATAATATGTTTTTTATATAAATGTTAAGTTTTAGAATGTAGTTGAAAACAATGTGGCAAAAGGTGAAATTGCTAACCATAAGCAATTTCTCCTATTGCTATAATGTTTTTAAAACTCATCAGAAAGCATCTGTATGCGGGAAAGGGTAAACCTTTTACCTGACAAGCCATTTATCGATTATTGGAAGCCGCCAGGAGGCGGCTTCCTGTAGGGATGCTTAAAAATTTCGAACAAGGAGAATATTTAGACCTGCTAGCGTGACCACATATCTTGATTTCTCTTTGTCCTTAGGAATCCGCTGTGGTCGAGTGGTTAGCGTCGGGGATTTCGAAACCGGGTGTCCCGGGTTCGATCCCCAGTCGCGGCAATTCGGTCATGGTGGAGTGCCCTTGGGCAAGGCACATTTTCTAGCCTAGTACTGGTTTGTTCACCCAGGGAACATGAATAATAAAAATTTAAATGCGCGCTAAATGACCTTAGCTGTCGATGCGCCATAAAACAATATACATTCATTCATTCATTCTCTTTGTCCTTACTAAGTACATTAATTTAAGTTAATGACATTTAAAACATCCCTTTTACACTCTATATACATGTATATTTTAGTTTTGTTTGTGTTCATGACTTTTGCTGGTCTGTGATTGGCTGAAATATTTTCTTCATAACCCCATGAAAAAAAAAAAAAAATTGGCGATCGGACTACTTTTTTAGAATGTAAACAAAGATGGCTGCCAAAAATGTAAACAAAGATGGCTGCCAAAAATGTAAACAAACATGGAAAACTACGACAGTACGAGAGTTGGTCTACATTACTCGGAACATTTTTTTTTACATCAAATGAAATGAAAAAAAACAAAAAAATATTCAGAATATAGAATATAAACAGATCTCAAAAAATAATAAATGAATAAATAAGTTTAAATCTAACGCTACTGTATTCCTAGCGTTCGTTATTTCATGATTCAATTTCGAACAAGCAATGTTTGAAATTGGCGATATTGACGAAATCCTCTGGGATTCGAGCCTCTTTGACACAGACTTCAGTCTTGAGGAGCAGAACGAAATGGATCAGTGGACAGTATCGACAGTGTTTGATAATAAAGAGAATGTGGAAATGGAACAGGCTTTAAGCAATTCCGAAAGGCCAGGTGGGGGGAGGTTCAAGTGTCTGAACATGAAGCAGCTTGATGAGCTTGAAGAAAAGAGGCAATCGAAGTCAACGAAACAAAACACACAGTGGGGTCTTAAGATTTTGCAAGGTAATACACCATTTTTATAATTTATCCTCGACACAATGTAAAATATCCAAAACAATACAAAAATGTAAGCCGGACTGGGGCTCGAACCCAGAACCTTCTCAGTAAACCGAGACGCTCTTACCAATTGAGCTATCAGGCTGGACACATTAGGCATTGTTTTCTTGGAATTTCATGATGTATTGAGAAAAAGAATTAACAGATCTATACGTAGTATATGTAACCGTACCAGTTAATTCAGTAGAAAAAATATAAATGAAATTTATAGAGCTCTAGAAAAGGCATTTTCCCCCAAAAAATCCCATTATTTGAGTATTTCCTGAAGTCATCCCTTGTTTAAAGTGTTTGTTTTTTTTGTTCTATTGCAGATTGGAGCTTAGAAGCAAATGGGGACGTGATTCATTTTAATGAAGTTACATCATCCCAGTTGGACGAGTTATTGCGAAGGTTTTACGCAGAAGCAAGCCCAAAATACGCAGACAAACGGAGCCAGAAAATGGGAGCCACGGGAGCCGAGTATCACAAGAATACGTTAAAAAACATCAGAGGAGCCATAAATAGACATTTGCAAGACATTGGCATTGAATTTGACATTGTTCGTGATAAAACATTCAAAACAAGCAACAATATGCTAGATGCAAAACTTAAATCGAATTTAGAGCAAGGCCTTTCAGTCCCTACCACTCATAAAGAAATAATCTGTAAATCTGATCTGTTAAAAATGTCCACCTACCTGAATCGTGCTAATCCAAATCCAATAATCCTTCGTTATAAAGTATGGTATGATTTAGCAATCCATTTTGTATCCCGTGGTCAAGAGTTCCACGCACAGCTCACAAAAAGATCTTTTAACTTCCAAATTGATGAATCAAACAATGAATTTGTTACCCTAACACATGAGACTAAAGAAAAAACTCGCCAAGGTGGGTTAGAATCCGATGAAGGGCCCAGCGATAAGCGGATGTATGCGACAAATAATCCAGCCTCTTGTCCTGTTCATGCATTAAAGATGTTTTTAGCAAAAACCGACCCACAGGCCACATCCCTTTTTAACCATTGTAATAAGGCAGCCATCCAGTCCCCTGAGAGTGAAAGCACTTGGTTCGTTGCTAAGCCAGTAAGGAAATATCAGTTTTCGCGGTTTTTGGCTGACATTTCAAAAAATGCATCATGCTCTCACCAATATACATCGCATTGTCTCCGGGCTACAGCCATTCAAACATTGAGTGATGCTGGCTTTGAATTGCGCCACATTATGTATATGTCAGGGCACAAGAATGAAAGTTCGATTCGCAGTTATTCGCGCGAATGTTCCACTGAACAAAAACAGGCTTTAAGCAACTCCCTTGCATCTGTGCACAATCGTTCCATCGCCGGTCACAACAGCATGGAAACTGCCGCCATTCGGCCCACTGGCACTGCTGAAAGTCATGCAACCGTTCCCGCTCCTCAATTTTCTAATAGCAGCAGTAATTTGATTTCTGCTGGCACTATGTCGCACTGTTCGTTTGCCAATTGCACATTCCAGTTCTATGGAAACAATAATCCTTTGTAAAAGTGAAATAAATCCATTTAAACCTGTTGATTTACTCAAATAGTGTCACTGCTCAAACATAACGGTCTACTGAGTGGAAATTTACAAACATTAGGTCCGTGACAAATACTGCCGTTTGATTGGTTTATGCACAAAAATGTCATGTGGTGACATGGGGATCTAGAAACTTAAAATTTCATCATCTTTATATTCGTCCGCGTTATATTATTCCTTATTGGAAAACTAGAAACCTATACAAAATAGTACTGATGTTTGACGTGCTGTATTATGGAAAATAAAGTTGTAAAATACTATTATGTTTTATTACTCACTGAAATAGCCATATTCATGCTAAAATATAAGGAATGGAGCGGTTTTTTTTCGTTTTCATGGGGGTATGAACAAAAAAACCTGATCACACATTCTATGAAACCGCTTCGCGGTTTCATAGCGCGTGATCAGGTTTTTTTGTTCATACCCCCATGAAAACGAAAAAAAAGCTCTCCATTCCTTAAGTGAGTTTTACAAATTAAAAACAAAAGACAAAGGCCAGTATATTAATTGAATAGATGTACATTTTTATTTAAGCGAAATTCATACTGTATCTTGTCTAAACAGTAAACTGAATTGTTACCTGCCTCATACGCTTTTTTAGTTTGATAGTATGTTATACTGGGAACCATGAACAAGAGAAGGCACGCAGTAAATGTAATCTGTTTGTTGTTGTTGTTGTTGTTTGGCGTTGTTACCCTCGCGCTCGGCATTAATGCCATTCCGTTCCTTACATGCTATTATATATTACGCAGTAATTCTAGATGAAGAAGTGCAGACATGAACATATATAAACCACAGAAATATCTGTTTCACAATAAATGTTGCCGTCTAGTTGAAATGTTAATGTTTATCAAACCTATTCATACGAATCACAAGAAAAAAATCCTGGTAGTACTTAAAGGGAGGTAATTTGAAGTATATATGCACAATTTAACTAAGTTCCCATTTGGTCTGACACCTTTGTCTAATAATACACATGTATGACGATTCAAATAAACAATTTAAAGGGAATACAAATATTTAACACAGTTAAACATTTATTTAAGCGAAATTCATACTGTATCTTGTCTAAACAGTAAACTGAATTGGTTACCTGCCTCATACACTTTTTTAGTTTGATAGTATGTTAAAGCGGGAAACATGAACAAGAGAAGGCACGCAGTAAATGTAATCTGTTTCTTGTTGTTGTTGTTTGGCGTTGTTTACCCTCGCGCTCGGCATTAATGCCATTCCGTTCCTTATATGCTATCATATATTACACAGTAATTCTAGATGAAGAAGTGCAGACATGAACATATATAAACCACAATAAATGTTGCCGTCTAGTTGAAATGTTAATGTTTATCAAACTTATTCATACGAATCACAAGAAAAAAATCCTGGTAGTACTTAAAGGGAGGTAATTTGAAGTATATACGCACAATTTAACTAAGTTCCCATTTGGTCTGACACCTTTGTCTAAAAATACACATGTATGACGATTTAAATAAACAATTTAAAGGGAATACAGATATTTAACACAGTTAAGCATTTAAATACATGTTCAGCAGCTAACCGTTTCCCACATACAATAACCAATTTGGTAGAGGAAAGTTTACGTCGTGCCGGGTTAGCTAGTCTCAATATAAAATCGCAAATATTGGAAATATACTTATACACAAACGGACATTTCTAGTTTCATACAAAAACGGTTTATACTTAAATTTACTTTAACATGTTGGTATATTGAAATGGGTGTTTCTGAAAATTTGTTTATAACTTTATAAATGTTATATTCATACCTATACATTAGAGTATCTACAAACAATTAATGAAATGTGTACACATTTATCTTGGCTTAAATTTGATTTAAATAATAGTTTTCATTCATATAATTTCAATGTTTATTAATCTTATTCATACGAATCTCAAGGTAAATATCCTTGTACATTTGTATTGCTTAAAGGGAGGTTATTTGAAGTATACAACAGTCTTCAAAGGGATAAATATGTCAGCGTATTATCCCGTCTACAGTTGTTTGTGGATTTAAATGTTCTGTTTTCTTATTTCTACATGAACAACAAAAAATTGCGGCTTCTCTTTGACGCTTTGCGTCAAACATTCGTCTTGTTAGTATATGCACATACTTTATGATTTAATTAGAGACATGTTCATCTAACAGTAATTTTCTGGTTTTAAATGCCTCAATTAGATATTTTATCAGTGATCTTACATATGTGGGTCTACACTCACTCATTATGTCATAAAACAACCCTGTAGTTGGGTATGAATTTGTCCAGACTTCTTGGAAATAAAAAACCCAATTTAGTTCATTATAAACTGGACATACTAGCAAAATGTGAAATTCATCCTCAACAACATAGCAGTTTCTACCAAGTCAAATATTACAGAATCTCAAGCATTAATCAATATTTTGGTGTCTGCCCTTTTCTACATTTAAACAATGACATACATTTCTACATTTAAAAGAGATTTAAAGTATTGATAATATTTTGACTAAGGTGAATCTCTGATCTTTTGCTGAAGGTTTTGAAGAGAGCAATCTAGAAGGAGTTATTTAAAGCACTTTAAAAATTGACTACAATTTCCAACACCCTTATTTATGATACATTCCCAAAACCATACTCGTATAACAAATATTATTTTAGATGCCCATGTCTTTCTGCCATTTTCATCTAGCCTTCTAAGCATATGGTAGCATTGTTAAGGATATCTTGTAGTAGGCATTTCTGTTAGTTTTATCCAGTACTTAATACACTGTGTCATATAAGTAACAGAAAGAGGATATCTACCGCATTCACTTAAGGCGAACAATTCGGCAGTATTTTGATTAAGACAACATTTGCGTTTACAAAATCTAAAGTGTACTTTTTCTATGGCGTGACTATATTCATAACCCCAAATATTGGAATTAAAATAGAGAATAGGTTTTATCATAGAATCAAACAGTTTAAAAGCATCTTTCGGATTAAAATATCCAAATTTATTTTGCGATCTACATTATGCTAAGACAAGCTTTTTTAGCTTGATTTGCTCGGTGTGTTTTACTTGTTGTCCAACAAAGCCGAGACAAAAGCTATTATTTTCGTTTTATCTAGATTTAATTTCATTCCAAATGATAGACAATATTTATGTATCAAATTTATCTTGGGAGAAAAGTATTAGATAAGAACGCTTTAGACGATTTGGAAACACTCTGGGAAAAAGAGAAATTGCTTATGCTGCATTTACACTAGGCCACAATGTCTACGATCTCCACGATTTGAGAGAATTGTGATGAGCGTGGGGGGTTCTGGGGTTGAATCATAGTGATTGTGAGGGAATGTGGTAGAATCATAATGATCGTAAGGATCGTGTCAAAAAATTTGACTTTCAAAAATTATGCCACGATTATACCAATTTGACGCCAAATCTTGAGAAAGCATGATAGAATGTGGGAATCGTAGTAGAGCGTAGAAGACCTTAACAGACCTTAACCGAGTGTAACAGAACTTGATCACAATCGGAGGGGATCTTGATGAACTTGGAAACACGATTCCTTCAAGGTCCACTACGATGCCACCACGATGCCACCACGTTTCTATCACACTCTATCACTCTCTACTATGATTCGTCAAGATACATTGAATAGCAAGAGTAATTACATCAAGCTGTGACACGTTCTGCTATGAACATCCCAATAGGCATACACGCTCTGATAAGTTCCCGCACGGTTCCCACGATGTGTATCCACGCTCTGCAAGCTTCATTATGTTTGCAACACTGAACAAGAAAACATCTATAGTTTTTAAAAATATGCCAGCCAAAAGAGGAAGGAAGGCCTCTGTCAAGAAAGGCTGGGACGCTCCTCCCGCCCCCCCCCCCCCCCCCCCCCATCAGCATCTAAAGAAGTCTATATATGCATAAATTAGAATTGCCAATTCAGCGTCTTCTTCATCTCGTGGATTCATGGTTTGCCTTTGGTATTATCTTTGGAGAGATTGAGAGGGGGTAACCCCTACCTCATTTTTTATACCCAGTCGTGCTGCAAGTGTGGAGATTTTTGTCAAATTGTGGCAATAAATCGCAGGAGATCTTAACAGAACTTCATGATCATGAGATATCTTAACATAACGGAACATGAGAGAACGTGATAGCATATGGTGATGATCGTAACAGAACTTGATGAAATCGTGGCATATCTTGACCATGGTCGTGTTGGCTTCGTAACAAAGCATTACAGATCGTAACAAAACATTACAGATCGTAACAAAACGTACTTAGAGTGCAGGAAAGCATAGCAAAACGTAGAAAAAGAAAAACTGATACAATAAATCATCAAGCTCTACGATTTTTGTGAATCGTGGACATTGTAGACAAGTGGCCTAGTGTAAACGTAGCATCTAAGCATTCATTCTTAGATAAATTGAAATTGGGTGTTCAAGTACCTGGAGCTCTACATTCACTGATGCTGATGAAGAACTTTTTCAGTATATGCCAATCATTCTGATAAAATCTTTGTCCTGTACGTATTTGGAGTGAAAAAATCTTGTTCCGAGTTGACCCATAACCTTGAAAAGTCATGCGACATATTTTGTAATGATATGGGTATAGTTGAGGAGCATTGGAAATCTGAAGCCCTGAGAAAGCATCGAACAGAAAAGTGTCTGTATCAAGGAAAAGATCACCTCTTTTAACCCTTTCCCACATACAACACATCTGCAGCAGACGTCTTTGAAAACATAATGACAAAAACCTGTAAAAACTCCATAAAAGATAGCGTAATTGTTAAAAAAAGTTGAAAACATGATGAGCAATTTCACCTTTGGCCACAATGTTTTCAAAAGGCATCTGCTGCTATAGCACCAAAATGTGTGTGCAGGTGGGAAAGGGTTATATTATGTTATATGTTCGGTTACAATATAAAAGACCTATTTAAATGCAAAACAAATCTTGCTCAGTAATCTCAACTTCCCACACAAACTGAATTTTTATGGACAAGATGCAAATCTATTTTGTGAGTTGTACGACAAAGGACGACTGTTGTTGAATTAACATCTCCAAATGCCTTATTTATTCTTGAAGGAAATATTTTAAAAGATTTGCCATTTACTGTCTCGTAAATAATTGAAATGTGTTGTGAGTAAGACAAGAATTAATGGTTCTTTGCCTCATTTAGATGCATTTTCACAATACAACAGACAACTTTCGAAAAGATTGTGGCAAAAGAAGAAATTGCTCATGAAGATTAACTTATTTGTTTGCTACTATTCAAAAGTGAAGAGTTTCATTTGAAGAGATTTTCCATAATTTTGCAAATATTGTTTCAAAGTCATTTTTATTATGAGCAATTTCTCGTTTAGCCTGAATGTTTTTAAAAGCTGTCTGCTGTAGAGCGCCAGAAAGTATCTGTTAACCCTTTCCCTCATATGACAATTCTGCAGCAGACGATTTTGAATAAATTTTGTCAAATAATGGAAAATCTCTATAACTGAATGGATAACCTATGACTAAAACCGGAAAACATTGTGACAAAAGGAGAAATTGCACGTTTTGTGCAATTTCTTCTTGTGTCACTATGTTTTCAAAAAGCTGTGCTGCAGAGGCGTCAGAAAGCGTCTATATGTGGGATAGGGTTAATGTAGGTAAGGGTTGAATTGATAGCATGGATCCAATAAATGGCAGACTCCCCATCTGACAAACCATTGTGGCTGGAAGACTTATTTCGGCATTGTACAATGAAATTGAAATGTAAATAATATTTTTGAGCCATGTCATAAAAAAATAGAATTTGTGACCTTTTGAGGAAGTCTTTGATCAGGAAAGACGTTGCACAGCCATATCAGATTTATGTTTCATCAAATCAGTTTCACCATTTTATACGCCCGTATTAATACAGGGCTCTGTCCACATGATGTTTGCTCTCTTAAGTCAAACAGTTTTCATCGCATCTTCACCAAACTTGTTGAACATGTTTGTTTGTATAATGTCTTTGTCGAGGTCAATAACTTACTTTGAACTTTTATGGTTGCGATAAATGGGAAATTCACTTCAGTCGCTCCAGAGTTATGCCTCCCTGACGGGTATATTTTGCAACTATTTTCCATCTGCTGCAGACAACTTTTGTAAACATTGTGGTAAAAAAGAAATTGCTCAAAATGTCAGTGGACTTTTGAAAACATTGTGTAATATAATAATTATACTTTTACTTATTGAGATTATTTTGTCTAAGAGTTGTTTTTATCTGCTGCAGATTTGTGGCAGTCGGAAAGGATTAACCGTTTCCCTCATACGGCAATTCTGCAGCAGATGACTTTGAACGTATTTTGTCAAAAAATAGAAAATCTCCATAATTGAATGGATAACCTATGACAAAAAGTGGAAAACATTGTGGCAAAAGGAGAAATTGCACGTTTTGTGCAATTTCTTCTTTTGTCCCTATGTTTTGAAAAAGCCGTCTGCTGCAGAGGCGTCAGAAGGCGTCTATATGAGGGAAAGGGTTAAGGACTGAAAGTTTACATGATATATACCACCTAAAATGGAAATATTCTGAAATATTCCTAACTTTGGCAGCATACAACCATTTATTTGTCTGGTATGCAGTGATTTGGAAAATGCCTTGGAATATTTCATTTTTAACCCTTTCCCGACCTACAACAATTCTGCAACAGACGATAAATGCAAGCACTATAATTTAATAGAGTTGAAAACATGGTGACAAAAGGAGAAATTGCTCGTTTTGAGCAATTTCTTCTTTTGTCAACATGTTTTCCAAAAGTCGTCTGCTGCAGAGGCATCAGAAAGGGTCTATATGAGGGAAAGGGTTAACCCTTTCCCACTTGCACACACATTTTGATGCATCTGCAACAGATAAAATTTGAAAATATAATGAGCAGTTTCTCCTTTCGCGACAATGTTTTCAACTCTTTTCAATAATTATACTTTCTTTTATAAGAAAAGTTTTTTTAATACTTTTGCCTAGATGTTTTTAATGTTGTCTGCTGCATATTTGAAGTACGAGGGAAAGGTTTAAAAGTTTAAAAATTTCCAAAGAATATAATATCTTTTTATGTAGAAATATAAACATGGAGGAAAAAGGAGAAATTGTTCACTTTGAGAGCCCTTTCTCATTTTGACCACAATATTTTAAAAATTTGTCTACCGCAGAGGCATTAAAATTGTTATATTGTTTGTATATCAGGGAAAGGATTAAACTTAACAAGCATGTCTTAAAAGATTGAAATCGGTCTGAAGATCACCATTTTTCTAGTTTTTTTATCCATGTTTCAGACAGCCATTGTTTGACTTAATATTAGATGAAACCCTTTCTTACATACAACAAATAAATAGCAAATGACTTTTAAAACATTTAGGTGACAATATTAAAAATTTCTGTTGATGGAAAAGTTTAATTATTGAAAAAACTTTGTGACAAAAGGAGAAATTGCTCATTATGGGAATTGTCTTCCTTGACTATTTTTTCCCACAGCAATTCTCCAGACAACTTTGAAAACTTGCTAGCAAAAATATGGAATACCTCTACAAATGAAAGTGATATTATTGAAAAGAGTTGGAAACATTGTGGCAAATGGAGAAATTGCTCATTATGACCAATTTCTCCTTTTACCACAATGTTTTCAAAAGTCATCTGCTTCAGAGGCGTCAGAAAGTGTCCGTATGTGGGAAAGGGTTAAGAGTATCATCTGATGCCAAAGTTTCAAATGACATGGTATCAATTTATAATTGAGCTTATATATATACATAATTGACAGACTTGATAAAAAAAATGGTAGTAAATGCTGCCCGCCTTGGCGTTCAGGGTTTTGGGGTTAGCATTATAAAGACTGACTACTGACTGGCTGGTGTCAGGATAAATGGGAAAGCAATACTTGTAACTTACCAAGGAAACTCCTTGATATAACTGAAAAAGTGTTAAAAGGGACGAAAAAACACCAAACGATCAATCAATAAAAATAATCAGTATTTGATTCTAAATTGTATTCGAAATAAATTTGTTTAAACTGTTAATACTTACAATGTAAAACAGATCAGCTCTGTAACTTGTTAAAACTGTTTACTTACAGTGTTAAACAGATCAGCTCCGTCGTGAAGATGATGCTTGCCAAACAAAGGACCTCAGGGATGGATATTGAGGAAAAACAGTCCTTAATTGATGAAATGGAAGCAGGTAAGGAGTTAACACTATGAAGACATGTTAACCCTTTCCCACCTATTAGACGCATTTTGACGCAAAAGCAGCCGATGATGATGATGATGATGAGCAATTTCTCCTTTGGGCACAATGTTTTCAACTTTATTCAACAATAAAGCTATCTTTTATGGAGATTTTTCAGGTTTTTGTCACAATGTTTTCAAAGTCGTCTGCTGCAGAACTGTTGTATGTGGGAAAGGGTTAAGAGTTTACATTTTCACACATGCAGATGCACTTTGATACATCTGTAGTAGACTTTTGTTTGGAAAACATTGTGGTAAATCTTCTCCTGAAACTATTTGCCATCTTTCAAATTATTTTGAAGAAATGCTCCTTGGGTGACCACCAAGCCAATTTAAGTTAATTGGTACAAAAACATGGCCACCAGGAGAATGGTCTGTTTTTGCCTTTATGCCCAAAGTGTATTAATTGGGCGATTTTTGCCATAATGAACAAGAGCAGTACTTGCCCTCTTGGGTCTTTAAATGTGATAACTTTGACCTTTTTAATTAATAAGGTAAAAGCGCAGCATTTGTGGTCAGAAAAGTGCATCAAACTTGAAAACCACTTATTCCTTGGGGTTAAAATCTAGTTTAGCTCACTGACTAAGCTGCAAAGATTTCTGTTCCCTGTTTTTCCTGCAAGGATGTTCATCCGACATTAGGCATGGGCTAAAAAGTCTTATTTGGGCAGGTAGACAATCTTGTAAGGACTACTGCATGGTAGGAGAAAGCCAGGAAACCAACAGATAAGTGAACTGGGTGGAAATACTATAACTGAAATGCTATTGAAAATGGCAATAAACCCAAATAAATCAATATTTTTGATTTGCTATTTGGAAATCTAGCTGATATTTTCTGGCACGTTTCAGATGTAGTCTTTTAGAAAAATGAATATTGGGTGTTTTTACAATGCTTTGGCTGAAAAAAGATGTCAAGTCAAAGAGAGTGAATCCTTTTATAACATTTCATTTTCATTACATAAGTCTCCCTAGACATTCCAATTCAAAAAACCAATGATGTTGAAAGAACTGACTAGCTTATCTATTTCCTCACTTCCTAACTGAATGGAAGTCTAAGAAATTAAAAGTATAAACTTGTGACAGACAGAAAAGAAAATGTTTAGAAAACTGAATGCTGCAAATAGCATGCCTTGAATATTGAATGTTACAAATTTTATGCAAGTTTGAAAAAATTGTAGGATAAGGAAAATTGTTTATTTGTAGCGATTTGTTCTTTTTCCACAATGTATTTTTAGCTTGACTATTCAAAGAATATGAGAGCTGTTACAGTCACTTGTGCGTTGGCGTCGGCGTTGCAACTTTGGTTAAAGTTTTGCATGCAAGGCTTTTTCTCAAAAGCCACAAATGCTATTGCTTTGAAACTTCACACACTTATTGAGCATCATCAAATGACCTTACAAGACAAGTCCCATAACTCTATATCAGATTTTGACACAAAAATTCCCCTTTTTAGCTCGCCTATTCGTACACATTGTCATCTTGGTCGCTGTTACTTTGAAACTTCACACACTTATTCAGGGTCATTAGGTGACCTTGTATGTCAAGTCCCATAACTCTGGAATGGATTTTTGTGTCACCTGCGTAGCATGGTAGGCACTTAGGGATTACTATTTTTTTTGTCTGTCTGTCTGTCTGTCTGCCTGCCTGCCCGCCCGTCCGTCAGTCCGTCCGTCTGTCTGTCATCACACTTTTTCGTCACGTTTTCAAATAACTATTTTTCTACTCAAAGGATTACATTGAAACTTCTGACAAATGTTTATATCAATGTGTGTGATTGGTTCACAAAAGGGGGATAATCAAAATAGTTTTATATCAGAGTTATTGCCCCTTTTCTGTCAACAATTTAATTTTTCAAATTACTGTTTTTCTACTCAAAGGATTGGATTGAAACTTCTGACAAATGTTTATATCAATCTTTGTGATGGGTGACACATGTGCTCCGGGTAGCACTCCATTCTAGTTACTGAATTATGCCCCTTTTTGGACTTAGAATTTTGGTCAAACCTTTGCGTGCAAGGCCTTTTCTCAGACACTGTGTATGCTGTTGCTTTGTAACTTCACACACTTATTCAGAGTCACTAGATGACCTTGTATGTCAAGTCCCATAACTCTGGAATGGATTTTGACTGAATTGTGCCCCTTTTTGAACTCAGAATTTTGGCCAAACCTTTGTGTGCAAGGCCTTTTCTCAGACACTGTGTATGCTGTTGCTTTGAAACTGCACACACTTATTCAGGGTCATCAGATGACGTTGTATGTCAAGTCCCATAACTCTGAAATGCATTTTGACTGAATTGTGCCCCTTTTTGGACTTAGAATTTTGGTCAAACCTTTGCGTGCAAGGCCTTTTCTCAGACACTGTGTATGCTGTTGCTTTGAAACTTCACACGCTTATTCAGGGTCATTAGTATGTCAAGTCCCATAACTTGATTTTGACTGAATTGTGCCCCTTTTTGGTCAAACTTTTGTGTGCAAGACCGGGAATTTTGGGTTATAGTTAGGCATTCAAGGCCTTTTCTCGGAAACTATATAATTTATGCTGTTGCTTTTGAATGGTTTTTTCGTTGATAGACGTATAACCTCAGTTTTGACCTACATGTTAAACAAATGATCTAGATTGTAGACCAATCAAATGTTGTACATGTATTTAATGAATAATGTGAAAGAAATAAAGGAAATGAAACGTTTTGATTGGTTCATAGTCAAGTTGGCGATACTACGAGAGGCACTTATAAGGTGCAGTTTTAAAATGAAATGTTCTGTATACTAACTTTTAATTGTTTTCCTTAAGAAATAAATATCAGTGAAAAAATCAGTGAAAACGTATTAAATATAATATTTAAGATCAAAATATTAATTATTTTTGAAACATGATAAGTTCTCAGTTATTATCTCAATTGAAACGTATACACCCCTTGGGAGCCTCGCGTAATCTCGAGTCATGTGACGTATTTGTCATGACACAAACAAATTTGTGTAGAAACCTTTTTCAAACTAAGAAAAACCTTTCTGATTTTCAGAGACATATAAACATGGTGTTTATATGTCTCTGTGATATTCAAGTAAAATAATATGCGCATATGAAGCATTTCTTAGTGTTTTCACATATTGTTCAACGTTTATCTTTTTAGCTCACCAGCGCACAAAGTGCTCAAGGTGAGTTTTGGTGATCGCCTTTTGTCCGTC
The DNA here is from genome assembly GCA_031761405.1 of Serripes groenlandicus. Lineage (NCBI taxonomy): Eukaryota > Metazoa > Mollusca > Bivalvia > Cardiida > Cardiidae > Serripes > Serripes groenlandicus. The sequence goes on along the minus strand of JASEVX010000001.1, from coordinate 173,896,446 downwards.
GTCCGTCGTCAACATTTGCTTGTTAACACTCTAGAGGCAACATTTTGCATGAAAGTTTATCAGAACAAATATCTCGATCAAAAACTAGGTCACTAGGCCAAATTTAATGAAAATCTTGTTAACACTATGGAAGCCGCATTTTTGACTTGAGCATGTTGAAACTTTGTCAGAATGTTTGTCTTAGTGATGTCTAGGACAAGTTTGAATATAGCTCATGTCGGGTCAAAAACTAGGTCACTAGGCCAAATTGAAGGAAAATCTTGTTAACACTCTGGAAGCCACATTTTAAACTTGAGCATGTTGAAAAACTTTATCAGAATGTTTGTCTTGATGATATCTAGGACGAGTTCGATTATGGGTCATGTCCGGTCAAAAACTAGGTCACTAGGCCAAATTTTAGAAAAATCTTGTTAACACTCTGGAAGCCACATTTTTGGCTTGAGCATGTTGAAACTATATCGGAAAATGTGTCTTAGTGATATCTAGGTCAAGTTCGAATATGGGTCATGTCGGGTCAAAAACTAGGTCACAAGGACAAATTTTAGGAAAATCTTGTTAACACTCTTGAAGCCGCATTTTAAACTTGAGCATGTTGAAACTTTATCAGAAAGTTTGTCCTGATGATTTCTAGGCCAAGTTCGAATATAGGTCATGTCCTGTCAAATACAAGGTCACTAGGCCAAATTTAAGGAAAATCTTGTGAACACTCTTGAAGCCTCATATTTGGCTTGAGCATTTTGAAACTTTGTCAGAATGTTTGTCTTAGTGATATCTAGGCCAAGTTCGAATATGGGTCAGGTCCTGTCAACAACTAGGTCACTAGGCCAACTTGTAGAACAATCTAGTTAACACTACCAGATCACATTTTTGACATTTTGTGAGAAAGTTTGTCTTGATGATATTGCCATTGGCGCTGAAAGAGTTAAGTCTTAAATAGCCCATTCTCAGGTGAACGATTCCAGGGCCTCATGGCCCTCTTGTTTAAAGATATTTCTTGTTCTTTTGTAAATTCAATTTCAACAGAATTATTCCACTTTTGGATTTTGGACTTTTACCAATGCTATAACTGTTCTGAAGTAGGCCCTGATAGACGATGGCCCTGATAGGCGAGCTATATTGTCCTCCGACAACTCTTGTTTTACTTAGAAATTCTGGTTAAAGTTTTGTGTGCAACTACATTAAGAGTCCATATCTCTGTATTTACTTAATGCGTTGCTTTGCAACTTTATACAACCCTTCCCAACTATCACACCTATATAAACAATCAAGTTTGATAACTCTTTCCAGCATTTAATGCAAATTATGGCCCTTTTTTTACTTAGAAATTCTAGTTAAAGTTTTGCATGCAAGGTACTTTCATGGATACATCTCAGTAACCACTAGTGATATTGACTTGAAACTTCATTCATGTACTTCAGGGGTGTCAGACAGTCAAGTAAGATAACTCTTGTATGAATTTTGTACAAATTATGGCCCTTGCTTGACTTTGAAAATTTCGTTAAAGTTTAGCATGCATGGTACTATCATGCACATATCTCAGTAACCACTCAGGGATTGATTTAAAACTTCAATATAGTCTTTAAAAGGTATCAAATAATCAGGTTAGTTAACTCTTGACTGAATTTATTATAAATTATGCCCCTTTTTGGACTTAGAAATTGGGTTAAAGTTTTGCATGCAAGGCCTTTTCTCACAAACAGCAGATGCTATCCAAACAAGACTAATCCAACTTGATTTATAGTTTTACTATATATACATGTACTATCAAGCCACTATCTCAGTAACATCTGTTGTCTATAGTATCAAATGGCCAAATAGTCGAGTATGCTGTTTGCGGACAGCTCTTGTTTAAAGCTGTCAACAGTCGTCTGTTTTCCAGAAAAAGGTGACTCTGTTACCATTATTAATACTGGGTAGATCTTCCAAGTGAATAGACTGATGTGCAAATATCAGTTTTCTGTTTGCTTTTGCATTGTAAAATGATTTTTTCTTTGTTCAAAGAATAACAACGTATTGAACATTCAATTATTGTTGACAAATTATTTTTTACCCTTTCCCTAACATGGAAAATCTATAGCTGATGACTTTGTAAACATATTGGCAAAGCTATGGAAATGAATGTTGAACTATTGAATAAAGTTAAAGACAATGGCCCATTATGAACAATTTCTCATTTTGCCATGATGTTTTCAAATGTTTTCTACTGCAGATGCTTCAAATGTGATTGATACATTATGAGGTATCAGCAGCAGACAAATATTTTAAACAAATCGAAAATTTGCCCACAATTTTTTTTCCTTTAGCAGGTAATGTTTTAAACTTTATTCAAAAATTTATATCTTCATTAATTCTTAATTTTGATTTTTTTCATGTAATTAATTGTCATGATGGTTTCAAAGTCATCTGATTTATATGTATGGGGGAATGGATGTTCAAAGGTTTATTTTTCATTACTTATCTATAAAATTTCATAATTCCTACTTCAAAAGCAGACTACATCTAAGACATGCCAGAAAATATTAGCTAGATTTCCAAATAGCAGACAGAAATATTGATTTTTTTGGGTTCAATGACATTTTAAATAGCTTTTCAGTTAAATTTTTCGCAACTTGTTCACCTTTCTATTTTTATTCCTGTGTTTCAGGGAGGCCACAAGTTGTTTCCCTGTCAATGATATTCGCAGCTTTACTTATGATTTAGATTTGTTTTTAATTTTTTAATTCAAGTCTGAACCTTGTTAGATGGCCTCTGTGGTGTAGATGTAGAGTGTCAGCCTCGGTTGCGGGTTCAATCCCTTAACAGGTCATAACAAAGACTTTAAAAATGGCAGTAATGACTGCTATCCTTGGCGCTCAGGGTTGCAGGGTTAGCAATACGACTGACAGGCTGGTGTGAGGATAAATGGACCATTAGTACCTGGTAACTTACCAAGGATGTCATGATATAATTGAACAATTGTTGAAAGCAGCATAAAACACGAAACAATAAAATCCTACTATGGCTATCCTTCAACAGCTCTCGTTGTGTAACCTTTGGCACGGTGGCACTTATTTAGGGACAATTAATATTACTTCTCAATTGTTTGTCTGTCTGTTCCTTGCAATTTGACTTGGATATAGGAGGAGGTTATTGGCATTCGTCACATGTAATACTCTGAAAACCCCCTTTTTAACCCTTTCCCTCATACGACAATTTTGCAGCAGACGACTTTGAACATATTTTGTCAAAAAAATAGAAAATCTCTATAATTGAATGGATTACCTATGACGAAAAGTGGAAAACATTGTGGCAAAAGAATTCTTCTTTTGTCACTATGTTTTCAAAAAGCTGCCTGCTGCAGAGGTGTCAGAAAGCGTCTATATGAGGGAAAGGGTTAAAGCTTCATGAATAGAAAACTTCTACTATGACCATGCTTGAGATTGTTGTTGATGACGCCTGATTTATGATCAAGGCTAGAATTGAAAACATAGTTTAAACCATCCTTCTTGTAGAATACATCTCGGGGCATCTGCAGCGGATGATTTTTGAAAATTTGTGGCAAAAAGGGAAATTGCTAAATATCAGCAATTTTTCCATTTGGCACAAAGGTTTAAATCTATTGAAAAATTACTTTGACATTTAAATTTAAAGAGATTTTCGTGTTTTTTTCCTATACATATTAACAGTTGTCTGCTGCAGATTTATTGTATGTAATACTACACTTATTTGCTTAAAAACAATGGATTTAGACAGAACAGTCCTAAATACATACTAACTGTGAAAACAATTGAATGCTAAGGTTCAAAAACTCATTTCTCAAACGCAATTAAACTATTGGGCTGCAGTTGTTATCCAGAGAAAATAATTGAGATTGCAAATAGTATCCTTTTAAGGCCGAAACAAAATCTTCGTTTAGTCAAATATTGGTTTAATGTTTTTCTGTGCAAATGTTACATTTTAACCAGTTCTTTTCACAGCCTATTGACTAATTGCATTTTGTATAAATAAATAATCCTTTCCCACCTGCAGACGCGTTTCAACTAGCAGCAGACGACTTTTGAAAACATTGTGACCTAAGGTGAAATTACTCATGATGAGCAATTTCCCCTTTGGCCACAATGTTTTAAACTTTATTTAACAATTACCGGTAAGCTATCGTTTATGGAGATTTTCCAGGTTTTTGTCACCATGTTTTAAGAGTCGTCTGCTGTATGTGGGAAAGGGTTAACAAACTCCTTCACAGACTCCTTCTTACATGTTTTGGACAATTTTACCCTTCCTGGTGTTTCCCTCAGACGCATCTTGGTCTGACGACTTTTGAAAACATTGTGACAAAAGAAGAAATTGCTTAAATTGACCAATTTCTCCTTTTGCCATAATGTTTACAAATGTTTTCAGTAATTACACCTTTTCTTTTATTGAAATTTTCCATCTTTTTACCCGAATGCTTTCAAGGTCATCTGCTGCAGATTTGTTGAATGTGGGAAAGTGTAAAAAAGAGTCCTATATTGTAGGTCTATCAAAGGAACAATAAAGCAGGTTGTTGATGACTCTTGATGCTTAAACCATTTCCCTCATATAGACGCTTTCTGACGCCTCTGCAGCAGACAGCTTTTTGAAAACATAGTGACAAAATGTGCAATTTCTCCTTTTGCCACAATGTTTTCCACTTTTTGTCATAGGTTATCAATTCAATTATAGTCGTCTGCTGCAGAATTGTTGTATGAGAAAAAGGGTTAAACCATTTACCACATGCAGATACTTTTTAAAACATCTGCAGCAGACAATTTTTGAAACGTGACAAAAAGGAGATTTCTCCAATTGCCATAATGTCTATAACTGTATTCAATAATTATTCTTTCCGTTACTTTCCTTTTTAGAGTGTTTTTTATCTAAATGTTTTCAAAGTAGTCTGCTGCAAATTTTTGTATGCGGGAAAGCGTAGTACATTGTTTACCCAAGTCAATATTTTAAGCCTTTTGCTTTTAGATGGAAAGCAATGTGAGAAAATTAAAAATTGCTACCCTTGTCTGCAAAGGCGTCTATAGTCGCCTGTATTAGGTAAAGGATACACATGCATTTTATCAAAGGAATATCAAAGGAACAAATAGATCATTTATTACCATGGTGATGCTTTAATGGTTGTATACATAAATTACAACATGGAATTGATGGAATTGTAAACAATATTTCCAGTCACATCAAAGGACATTTTACCTTTTAATGTTTTCCATATACAGGAAGCAGATGACTTTGAAAATATCTAGGCAAAACACAGAAAATCTCTATAAATGAAGACAAAATAACTAAAGAAAAGTTGAAAACATTGTTGTAAAAAGGAGAAACTGCTTGTTTTCTTTTCAAAAGTCATCTTCAGCAGAGGCGTCAGAAAGCGTCTATAAGTGGCAAAGAGTTAATGCTTTCAACATACATCAAATCAGAAGCAGACAACTTTTAAAGTGTTTTGACTGATTCGCAAAGAGTCTCTAAAATTGAAACTAAATTCATAGAATTGAGTTAAAAACATTTGGCAAAGGAAAAATTTCTCATTAGTAGCAGTTTCTCCTTTCCCCCCCAATGGTTTATAAAAGTCATTTGCTGCAGATTTTTGAAAATGTGTCTGCATGTCAGAAAGGGTTAGGTAACAACAAGATCAGTTTGTGCCTCTACACATTCTGATCAGGGTCTTTTCTTGATTGTCATTAGATGCATTTTGACATACCTGTAGCAGACAACATTTTTACGCCATACCAGGAACGTAGATAATATCTTATCTATGTACGTTGCTGGCCATAAGTAGCAGGCAACTTTTGATTATTGTGTACCAAATTTAGGTCACTGTGACCTAGACCTTGCACTCAACTTGAGGGAAAAAAAATTGTCCACCTTAGGTGGGGAACTATAAGTTGTACACAATTCTTCTTTTTTCTTGAATATACTTTGTCATGGCTCAATTTTTCTTCCTCCAGATGCAAGCCTTGATGCCAAAGCAGCAGAGGTTGCCTCCATGTTATCCGGTGCTGCCGGCGAAAAAGATTATGATTACGATCAAAATAGTGAAGGTTCGGCCATCATGTCTCACAGCGGTATTAAAAGGTAATGTCATTCTCATCCATAAGACTTTAAACATGGTAGTAATGGCTGCCCCCCTTGCTGCTCCGGGTTGTGGGGTTATCATTATGACTGACTGGCTAATGTCATGGTAAATGTGCCTGTAGTACTGGTAACTTATCCAGGAAAGCCGTGATATAACTGACAAATTGTTGGATATGGAGTAAAACGCCAAATAACCAATCATTCTGGTCCATGTACACAAGATATATACATTGTTATCCCTCTTCCACATAAAGACCCATTTTGATTCATCTGCAGTAGACATTTTCCGTGGTGTAGTAAAAAAAGCGTCAGCCTTGGGAGTGGTAGTCCATGCAGAGGACTTTTGTCAACTCATTTCATAAACTTAAAAAAATCGTAGAAATGGATGGATAGCATTATGACTGATGCATGGTTGTTGGGATAAATATTATCTGTAGTACTTGTAATTTACAAAGGAAAACCCTATGATACACCTTCAGAACCGTTAAAAGTGGTGTAAAACACCATTCAATTTACAAAGCAGTCTTTTGAAAACATTGTGGTATTAGAAGAATTTGCTCATATCAAATTAGCAATTTCTTTATCATTGAAAAGATCTGAAACAGTAAACCGGGAGCATTTGTGTCCTACTGACACATTTCCAGATTTGACTCCTTCCCACTTAACCCTTTCCCTCATATGACAATTCTGCAGCAGACGACTTTGAACATATTTTATCAAATAATGGAAAATCTCTATAATTGAATGGATAACCTATGACTAAAAGTGGAAAACATTGTGACAAAAGGAGAAATTGCACGTTTTGTGCAATTTCTTCTTTTGTGACTATGTTTTCAAAAAGCCGTCTGCTGCAGAGGCGTCAGAAAGCGTCTATATGAGGGAAAGGGTTAAAGACACATTTTAACCCCATCTGCTGCAGATGACTTTTGAAAACGTTGTGCAGTGTTTCCTTTTGCCACAATTGTTCAACCCTATCCAATAATTGTACTTAAGGTTAACTTGAAGCCTCTGCAGCAGACTTTTGAAAACTTTGTGGCAAACAGAGAAATTGCTCATAAAACAGCAATTTCTCCTTTTGCCACAATAATTGTATATTTGTTTACAGAAATTTTCCTTATTTCTGCCCAGATGTTTTCATTCTTGTCTTGGCTTCGAAAGAATGTTGTGTAAGTACTGGTGTGGGAAAGCCAGGAAAACATGGGTAGGTGCACTGACCGCCGTGATATGACCAAAGCTGTTGAAAGCGGCGTTAAACTCCAAACAAACAAACAAATCATTCTTGTCTGCTGCAGATTTGTTTAATGTGGGAAAGGGATGAATCGGCTGATCTGAAAACTCAGACCTTAGTGTACACCCTTTCTAAGTGTAGATAAAGGTCTGAATGTCCATTGGTGAAATCTGATTTGAAATTCTAAGGAGTCTGTTGACAGTTTATTTGACATGTGGCAAACACTGCAGCCAGATCAGTTTAAGACTGCACAGATACACAGGTTAGTCTGGATTTTAACTGGTATAAAATGCCTGAAGGTTGTTTTTCTAGAACTCGCATTTGGTTAATTATTGATTATTTCAATTTTTACAGAAAAGCCAAAACTCAGACTGCAGAGCCGGTATCCCTCAAAGCGCAGGACTTTCAGGTTTGCTTAACGATCATAGAGGCACGGCAGCTGGCAGGTTTGAACATGGATCCAGTGGTTTGTGTGCAAGTTGGGGACCAGAAGAAATACACCAGCGTGAAAGAATCAACCAACTGTCCATATTATAACGAGGTAGGATGGTAATATTTCAAGGTCTACCTGCTTTGAAAACATTTTAGAATAACTTATTACCATCTCAAAATTTGGAATATACTTTTGATCCAAAAGTTGAAGATATCGATGGAAAAGAGGGACAAAGATATGAATTTGTATATTTGGAAAAGAAGAAATTGATAATGTTAAACAATTTATCCAGAAATGTTTTCAACAAAGTTATCTGCTGCAGAAGCTATCAAATATCAATTGTATCAGCAAGAGTATTCAACCATAGCTGTGATGTGGAGGAAGAATTTTTCCTTTTTCAATTGTAGCTCATCTACTTTTCGAATAAAAACATCAGGCTTTTTTATACTTTGGCGTCATTGTCACAAACTTTAACCATACCTAATAACTCAAAAACAGTTGCACGTATTCATATGAAACTTGGTACACATGTTCCTAGAAACAATATGCATGTCTATACCAAAGCACATAACTCTGGCTTTAATAATTATTCAGTTATGTCCTTTTTTTGGACTCAGAAATTCATACAAAAAGTTTAACCTTGCCAGTTTAACGAGCATTGGTGTTTGCTCTGCGGCACTTTTTTTTGAAAGCTTACATTGAATTGGGTTAAACTTCATTGTCTAATAATCATTTGTTGTGGGTGTGGTCATGTTATGCAGGCTGTAGCCCTATTTGTTAACCCTTTCCCACTTACAACAAGTCTACAGCAGACGACTTTGAAAACAATCTTGCAAACAGATGGCAATTCTCTGTAAATGAAAGTATAATTATTGAAAAAAGTTGAAGACATTGTGGCAAAAGGTGAAATTTCTCATTTTGAGCAATTTCTCCTTTTGTCACAATGATTTCAAAAGATGTCTGCTGCAGATGCTTCAGAATGTGTATGCAAGTGGGAAAGGGTTAAAGGCTCTCTATTTCTTCAGTTATGTCATTATTATTTACTCATGTAAATTATTTGGTGTATTTGTTAATTTCAGTATTTTGTATTTGACTTCCACATGGCTCCAGCGATGCTGTTTGACAAGATCATCACACTTACAGTGAGTATTCCTAGTTTTCTGTAGAGTTACTCTTTCAATTGATTTCAACCATTCATCAACCCTTTTTAACCCTTTCCCCTCATGCTACAATTCTGCAGCAGATGACTTTGAACATATTTTTTTCAAAATATGGAAATTCTCTATAATTGAATGGATAACCTATGACTAAAAGTGGAAAACATTGTGGCAAAAGGAGAAATTGCTCGTTTTGAGCAATTTCTCCTTTTATCACTATGTTTTCAAAAAGCCGTCTTCTGCAGAGGCGTCAGAAAGTGTCTATATGAGGGAAAGGGTTAACATGCAGAGGCTATTAGGCGCATCTGTAGCTGACAGCATTTGAAAACATTATTGCAAAAGGAGAACATTCTCACTTTGTATTCAATTTATTCAATAATTACATTTTCATTTTTCATACTTTTACATGGATGTTTTCAA